>NW_024121155.1:16830829-16876196 GCF_016745375.1 Pimephales promelas
ACCAGAAAAATAAGTAACAAACACGACTATCAGCCTGCAGACATAGGATAGGTATCCTGGCCGATTATTTTGTTCGTCTAATCGTGTATTATTTACTTGCAAGAATATAGCCCCCACCAAACTCCGTAATCATACTTTCACATCCTGTGCTGGCGCGAGCTGAGTGTGTTTAGCGCCCTCAAAAGAAAGCAATGCAGTCTACATTGGATGCAGCGAGGGGCGACGCTACACAACACATTACCAACAGTAAACTGATCGCCCGCGCGCTCTGTTTCTGACACACTTCACATTTGGTTTTACTTGCTGCTTCAACCATGACAACATACAGAGGTAAAAAAAAAAAAACAGCCGTTGGGCTCTCGCATCGGAATTTGAGGAAGTGACGTATGCCGTAAAGCAGTTGAATTTTGTAGTTCTTTTTGCGCTCAGGTTCCTACCCCGCTCCCCGTGCCAGTAAAAGCGATACAGACCACGTCAGGCTATGGCAGACCTGTCATTCAACCTATTGCAAGTCGATGTACCATCGCAAGGGTTTTGGAAAAATATTCTAAAGGTTGAAAAAACTACATAGTGCTGTTTTAAAAGAGTAATATTGTGGAATACTGTCAAAATAATTCCTGTAATTAAATTATTTCGAGGAATAGAAATGTCAAAAGAACAGCATTTATTATAAATGTAAATTATTTGTAACATTATAAATGTCTTGACTGTCACTTTAGAATTTAGAACTTTAGAACCAAACTTTAGAATGGAAGTGTATAATGCAAAAAAAAATATTAAGCACCAAAAACTGTTCTCAACATAAATATTAAGATTTTTAAGATTTTAAGTTTTTTGAGCAGCAAATCAGCATAATGATTTCTGAAGGATCATGTGACACTGAAGACTGGAGTAATGATGATGAAAATAGGGGTTTGCGTCACAGAAAAAAAACAAAAACATTATAAAATATATTAAAATAGAAAGCCGATATTGTAAATTGAAATAATATTTCACAATTTTACTGTTTTTACTGTATTTTTTTTTTACCAGCCTTGGTGGGACATCTTTCAAAAACAAAACAAAATCTCGATTATTTCTAACTTTTGAAGGGTGGTTTATATATATATCACATGCTGAAGTACATTTCCGGAGTGTTAAAGATTAAAAGAAAAAATAACAAGAACCGTACAGAACCGAAAACCGGGACCCTAAAACCGTGATACAAACCGAACCGTCGGTTTCGTGAACCGTGCCACCCCTAATATATATATATATATATATATATATATGAGAAACATTTGCAGTAATTAAATGTCTAATTATTAAATCAATTTTCTTATATTAATACTGCATCACAATCTCATTATTTACATTACAAGCTGAAAATCGCAGCAACACCAAACCTCTTTATAACAAGAGCGAGACAGATGCAGAGACCGCATGCAGGACAGGGGAGATGGCGAGAGAGAGAGAGAGAGCTGTACCTTCATGGATGTGGCCCTCTGCTGTGAAATGCTGGAGATGATTGAATGGAGTTTCCTGGAATGAGCATTATCCAGCACAGGTAATGACGTCTGCTGAAAGACAATTATACCTCTACAGTTATTACTGCGGCTCCATAATGACAAGAACTAACAGAGCAGTTCCTTGATTAAAGCAACACAAGCAGTGAGATCAAAAGTGCAAAGAGGAATATGGTTATTACTGTAGTTAGATATAATCCAATTAAGCAAATATAAGTACTGTACAAGCACAAGTTAAATAATAGTTGCCCAAAAGCTTTTTATTTTTTATTCACCTACATATAAGCTTCTGCATAGGATAAATTATTTTTTTTTTCTTCCATGTCTATATTTTTAGTTCAAATTGTTATACATCAAGTCAAATTTATTTGTAAAGTGCTTTTCACAATATGCATCGTTTTTAGTCATACTGTTATTATTTCAAATAATAGCTTCGTCCTTTACCACAGAGCAAACTTTTTGGTGCTGGACGATATTAGGGCTGTCAAACGATTAATCGCATCCAAAATAAAAGTTTGTGTTTACATAATATATGTGGGTGCACTGTGTATCATTTTTTTTATATACAGTATATAAACACACACACATGCTTGTATTATATTTAAGTAATATTTTCATGTATATAGATTTATATATCATTTATATTATATACAAATATAAATATTTTATATATAAATAATATTTTTTTCTTAAATATACATGCATTTGTGTGTATTTTTATATATACAAAATAATTACACAGTGCACCAACATTATGTAAACACAAACTTTTATTTTGGATGCGATTAATCGTTTCACAGCCCTAGACGATATTTAACATTGATTCAAGTGATTCTCTAGATTTACCTAGCTATTGTATTTATAGTGTTGTCTAACAAATATATCAGTGCAGCAGTGACTCTCGAACACATCTGAGCGCTCAAGGCAATTCGAGATTTAAATATTGGTCAGTATTGTTGAAATAAGAGATTAAATTATTGGTTGGTTTTGTTCAATTAAGTGGTCTAAACATTGGTCGGTTTTCGTTCTATTCAGAGATTTACGTATCAGTCAGTATTACTCTATTAAAGGAGAACTCCGGTCAGTTTTAACATTGAGCTCATTTTTTTGTACATTTGGAGTGCTGTCAATACAGATAAAAACGACAAAAATCAGTGTCTTTTTTTAATCTTTTTTAAAATTCGCGCCCTGTTGACTGCAATGGGGCATGTTCTAAACCTGCTTTTAGCCTCTTAACATCTTTGATTTGTCATTACGAGTGCACAGCCATGTGAGTGCTGTTATTAAGAGTGACCACGGTCAATCTGACTGGAGAAGATGTGAAAGATATGAATAAAAATGATGTTAATTCAAGCAGGTTTAGAACATGCACCATTGAAGTCAACAGGGTGCGAATTTTAAAAAGACGATAACACTGTGTAGGCAACACCGATTTTTGTCGTTTTTGTCTGTACTGACAGCACTCCAAATGTACACAAAAAATGAGCTCAATGTTAAAATGTGACTGGAGTTCTCCTTTAAAAGAGTAAAAATTGATAGGTTTTATTGTATTAAGAATAATGTCATACCCCTTCTGAGTTCAGGTGGGCGAGAGAGGGCACATTGAAGAGGTTCTGGATGAGGTCAGGTGAGCAGGACTGTCCCAGCCAGAGGAACATAGAGAGTCCGTTTTCCAACAGGAACATGCCTGACTCGCTGAGTCGCTCCTCAGAACAGCGCACTGGAGCTGGGATAGACTCACTTGACACATCCATAGTGTGCTGAGAGAGAGAGCGCAAATGCTTAAACTGTAATACAGGGTTTGAAATTAATGATAGAAACGATATACATGTTATGCGTGTAACTCACCAGCGGGATGAGCCGAGGGTAGAGTAGGACCTGGGTTTCCTCCACTCCCATCGCCATAACCATGAATCTGTAGAAGGCTCTGTCATCTGTGGAGAGCTCAGTACTGGCCACGAGAGATGGAGTCTTCAACAGACTGTTCATGTAGACGGGAAACACCTTCATCGCATCAGGCAGGATTAGCTATAGGGTACAATGTTCAAGAAGAGCAGTCAGTTTACATGTCGAATCAGAGATACTGAACACACTCAACAAAGTCTGATGTGGGAAGGATGAGAATGAGAAGGAATTTTCTCTATTGATTTTTTACAGGTGTTCTACCCTTATTTTGAATTACGTTGCATTGTGTTTTATGGTTGGAAAAGGAAATCGGTGTAAATTTAATGAAAAAGGTACTGATCTTTTTCTGCTAGGATATTATCTATCTCTCTTGTGATTTTTTTTTTCTTACAGTGCAGTGCAAAGATGATTATATGAATCTATTAAATATAATTAAAATATAAACGAGACATGGTGCTGAAGAAAAATAAATTAATTAATTAATTAACTTTTATTCTAAAAAAATAAAAGTTAATAAGGATATAAAAATGTCTACAAAGTGGTTTCTGAATTTCAGCATGAGATAAAACTAAAACTAAATTTAAATAACGTATAAAATAAATATTGAAAAACTAAAAAACTAACCTAAACTAAAATTTGAAATATTGCCTAAAATGAGTTGAAAACTAAAATAACAAAGTGAAATAATAATAAATCAAAGTTAAATATTAAAATGAAAACTAATAACAATGACAAAAGCACATTACAAAATGGCTAAAACTTAAACTAAATTAGATCACACTTTATTTTAAGCTGTCCTTGTTGAAGTGTAATTATACATTTAAGTACCGAGTAATATTAATCAACTGTTTACTTACTACAAATTAGGGTTAGATAAGGGTTTGGTTTAGGGTTAGTTGCTTGTAATTGTTTTTATATAGCACTGCTGTTATAGATACATTTTGCAAGATGTAAACACTGGTCCAGAAGCACTTCCTGTTTCATTTTTTAACACTACATAAAAGCTGGGATAAAATACAACCAACAGAACATATAAAACTGAATCAAAAAGTTAAACAAATATATTTAAGATGTTTTCTTTACATGTGAAATAAAGAAAACAGTTACAAACTGAAACAGGAAGTGTTTCTGGACCAGTGTTGTTTCCATCTTGTAAAGTGGTCTATAACTTAGTTTAAATAAGTTCACACATGATATGCGTGTGAAGCGTTAATGACGGGAGAAGATGTTTTTATAAGGATGTATTTTTCACATGAACATGGATGGACATGAATGTGAAGTGAGACACTGACCTGGCTGGCTGCTGAAGGAGTGGCGCAGTTCTTCCTGTAGCAGGCCAGCATGTGAGCCGTCTGGTTTACCAGGATTTCCCTCACCGTCTTCAGTGGCTGGTTGAGCATGGCCCGATACGCTGAGGGATAAAAGCATCCACCACAATCACTGAATGAATAACTAACAGAAAAAAAATAAGTACTATAATAACAAATAAATAAAGCAATATATATGTGTGTGTATAAAAGACAAAAATCACAACTGAAAAAGACTCAAAACGCCTGAATTATGCTTTATTCCACTATAGAGGGTATGCGCGTAAAGTGAGAAAGAGCTTTGTGATTGACTATACAACTAGATTTGACAAAAAAAATCAGAGGTACATTTTTACAGACTGCTATAGAAAGAGGAGCAAATGGATCGCTGTAATTCACAGAAACAACTGGACTCCAGTCAGCGAAAGGTGGATTTGCAGTTATCATTTTGTGTCAATATGCTGAATTTAGCTGTAAAACCATACCCATATATTTTGTATTGTTATATATATTAACAACTCATCAATTAAATATTTATCATATCATATTCTGCATTATTGGATGTTTTTTTAATAAACACTGACCAAAAAAAAGTTTTAGGGCTGGACAATATGATGAGATATATTATATATATATATATATAACACTGATATAAGTGATCACCCGGATTTAGACCTACCTATATTGTATTTATATAAAGCGTTCACAGGCAAATTTGCTTTATGTTTAGGTCTATATTGATATTATTTGCCCAGTGTCGAAATCAGGCAAACATAAATGTCACAAATGTCATCCATGGATCACTGGATCTTTAGTAAGTTGTAAGGAACACTATATTGAGTCCAACATTAATTTAAATTAGTTTAAATTGATAAAATTGTTTGTTTTAGTCGCATTTTCGCAGTTTCCCCTTTTAAACCCAGTCACGCAGCAGATCTTTTCAGGCTGAGGGGGGTTGTTTCCCCAGCGGGAAAGTGACGTCAATGCATTCCCTCTATAAAGCCATTAAAAAAAATGATCTGATAGCATCGGAGAGCAAGGTTTTTACAGATTGATTTAAAGGGACTATGTGTAACTTTTTATGCAATTTATTATTTAAAATCAATATTCTTAATCATAAATATGTCCTCAATCAGTGGCGGTTCTACTTTGAATTACACCCTGGGCGAGACCCCCTTCGTTCAAATCTGTGACAATACCATGAAGTTTTTATTTATGTTCTTGTAAGAGTTAGAAAGCTGGTCACCTGACTTGGCGAAGAAGTTGATAAGGGCATCTGTCTCACAGCTTTTGAAGAGCTCAGAGAGCTGTGCGCTGCAGTTCAGACTGAGGTTGTGAATTCGCAGCCTCCTCTGTCCACCGATGGTGGTGTAGAGCAAAGCACACTGGGAAACCAGAGAAAAAAATATTATGCATCAAACAATTGTATTACAGATTATGTCTTTTTTGTATTTGTTAATAGTCTTGTCTCATTGTCTGAAAGCTCAGTGTTGTACATGAAGACTGACCTGCATCACAGCTCCGGACTCCTCGCTGAGTGTGTCGTCATGTTTGAACTCCACTGTCAAGGCTTTGTCACAGTCCACTGCTGCCATCTCCACATCTGTAGTGTTGCTCATGTGTACGGCACCAAAGAAATCTGTGGCCCTGAAGCCTTGAGAATCATGCAGATATTAAGATATGCCATACATTCACTCACTACCGCTCAAAAGTTTGTGTTTCGGTAAAATTTCTTAATGTTTTAGAAATAGCTCTCTTAAGCTCACCAAGGCTGCACTCGTATGATCACAAAAACAGTAAAATCAGTAATATTTATTACCATTTTTTTCTATTTTAATACATTTTAAAATATAATGTATTCTTTTGAGGCAAAGCTGAATTTTCAGCATCATTACTCCAGTCTTTAACGTCCCATGATCCTTCAGAAATCATTCTAACATGCTGATTTGCTGATCAAGAAACATTTCTTATTACTATCATCAATGGGTAAGGTTTTGGCTGGATCTTCAACAATTGTTTTCAGTTGATGAATCTTACAATTAATGATATAAAATTCTGTATTTTTCGTAATGATCACAATGATTTTGGCATTAACAACATAATTCTTTTATGTAAACATTTCATTCATAAATGTCGTTTTTACAAGATAATTCCTAACATTGCTCATTGGAAAAATCTTTTTTATAACTCTTTGTTATTGGTTAAGAACAAGAATGCTGAGAAACTTGCTTCTTTTGTATACAATCTTATTGAATAATTGCCTTTTTATTTTAATTTCTTTGAATATGTAATTGTCATTTTTGCCATAACATGCCCCATGTTCGTTTGTTCCTTTAAGATTATTTATTTATTTGTTTATTTATTTTTTCTCAATCTAGGATGAGCACTGCAAGTTTGACATTGTTATTGATTTATTTATTTGCTTGATTTCTTAATAAAAAAAATAATAAAATAATAATAATAAAATTATCATCAATGGGTAATGTTTTTAACAGTATTTGTTTGTAATATAAATTAATTGTAAAATTATTAAATGTCTTTACTGTCACTTTTGATCAATTTAATGGATCCTTGCCAAATTACAGAATTCCTTTATTTTGGAAAAAGTAAAATAAAATCAACTTTTAAACGGTAGTGTACATCGTGTGTTTAACCTTATATAGTGTTCAAGTACTTTTCTCTAGAATGTTATTACCTGTGCCGGTACGGACACGCATGATAGCATCGAATCCGATGGACTTCTCCACGTCTCTCTTGAGGTCATTGAGAAAATGCTGACCATTAACCTCCACCTGAAAATATATAAAGTTTTGAGGTTTGACCACAAGAGGGCGGCAATATAAACCCAGATTTCAGCCTGTCTGTGTTTCATTATGTGCACATGTGTACCTGGAAGTTGCTGTACTTGTAGATTGAGCCTCCAGTATGTGAGGACACGTCGCCCATGGTGGCCATATCCACATACTGATTGGGAAACAGGAAGAGGTCGACACAACAGCCCTGAGCCACACAATCTTTAGTCAGCTGCTCATACACACCCCGCTGAGGCTGGAACAGAGTCTGACAACACAGACAAACAAATTATTCATTTTAGGATTTTGATGTTTAAAACTATTTTATACAGATGCAAGTATTTTTGAATGGAGAAATTTAATTCAATTCCATATTCAATAAATATTCACCTTCTCCTTTTCTGTACCGACTAGTTTTTTGTCATCTCTGTTTTTCAGTTTTCCTGGAGCCTCTGCTGTTGGGATGGAGGAGTGGAAGATGAAGAGTTTGCCACTGCATTCAGCTGCCTGAGGAGAGAGAAAGAAAAAAAATATCAGAAAATATCAAATCTAGGGTTGTCAAAATGATTACTTGTGATTAATCGCATCTAACATTAAAATTCGTTTTTATATACTATATGAATGTGTGTGAGTATACATATACTAGTATATTTCTATTTATATAAATATTTATCAATTTGACAGCACTAATAAAATCATAAATATGTGCGAAATCAGTATATATGCGAAGGATGTGTATACTATATATATATATATATATATATAGATCTGGATGCGTTAAGAGTACTAGACTGACCAAAAAACAACTCAAGCCACAGACTGAACATGTCATTGAGATTATGAAACAGCCTGTGCTGTCGCCAGTGATGACAAGTGGGAACATTGTCCCGGGCCTTTGAATTTAAATGACGACCCTAGAGACAACTATGTGTTTATCAAATAAAGCTTGTGCGCAGTATTAAAGTGCACTTTTGTTAAACAATGTAGAAATTAAAAACTAAGTATGCAAGTACGTTTAGAAAGAGAGTAAATAGTTTTGGTAAATAGTTCAGCCTATTAGATTTGTTTGTACCTTTAGGGCCTCCACACCAGCTTGCACGACTGGTGCAAAAACATTCTCACTCTCGTTGGTGTCAGCAAACATGTCAGGGATCTGATCTAAAAGGCTAAAGAAAATAATACACAAAATTACATTAACAGCAAAAATAGGCAACATGTGTCTCAAGCCATTCTTAAATATAACAAGCAATGTTGTGATAGGCAGGAAAAGCATGCTTGAACTGAAGTTTACAGTATATATATATATACTGTGTGTGTGTGTGTGTGTGTGTGTGTGTGTGTGTGTGTGTGTGTGTGTGTGTGTGTGTGTGTGTGTGCGCGCGCGTCTAACCCTAGTCTGTAGCTCTAGTCTGAGCTGTTGACATTCTCTGAGAAATTATTCATATTTCTATGGAAATCTATGGACTCATACCTGTAACACCAAAATGGTTCCACGTGTGGCTTTGTTAATGATGTATGCAAAATTATTCAATTCTTCACTAATTAATTAATTTTGCAACAAAATTACGAGAAATTAAAAATATGTTTTCTTACATTTCATACATATATATATTTATCTTAAATCAAATGCAGTTTCACTTTGGATAAAAACATCCGCCAAATCCATGGATGTAATGTTTAAGTATCGAATAACTAACATGCATATATATATATATATGTACACACACATATATACATATACATATACACACATATATATATATATATACACACAACAAAATATATGCATTATGAATATTGTTGTAGTAAGAATAATTATTAACAAATTCAGTTATGAAAATGTGGAATGTTTTCAATAGAGATTTCATACTGTATAATTTAACACTAATAGATTAACTCTTTTCTTTCTTATTGTGATGTCTGAGTTTCTCGAACGGAAAATACAAATTGAAGGAAGGGACTTGATTTTGACCATGGGCAATTGATTGAATTGTTATGGTTTACTATTGGTCGATCTCATGTGAGTGAGCCAGTAAACACATTATCAGAGAAGAGGGGGAGGAACATTTATTTTTATTTTTTTATTATTAAAGATTAGAATTTTTTTATATAAAAAAACTGGTGTGGACAAATACATTATTTATAATAAACTGCAATATTCCACAAAAAAAAATTGTCAATTTTGATTTCATGGTGACTTTAATTCTAAAACTGAATACTGTATATGACTATGTAAGAAGCCTAGAAGTGTCTTCAGATAAAAAATGAGCATACTTGTTGATGACAGGCCGAGACTCCTGGAAGTTGACGAGGAATCCATCGAGAAGCGGTACAAACATCTCAGCCACATCAGAGACAACCATCATCTGCGGCTGGGCCAGAGCACTCTTCACATTATAGAAGTGCAGGATCTTGTTGTAGGTGACAAAGCCCACTTTGATGGCTGAACTTTCGGCTCCCTCCTCTCTTTAAAACACAAAAAAACAAAAGAAAAATCAATCAATATCTGTGGTATCAACAAAATTGAGCGATAAGTAAAAACCCAAAAAAGATAAATTAAAAAATAGGAAACTGAAGTCACACTCAAAACAAAAAGGAAAAACTATATCTTATCATTTAGCTTACGTATGCTAACAAATTCCCCAAAACTTCACTTTTCTAAGCCTTTTTTGCTGTTACTTTTAAATGGATAGTTCTGCCAAAATTGGAAATCCTGTCATCATTTACTCACTCTTGTGTTGTTTTAAACATGTATGGGTTTCTTTCTTCTATTGAACGCAAAGGAAGATGTTCAGAGGAATGTTTGTAACCAAACAATTGTGGGGCACCATTGACTTCAATAGTAAGTAGGAAAAAAATACTCAATGATGTCAATGATGACCCACAACTCTTTGGTCACCAACATTCCTCAAAATATCTTCTTTTGTGTAACTAAAAATAAAGAAATGTGCACATTTCACCAACTAACATATACCAGAGCACTGTGTAGCTGATAGTGGAGAGCTGCATCTAAGCCGTGCTGGCCAGTAAATTACAAGCATCCCACATTGACGTCTGCATCTGGGGTTTGTAGCTCTCTATGGCTACATTAACAAGATTGTAAAACATGGCGATGGTTTGAATCACTCAGTCCATATATGCCAAGTCTGTCATTAAACTAGAGACAAACTCTCCAATACAAACCCTATCGGGCATCTTAACAGACCCCATCAGCTCAGGGTGTCCAATGTGGTTTTCATTAACCAAGTAATCTAGCAGGAACAGAGGAAAGAAATCGGATATAATACCACAGGCTTATTTGGAGTGTACTACCGGACTGCTTTCAGAGTGAGGTCAGATCCCAAACGAATAAGGACGTACCCTTAGGAACCAGCGGATGAGAGGTAAGGACTGGGAGTTTGAAAAAAAGTCTGAAATATGCAAGTTCCTCAGCGGTGAATCAAAGCTCACCTTTCAGTTGGACGTCACCCAAATAAACGGTATAATTGGAGCCATGTGTCCCAAGAAACTTTAAAATGCTTGGAAATGTTGCAGTACTAAAGTCGTTCAACCTCCTGACTTCCTTCAGGCAGACATTTTCAAAAGATGAGATATTGGAATTGTTTCTTTCCCAGTTTTATTTTTCTAGCTTGTTCTCCAGTTACCATATTTGGCAGTGGAGCGTGGCTGTTTTTCAGCTGGATTCGTTCACATTCCAGGCCGATAGTAGCTGAGATGAACATGTGTTCCACCTAAGAGGTGCCGAAAGAATAAGGAGGGGTGGCTTCTGCTCAAGGGTTCAACTTTACTCCACAGATCCTCCAAGCCAAACAACTGGAGCTGGGCGTCAGTGTGTGGGATGAGGGATGAAAGCAATCCTAGATCTTCATTCAAACCTGGATCTTTACAGTATAAACTGTCCAAACAATAAAATACTATTATAATGATCTATTCGCACTGACAACTGGCCAGTCCAGAGTCGACAGAAGCACATGGGAAGCTAACATGACATGTCAAGCAGTGTAAAACATGAAATCTGCTTTATTTTTTCACAATTCCACAATTGTTGAATTGAATTCTATGAATTCAAAATGATGTCTAAACAATTCAATTTATAAACCTTTTAAGTCCCTGTAAAGGCAATTCTAAACCAATTATAAATGTATTGCTAAAACATATTACAAAGACTGAGAACTGTGAAGTACTGAATTGTGGAGTTAAACCATTAAACAGTTTTTCCACCATTGCTATTTTATGGATTTTTTGGGCGGGGCTAAAACGGGGCTCGATAACGCACTGGAGCCCCTGAGGTTATAGATTTTAAGATATGTTAGTGTAAGTTGCTTTCAGTTAAAACGGCTCAAAAATGCATTTTAAAATATAGACAGCAAACATTATCTCTCAGCTTACTTTGGAAGTCGGTCAAGCAGTGTCTTCAGTTCCTCGCATATTAGCTTGACAAGTCCGCTTTTTATGTTGTTGTAAGAGACATCGATCATGAAGATGTAGGCAGGAGGATTTGGAGGCTTATTATTCTTAAAGACAGAAAAGAATATCTCAGAATGAATTGTTAGTTCATTAACTTTTTGCTTGTTTTTTACAGACTTGGTACATATATAAGCCATATCATATGGCAGAGAATACATATAAAGTTTGCAATCAATTATGTAAAAGCACATAAATTGCATGAGAAAGCTTTTTATCTTTTTATATAAAGAAATGGCAAGCTGAATGCATTAGCTGTAATGATTTTATTAAACACTGCAGGAGCTGATCCTCAAGTATTAATAAACATCTGAGAGAAATAGGAGCCCAGACAGCAGATTATGGTGTCAGGCTGAGATGAGGAACACAGGCACGCCACGGACTTGGGCCAAAAAATGTGTCATGGATCTCTTTAGTCCGATGACTGAATTAAAATCAAGTTCATTTGAGATTACAAGCTACCTTTTACCCTGAACCGTCAGAATGTAATACACAATTCATCAAAGGTTTCAAAAGTTTACACTCCCTGACTCTTTAGCATCAGTGAATGTTAGCAAAATTTGTAATAGCCATGTCCTTAAATTGTCCTCAATGTGAAAATATGGATCTCAAAATACAGTCACTGTTGGAAAGGATTCAAATGTCCTGTGCTCAGGACAAACAAAGGACATCCAGGTCTTGCATCATCCAGGTAATGACACAGTAATAAAAATTAAACGTAAACTCAAGGTAATATTTTTTATTCACTTTTTATTTGTCTTGTGGACTATATGTAAACATCTGTAAAGTAAAATAGCTTACTGTAATTATATAGGGCAGTACTACAATTGCAACATTCTGCAAATGCTGCAAGTTGAATTTAATATTTTGACTTTGTATTGAATTTTCATTAATATTGTGTATTTACACATTCTATGCATATCCAAAAAAAGCAAGTTAACTTTCAGCTGACCTGCTGACAGAGCAGCTAATAAATGTACAACTCACTAAATTTAAACTTGCCTCTGTATAATTTTTCATAAATAGTTTTCCTCATTTGAAACATATCATATTTTTACTCTCAAGATTTGCCTGAACAAAAATATGTGATGTGACTGCCAAGAAAGAACCTTTCTCAGCTGCTTCCCAGGTCAAGCTGACCCCATTTGGACAAAACACACACTCTCTAATAATCGACACACTCTCTTATACCATAACATATCTAGAGGGAAATTGACTTTACTTAGATAAATCAAATATAATCTATTAATAATAAACTTTACTAATCTTATAAAATCTGACTGTAAGAAGTATACATCAAAAACAGAAAGCAAGTTCTTGTTTAAATCTGAATGTTATGAAGATTGATACCTTGCAGTAATCCAATGTGGCAATGAACTCATATGAGCCCAAAGACAACTCTGGTCTCTCATACATATCCATTCTTCTCCCCATATGGTCCAGATGCTGGAAATACTGCACTGGAACTAAGGTAGTGGAAAAAATATATTTAGAAACACTTTTTTTTTTGCTATGATTGCACAGACAAATAATGCCTACCATATGCTGACAGGAAACACAGCGTACACATGCTGTGTGTAAAAAAAAGATCTCAACAGTCTCCAATGGTACAATACCAACCTTCATTAACACAGCTGCAGAAACCACACTGGTAGCGTCGTCCTCCATCGATAAACTGCATGTAAGGACACATGTAGGCCTTACAGCGGTTGCAGCGGATTGGTCCAGTCTCACCGTGATTTACAACGTACAGAGGAGTCTATAGAGCACAAGCAGATCACAGTGAGAATGACAATAAGACCTACTGTAACATTTGCAGTACATCTTTTACACAGAATACTAATCTAGTTACACAAACACTACGGTTCAAAAACACTACAGCATTATTTTTTTTATTAATACTGTTATTCAGCAGGGATGCATTAAAATTAATCAAAAGTGACAGTAAAAACATGTATTTTTTTTACAAAAGATTTATATACAAAAGTATTTTCAACTTTCTATTCATCAAAGAATCAGCATTTTTAACATTGATATTAATGAGAAATATTTCTTGAGTAGCAAATCAGCATTTGTGATTGATATCTAAAAGATCATGTGACACTGAAGACTCGAGTAATGATGTTGTAAATTCACCTTTGCCATAACAGGGATACTTATATTAGGTACTTAAAATAAATATATAGGTAATATATATGAAGAGTTCAGATGCAAAAGCCTCTAAATGCCATTTGAAATTTTCTTCTTTAATGATGATTTTTATCAAACTTGTATATTTAAGTTCAGTAATTTCACTTAAATAACAATTAATAGGTAATTATCATTGCCATTTAAGTGAAATCACTGAACTTAAATATACAAGCTTGATAAAAATGATCATTCTAGAAGAAAATTTCAAATGGCATTTAGAGGCTTTTGCATCTGAACTCTTCATATATATATATATATATATATATATATACACACACACACACTCACACACACATATATATATATATATATATTTATATATACTGTATATACTGTATATATACACACACACTCACACACACATATATATATTTAGTATTTTATATTTGATCAAAACAGTAGTGTATACAACTGTTTATTTTTTTAAAAATCACAATCAATTTTAATTAATAAATAAATAAATTTTTATTTTTATTGTTACCTTCATTAACTGACTTTAATAACTCTTAAAATAATATAAATTTGCATTTCAATTTATTTTTTCAGTCAATATGGAGTCATATAGATCAAAATGTAGAGTGATTTCTTCTGTAATTTGACAGTACAATAATATATTTATCTGACATGTTCCTTGGAAACTGCACTTAGCCTCTCAAGAGAATACTAACACTTCCTAAAAAGGCTCTGAAGTATAATGATGAAGGCTAAAGCAATGAAAGATTCCAGAGTTAAACAAGTCTTGAAGGTATCAAAATCACTATTAAACTACTGTCAAAATAAACTGAGAGGACAGCTATGAATTAGGGTTTGAACATATTCCAAAGGCAGTATTTTCCAAAGACAACAGCGTTGATTCTTAAAACAAAGGATCGTTTACTTCCTTGTGTTACTCCAAACCTGTATGATTTTCTTTTTTCCAAGTAATACAAAAGGAGACGTTTAGCAGAATATTATTCACACAGCTCTTTTCCATATAATGAAAGTGAATGATGTGCAAAATAAACCCCTCTCAAATCACATTAAATCGAAGATGATGCTGAATTAATATGTGCATATTCAAAATACACAAAACATATTAGAGACCTTCGGTGGGGAGAAATAAGTTATAAGTTATATAACTTCATTTTGGATCTGTTCATTACACAAAACTCTGCTAAGACTTCAGAAGATTTGGAATACAGCACAAATCATATAAAATACTTTTATGATACTTTTTTTGGATAATTTACTTGTTAGCATGGAAAAGAGTATAAAAAAATCTTCATCATCTCGTTTTGCGTATCAAAGAAGGAAAGCCATAAGATTTTTTTTTTTTTTTTATGCAAACCCCTAGTATCATTTTAAGACTAGAACAACCCTTGGGGAAAAAAGTGTGCTTAATTGTACTGAATGTGCTCTTTTACTGTATTTAAAATCTTAAAAGTATTTTTTTTTAATGTACTTGAAGATGATATGTTATTTATGAAATATAAGTATAGTATTTGATGAGAGTACACTTTCATGACTGTTTCTTAGCACACTTAAGTGCACTTTGTACTAGTCACTCACGTTAAAAGTTTTACTTTAAACTGCATTTTAAATAATTATATTTTAATAATCTTTTGACGGGCTTAATAATTTAACTGTTTCATTGAATATTACATTTAAAGTGGATATATTTTGAATGTTCTAAATTGCGACTGCATTACAAATGTGTAACAAATAGGCCTATATATTTGAATAAATGAAATAAGTTTATTGAATATTTTAGTTTACCATAAATGCTTCTCAGTGCATTCAGCAGTACACTTAAACCATATTTCAAAGACCATAGAAGCAATTATGAAATTTCCTATACAGATGTGCTAGTCAAAAAAGCCCTCAACTAAATGCATTTAATATAAATTGAAACTATAATACTACTACACATGTTATTTAATTGCAATTCATCTGTAATAAAGTGTCTCAAAAAATCCATCACATTCAGTTTGCATTTAAACATATAAATATATATTTGTGTCAAGTACACTTTCACAAGTATGGAAAAGAGTAATCTTTTCACATGGGAAGCACTAAAAATGAGGTGCTTTCCCCATGGTTTTTTATATTTAAAACTAAAAATTCCTTAGAAATGGTCACTCACGTTTTAGCATTCCTCACTTATAAATCATGTCTGCTAAAAGAATAAATTTTTAAAAAATCAGAGTGCTGATAAAATGCTGCATACCTCATTTTTGGGCACGGTAGCAAAGGGTTTGATAATGGCTGCCAGAGGCACTTTGCACTGCTTTGCAAGGTCAGCAGTGCAAGGGAAAGAATATGTTGTGCACCGCATGAATCTTGGGCTAGCATTCCCTTAAAATAGAACAAAAAATGAATATATTAAACAAAAGTACATTTATGCTAATATTTATAGTGAAGTGAAAAGATGCTTACCTTGATCCTGTACTGTGAAATCCGTGGTGACCAGTGGAGGCACCTGGCCCCTAACGTTTGTGACATACACCTGGCCCCCTCTCTTAACCTGGTCATCTTCAATAACTTGCGTCTAGAGGAGACAAGTCAGTGTACCTTGAAATGTGCACAGATAAAAATACTTTTACACTATAATGTAGCATTTTGTTCTCATTTTTTAATTACCGGGCTTGGAATAGAGTCTGGGTCCAGCTTTTTCTGAGGGCCTGCCATTTGGGAAGGAGCTCCAGGAAAGCCTCCTGGGAAAGCGCCTGTTTGTGGCCCTGCCATCTGCGGTCCTGCCATTTGTGCACCATACGGACCTGCAATTGGGCTCCCTTTAGACCAGAAGCAAAAACAATGGTTATTTAAGCTCGTCAACATTTGCTCCAAAAAATAGTGTAGAGGTGAAGTGTATATTTTCAACATCAACAAACACAAGTGAAAAATTAAGATAGTTTTCAAACAGGTATAGCCAACACAACACCCTTCTGCATTTGGTTAGACAGATACTCTCATCCCAAACTCACAACATTGCTTAAGTAAATGGTGCTGAGTTGGGTTGGGTTGAGGCCTGTCTCATGAGGCAGGATTAAGTGGCTAACCAGTTAAGATTGAGCAAACTCCGTGAAGGTGGATTGGTGTTTACAAGGACTAAGGATTAAAGGGGACATATCACTTTTTTAGCCATAAATGCATTTTGTTGTAATTTTGGAGTGTTTATAAGTACAGAAAAGTTTAAATTATTCTCTTCAGGTGCTTCGTTTATATCTTTATGTTCTGGTCATATTTTTCAACCTGTTCAGATTTTTCTATTCTCTATGACGCTTTTTGAACTATCACGTCACAGTATTTGCAGCGGGAACTGACAAATAAGGACATTGACTACCAGCCCAACACTTCGAGCAATCCGCCATTATTATTTCTCGCTCCGATTTTGTAGTCCAAGCTCAATGATGCAGAATTTACAAGAGGGAAAGTCAAAATGTTTGGTTGTTGGATGAAGTGTCCTGAAGCACTTCAAGGATTCCAAATTCAACAACCTCTGCTAGTATAAGAGAAGAGTTTACCGATAGACTTCGTCTGAATGAGAGGTAAATTCCTTCTATCTTTGGAGACGACGAACAGAGCATTTCGATAAGCTGTAAATATACTTTCTTAAAACACATGGTGGTCATGGTTTAGAAGTACCTTTGTCTTTCTTTGTTTTTGTTTTGAAGTAACGTTACACGTCTGCAGTATTATTGTTCTTGAGTTTCATCAATGGTCATTTAGCTGCTGCGTTTTCTGATGCTTTTCTAAACGTAGCATATTATCAATACAGATTTTTTGTGGTAAGATTAGACCGTAGTCATTTATCTTGTCAGTGTGCTTGTTTTAACAAGAGAAATAGTCGACTTTCACTTTTAACACAATACAGTTACATACCATTTGCAATACATCCATATGAAGACATTGTTCTGCAGGTTCGTCGTCATCTTTTTCAAATCGCTCGCTCTGGATCGCACATGTAAAGTTAAGGCTTGATGGACAAGTCTTCCGTTGTTGACATTTTGTTAACGTGTGAATAAAAATGTTCCTTGAAGCTATAGAATAAAATCGTACATCTCTTATCAAACTACAAAAATGGCCGAACGGGGTGGAGTTGAACCGACCGTGAACTCCGCGACCTGGAGAGCGCGCGGGGTATGAGACATCTCCTTTTTATTTAAAGGGGCCGCTCCAAAACGAGTTGCTCACAGACGCACATCAGAAAAGGTGCCTGTGGAGCTATAATAATGAGGAATTCAGACCCAAGCATTGCAGTTATGCTTTACATAGATCCACAAATGTATGATTTATATGTAAAAATGAATTATGATATGTACCCTTTAATATGTATGATACTAGTCAAAAGTTTGAAATTACACTTTTGTAATAAATTGATTACAATTTAAAGGAACTGTTTACTATTTTGCCGGCTCAGTGTGTGTTCTCTGCGTGTCTGTGTGTGTCCCAAGCTATGTAATTATCGGCAGGGTTGGGGAAAGACCTGCCAAGAAAATTCATGGACAGTCTCTCGCGTATGGCAAGCGATGGCCATGGACTCACCAAGACTCGGATACGACTGAAATGGTAATACAATAGAATAGTTTTCTTTTGAATTTTACAACAATTAAAATAGTAATTTATTCCTGTGATGCAAAGCTGTCTTTATAGCATCATTACTCCAGTCTTCAGTCACATGATCCTTCAGAAATCATTCTAATATGCTGATTTGCTGTTCAAGAAACATTTCTTATTATTATTATTAATGTTGAAAACAGTTTTTGCTGCTTAATATTCTTTCGTGGAAATCATGATGTACTACCATTTAAAAGTTTGGGGTGAATAAGATTAATCAAATACACATTAAATTGATCAAATTCATGTATAATTTTACAAAATAAATCTACTTTTCTTTTGAACTTTCTATCCACAGAAATATTAAGCAGCAAAAAATTGAGCATAACTGGCCATGTG
Source organism: Pimephales promelas (assembly GCF_016745375.1). The sequence continues at coordinate 16,849,928 of NW_024121155.1, forward strand.
ACACTGAAGACTGGAGTAATGATTATGAAAATTAAGCTTTGCATCACAGGAATTAATTACATTTTTTAACAGTTCTTTTAAATTGTAATAATTTTTAACAATATTAACTGTTATTACTTCTTTTCAATAATATAAATATGGAGCCTTGGTGAGCATGAGAGACTTAAAAAAAAAACATTTAATTTAATATTTTACATTTTTTACCTGTAGTGTAAAAGATACACATTTTAAAAACCGAAACAGTATTTTAACACTAAGAAACTACACACTTCACCTTTAAATGTAAGTTTTTGATCTCTTCCTATGTGATTGTTGTAAAATAGTTTTAACCTGGTTGCTGTTGATAGCCTTGGGGTCCAGGTGGTGGTGGGTGGACACCTGGTCCAGGAGGGCCAGACATTCCCATAGGTGGAGCTGACATAGAACCCATAGTGGCCATTGGTGGAGGAGACCCTAATGAAGGCGGCTGCTGTCCCGGTGGAGAAAGAGGAGGATGTCCCATTGCAGGTGGTGACGTTTGGAATTGTTGTGGCGGTGACGTTTGGAATTGTTGTGGTGCTGCTGACATTGAAGGAGACTGCATGGGCCTTTGACCTAAAGATCATAGTACATGGGTATGAAATGGGCCAGTTAAACATCCACTACATGAACTTCAAATTAAAGCAACACCAAGTAACTTTTCCTCAGCGGTCGCCCTACAGGTTGGAAGCGGAATTGTCCATTAACGCAGTGGTAAATAATTTAGCCTACCGCAGCCTACCGTCACACGCACGCTTGTTGTTTATCCAGCGCCGCTTTGAAATGAACGATGTCCACAGAATAGGTAGAGTATGTTGCATGATTTCATGAAAGTATTATGTATTGCGACAAGAAACGTAGAAAAACAAAATAATGACTATTGTAACGCTTGACGTAAAGCAAGTCAAATTTGTAGTTTTCTTATGTCTCATTAGAACTACAGAAACCCGATCTGGCAATCTTACATAGCGTGGTTATAGCAGATATACAGTAGGACCGCAAAGCGAATCCAGAAGTGCCTTTCCCCCTGTTACAACTTAATGAACCACTGAAACTATTTTGGAAACATTATTTTAAGGTAAAAAAATCATACTTATGGTGCGTTCACACCGGACACGAATACCGCGTCAGGCGCGATTGATTTCAATGTTAAGTCAATGCAAAGATGTGTTTCACACGTAAAAAATTCCTGCGGCACGAATGAGGTGTAGAGCACAGGCGCGTTACGCGGAAGACGCGAATACACCTCGTTCGCGCGAATTGAGCGTCTGGCGCGTTACGCACAAATGATTTAGTAAGTGCCATTTGTGCATTTACGCGTTTGACGCGAATTCGTGTCTGCCGCCCGAGTTGAAAAATCTGAACTTTGGCATCAATTCACGCCGCGTTAACCAATCAGGAGCCTAGCTGCTTGCTCACGTGGTGAAGTGTCTGGATGCTTCAATAAATTATTTTGTAATATGACTAAATGCATGGTGGGATTATGCACAACAAAAGCAAATATTTTATCACTTAAAACTTTATTTCTATATACGAGACTTGTTCATTTTGTATTGAGTGTTATTCATTCCATATCTAGATTATATGAAATACTTTGTAGTATTATGATGTAAAGACAACCAACATACATGTGCATAAGTTCGTGTCTGGACGAGAAAAAAAAAAGGGGAAAAAAGAAAGAAATCACAGGACAGGTTTATAACTTTTGAGGGCTGGCTCGATTTATCATAAAAACAACACAATAATGGATATATACCAGCGACGATGATCCCCACACCACTGTTCTGCTCTCCAGAGTAAATACAGTGGTGACTCTCTCGATGAATGCTCGGTCGACATAAAAAAAATGCCCGCCAATGGAATTCGATTCTGCCGCGCGTAAATTTGGCTTCAAACTTTTGTTTTTACACGTGTCAGTTTCGCTCTTGACACGCAAATTAACACAAAGTGGTCGAATTTGGCGCGAATTTGACGCGCTATTCGTGTCCGGTGTGAACACACAGTTAGTGTTGCTTTAATATTAAATGGCATCCAACTTACCATATCCTGCAATGTTCATGGAACTCATTTGATTAGTCAGCTGTTGAGTTGGAGGAGGAGATTGTGCCATACTATGGAAAGCACTTTGAGGAGGCTGTCCATAAGAAGACATGGATGGAGCTGAAGCAGCAGGAGGAGCGAAACTGTTGGGAGTAAAAAAATATATTAGGAGCAACATGTTATTAAGTAATTCCCTTTCAACAACTGTGAAGTAGTGCTTACCTGTGGGGATGGGCCCCGTTCTGCTGAATGTTTGCACCATACTGGCTGGATACTGGTATTGGAGGCATCCCAGAAGGAGAGGAGGCAGGTGGCTTCAGCACACCTAGACAAAAAAAAACATTTATTTTAATGCAAGCACAAAATACTGTGAAGAATAAAAAGAACCTCAGAATATAAACTATAGAGTACTATGAAACTAATGCATTAGAACATAGGGCTGTGCGATTAATCACATTTTAGATTCAATTTCGATTTTGATTCCGACAATTATGAAAAAACACGATAATCGAGATAAAACAATTATTATGCTGGATTCTGCTGTTTTTCTTTAAAGAGATACACTTACGCCCACTTCTTAAAAGCCCGAACATACAAAATCAGTCAAATCATGCAATGTGACTGTGGTAAAATGGCAAGTATTCACATAAACAATGTATGTTATGTCTTGAGCGATCCTAAACATTTGGAAAATACACTGGATGCATGAAAAAAAATTACATGAATACCATTTTGGTATTATCACCCACTCTTAATAGTGTTAAATAATCATGATTATGAATATGAACTTTTGGTATAATCAAGCAGCCTTCCGAGATGGAACTAGTGAAGTACAGTTTCCTAATGGTTTGTCTCTGTCCATTTAGGCTGAGGCTTTGCTGAGACTCTTATATAAAGGACAAGATGAAATTTGCCAGTACTGAAACAACAGAACTGAAGAGAACATTTTTCAACACCATTTTACCTGTCGGTGGGGCAGAATAACCCTGTGGTGGGGATCCATAGGCCCCATAATGCGATTGAGGTGGGGGGTTCCCAAATCCAGTAGAGTATCCCCCCATTCCAGCCTGGGCTTGGGAATATGGAGGGGTGGCAACATAACCTTGCTGACTCATCCTATTGTTATACCTCTCTCATTCCAGTCTGAGACAAAAAAGGTGACCTAGAGAGTAAGAAAAAAACAGGCTGAATTATTATCTACTTTATATGTAGTCAATGTCACGTCCCACATGTTTCCAACAAACGTTATTCATTTTGCAGGTTTAAAATAGCCTAGACATTAACAGAAAATGTAGAAATAGACATAAAAGTTTAGTCTTGGAACATCAGTTTTCAAATCGTGTCTATTCAGCATAATAATAACAAAAGGTGTAAACACTTTACACCTACTATAATTCAATGGCAGTTATTTTTACCTTAAACTTTGTTAACAGCTGTTCTGGGTTCTCCAGATGCCCCAGACAGTGATTTTCTAACAATCATGTCAGTTTTTAGACGCACATACTAACAAATTTTGTTATTAATGTTTATGTTATGCAGTTTTGGGGGGATATATGGCATTTTTCAAAATTATTTGCCGAAATTAGTAATTATATTTATATACAGGTTCATTTAAACTAGCAACATTTTATGTAAAATTAACATTTAAGAAAATCTACATGTCCGGTGAAAACAGGAAACGTGTCATAGTTTAGTGGAAGATTACAGCCATCAACTGGAAAACAAACACTTTTGCCAGTGCTTAATGAATAGTTTGTGCATGAATGATATCAATGTTTTCTCCAGAGTGGCTATAAATACAGTATATATATATATATATATATATATATATATATACACACACATTTATATATTTATATATATATATATATATATAAATGAACTAAATTAATAACTTTTTTAATAAAACAATGAACTATCGCTGAACTTTTTTGAGCTTGATATTAATACTATTTTCTTCTAGATCTGCTGTACAACCAAAACAAACGTTGTTGCATTATTTTCCAGTTATCACTATAAAGCTTCTTTGAAACAATCTATATTGAAAAAAGCGCTATATAAATAAAGGTAACTTGACTTGACTGATAGATATAATGCTCTTGCTATTTTTGTTTACCTGTAATGTGGCTTAGGTGCTATAGGTGCTTTAATAGTTTAACCATCATCAGCCATATATATATATCAAAATAATATCATGAAAACAATGACAGGGTGAAATGGGCACCAAGTAAAATATTGCCTAGGGTATAAAGATGAGATAATGAAAAGTGTTCTACAGTTTTGAGTTTCCCTGATATCATCATTACTTGAACCCTTAGCCCGTGTGATCAGGAACTTTGACACTTGACTAAGATAAGACGAGTTCATGATAACACAATTGGCCAAGAATAGAAAACAGCATACAAAATGTGGACATACCGGTATGACTAATCAACCATCACGTTAATGAAATTAATAACTTACCGTAAATAATACAGCAATGTAGGCCTACTTGCAATATACTGAAATGGGCAGCATTTTGGTTACTGTATATTTTAAATGTCTTACCTCTGCATTTGATTAAATCATGTAATGTTAATATATCAACCTATCTGACATTTTCACTCTGTTTGTTACATAAAAATGTACTGGTTGTTATAATGGTGGTAATAGAACGGAAGGCAACATGATGACTTAAAGTTGCCTATAGCCTAAAACATTATTTTTGAAAAAATGCAACTTCACCACTTAATTTTCATTTGAAAGTTACCTGATCAGAAAAACTAGGCAAAAACTAGGCAAAGTGATGGTTCATGCAAGGAATTAAAGGTGATTCATATTATTTTATTTTAAATAAATCAGTAAAATACATGGTTTTCTCAAACATAGTATTGTTTTATCACAGCTATTCAATTGTCAGGTCTTTACTGAATTAATACTTTTACTGAATCCACATTTTAAAAAAAACAAGATTCATAGGCCTACAGAATGCATACTGTAGTTAAAATAAACGATTTCTCAAAATATCCTACACATTTTTCTACTCCATATGTAACACAGCAGAGCTATAAATATAACTCCAGCAAATAAATACTAGTCCTCTGGTTTATTAAATATAAATTTGCTAAACTGAACATGGCTGGACTTACTCTCTAATTATTGTCAAGACATGGCCTGTCTGAGAAATCATCTCAGTATTTCAGTAAGTGGCCTTTAAAACTTAGACTCATGGTAAGATCTAGTTTTCCTAATATCATTCAACACACACGATATTCAGAACAGTGAAGACATAAGCTAATAGAGATGCTCCAGTGATACAGTATAGTACAGTATCAGTTTGCCACTGCCCCAAACTGCCACGTCAAAGACCGTTATGACAGACCTGTAATCTTTCAATGAGCTAGCTGCTACAGCTGACTTTACTGAATAAAGTCCATATTGAAACACTTCGCCATGTACAGAATCGATAGATTAACGATGATAAGGAAGCGCGCGCACCGCTGTCACTCCAGTGATACAAAGTTACGAAATATTTTCTGCTAGAGACGGAAACTGACGTATAAGCCAAACTTACATGATTTAAAGAATGGCGCTGGTAAACTACATTCAAAATAATGGTGCCTATCAAAAACCCATCTTTAGTGTGTTTGTTTATACCAAAATAACAGAGACTTACCTGAGAGTAACGATGAACTGCGTCCTTTGCTCTGTTGATGTTGAATTGCGTGCCGAGAGTGCCACGTCAAACTCCAGGACAGCGCACCGGTGTCTGCGCGTCCACGGCGTCATACAGCAGGCGCCTCTGCGCATGCGCACACTGGTGGGAACCACTACACGTCAGCAACTACTACACAGATGTGCGTAGCGAGCAGAAGCCATTCTGTGCTGGCTTGTATAGATACGAAGAATGAGAAATTGATGAAAATGTTATGTAAATTGGGAAAATAAGATCATATTATTCTAGACTGCTCATCGTGTGCATATTTGTTCTGTTGTTTCGTTTTGTTCACAATGGCCTATGTTGAATGAATGTGTGATGTGCCAGTCATGGAGAAACATTTTGTTGCAGTTTTAATACTTTGTATTTTTTGAGGGATTCTTAAGACATTATAATATACTTTTCTAGTTCACTATTTCAGGTTTCTTGTTTTTCTATACAGAAAAACAATAGAGGGCAATTTTATTAAATTAATTAAAGATTAAACACCTGAAAGTTTAAAAACCGGCTTAATTTTGAAAAAGAAAAAGTGATATAAATTTTTTGGTCAAACCGCTAAAGTCTGTACATTTTGCAAATAAACCTGATTTGTATTATATACAGTGTGTTTAGAGGAATTTGATTATAACAGGATGTTTGCGTGAGTGAGCTCAGTCAGCCGCGTTATAAAGGCAGCGCTTGGTTTACTATTTAAAAACATAACTGAATGATTTCTATATTTAAAAAGTTATGCAATCAAGAGGAACCACCCTTTTAATTTAGCCATAAAAGCTTCGACACAATATGTTAGTAATTCTGTTTGCAGTTACATTCTGCAACTTTTTCATGCATTCTGATGAATATTGTTTATTTTGCAGGGCCATGCAAAATATTAATCAAAACTTTCAGTAAATGACATATATATATATATATATATATATATATATATATATGTTATATATATATATAATATATATTATATATATATATATATATGTATACTGTATATATATATATATATATATATATATATATATATATATATATATATATATTATATATTATTATTACACTATCAGAAAGTCAGTTTATTAAATGTCAATAAATTGCATAATTTATAGAAATAAATGTTTCTGAATGAAGTACAATTTCCAGAAAAACTAAATCTTTAAGTAGCAAAAGCAAAACTAGTGAAACATGCACCAAATAAATGCACCAGAAGCTTCCTAAAATATATGTATTTTTGTATACAAAAGTTCCACTGATAAAAGTAAAGTATAGTAAAAGTCTTTGGACTAAATCTGTCATACAAATAAAACAAACCTTTATCTGATGATGTCAGTCTATTGCTGCAAGAAAATGTATACTGAAATAGCGAATTAGTTGTATAACATAGCCATTGTCTTTAACCATAAATTGTGGTAAATACACTGTAAAAATAAATCCTAATTTCACAGAAAATAACTGTGATTTTTTGACAATAATTTTCTTTCATTTTAAATTGTCATCAAATTACAAAAAAATATCTGTAAAAATAAAAATGCAGTTGTTATTTTAGGTACTGCGACATTAAAGGAATAGTTCACTTTTGAAAAAACTTTTGCTGATAATTTACTCACCTGCATGTCATCCAAGATGTCCATGTCTTTCTTTCTTCAGTCGAGAAGAAATTAAGGTTTTTGATGAAAACATTCCAGGATTTTCTCCATATAATGCACTTCAGTGGGAACCAAACGGTTCAAGGTCCAAAAGACACTTTCAGTACAAACTGCAAACTGTTCAAAGGGCTTTAAATGATTCCAGACGATGAATAAAGGTCTTATCAAGCGAAATGATCACTCATTCAATAAATAAATGACAAAGTTTACATTTTATAAGCTCAAATGATCGCCTTGCTCTGTTCTGTGACACACGTTTGTGACTCTCCTGTTCGAACTTGTTTATCAAAATGAACGAATCTTTTTTTCGAGTCATTTGGTTCATTCAACGAATGAAACTAACTAAATGACTCGGAAAAAGATTCGTTCATTTTGAATATTTATTGTAAAGAAAATGTTTTCAGTTGGTTTATTTTTTTAGGAGTATAGAGACATCAATAATTAGCATATGAATCTCAACAATGGTGACAATCAACAAAGCCTTTATGTGACTTTATAGTAGTTCAGAGTTGATCACCATTGTTGTGATTCTTGGTGTTTGTGTGAGTCTGTATGATCTTGTCAAAACAGTTTCTGTACAATAACTTCATAAAATCTTAGTATCACAGCACTACATGATCTTCTATAACAGTATTAGCATGCAAAAATTAAATTAAAATTGTAATGTTTTAATCAGAAATTACACTTCAAGTGGTATCAGTAAAGCATGCAGCTACACAATGACCTTTATAACTATAAAGTGACCATGATCTTCTAACATGAGTTTCTCTTGGATTCCTACCATATGTATCAGAGACACACAGTTAAATCAGCCAGAGAAGAAATAATGTTAAGGTCAAGAGCCCAACTAAAGCAAACACTGATCTCCACCATGGTAATATCAACCTTTATTATTTTCAATAAAACATCAACTTCAAAACCTCTGTTAATTCTCAATAAGAATGTTAGTATGATAGAATTGAAGTCTGTAAAGTAATAAGAGAGGATGAAGAGATCTAAAGTGGTCTGTTAGTGTTTAATGTGCTGTTGGGGGATGTAAACTGTTTGTGTGTGGTGTGTTTTGTGGGTCAACATCGTGTTGAAGAGTAGAGTATTTGCTTCAGTCCAGGATGAGTAGAGTAACAGTAACACTGATGAAATGCAGCATGTTTCTTTATGGTTGTTGATGCAGTGACGTATAGACCATTTTGCAAGATGTAAACAACACTGGTCCAGAAGCACTTCCTGTTTCAGTTTTTTAACACTACATAAAAGCTGGGATAAAATACAACCAACAGAACATATAAAACTGAATCAAAAAGTTAAACAAACATCTTTAAGATGTTTTCTTTACATGTGAAATAAAGAAAACAGTTACAAATTGAAACAGGAAGTGTGTCTGGACCAGTGTTGTTTACATCTTGCAAAATGGTCTATAGTCACAGCAAATCATGCATGTAGTTACCTACATGTTTCTTAGCGAAAAATTCAGAAAATTTACATTCATTTTATTGTTTTGTACAGCAGCCATTGCTGACCGTCATTGACCTTTTTTATGGGATTGGTTTTACAGTTAGGATGTTTGATCGTAAAAATCCAGATAATAGCTGTAAAATAACAGTGCTTTTCTGTAAAACATGTAAGAAAATATCTGTAAAAGTTTTTTTGTACATAGTTTAAATTAGGATATTTTTGCTTTATTTTTACGGTTTTTGTTTGGCAGCCTTTGCTGCCAGTCATTTGAACCTTTTTTATGATTTTAGATTTTACAGTGTATGATTTATATATGTTGTAAAGATGTTATTCTTTGCCTTAGTGTGAGAATTTTATCAGCCCAGTGACAGCAAATGAAAATTATCTGTTTAAATAACACTAATTAATGTGTTGTCATTGACAAATAAATAAATACACACTATGTACACATATATCACTATTTAATTTTTGATTATATGAGTATGTCTTACATAAATTTATGTAAGACATTTACAATTATTTAAATGTTTAGGAATTCTGTATGATATCTTTAGCTTGCTCTGCCTCCACAATGTCCACCGGACCTTTTCCATTGGTGTGCAATTTTCCAGTGAATCGCTGAAGACCAGGGATGAGGTGAGGGCCCCCTTCTCAAAACTGGCGGCCACAGGTTCCTCCTGTGTGGATCTGGCGGGCACAGGTGATTCCTGTATGGGTCTGAGTTTTGCTCTTTGGGATCGTTAGGGTGATGCCATCTGTAGCTTTTTATGCCACCTCAATCTCCACTGTTCCTTTCCCGTTGATGTACCATGTTCCTGTGCATCGCTGAAGACCAGGGATGAGGTGAGGTCCCCCTTCTCAAAACTGGCGGGCAAAGGTGATTCCTGTGTGGATCCAGCGGGTACAGGTGGTGAAAGAGGGTGTGTTTGAAGATACGCAACGGAGTAGACCAAACTAATTAACAGAGAGGGACAGTCACATGCATGCATACGAAACACACTCTTTGTCGGCCGTGCGATTGATTCCCTCATCCATTTGCATAGAAAATGAATGTAATATTATGATTTCCGTCATTGTTTTACATATATATTTTTTATTTTTGTGTACCGGGCCGGCCCACATTGACCAGCGGCCCACCGGGAAAAGTCCCGGTGCTCCAGAAGGCCAGTCCGCACCTGCGCGAGAGATCTTCCGGTGCTTAAAGGGTTAGTTCACCCAAAAATGAAAATTCTGTCAGTATTTACTCACCCTCATGTTGTTCCAACCCCGTAAGACCTTCGTTCATCTTCGGAACACAAATTAAGATATTTAAGATATTAAGATCGCTCCTGCATACAGTCCATAGGCTTCTTGAGGGACTGGCTCTTGCTGTCCTCGAAAAGTCATTAAAGACATCGTTAAAATAGTCCAAGTGACTACAGGGGCTCAATCTTAAGTTTATCAAACGACAAGAACACTTTTGTGCGCAAAAAAACAACAAAAATAACGACTTTATTTCAACTATTCGTTTTTTTTCTCCCTCTGCGCGAGTCAGGTTACTAGTTTAATAGCGTAAGCTTCTGTTATTGTACGTCACACGCATCACACACACATGACCAGCGTCGGCCAATAGTGAGCCTATACGTGTGACGTAGCTCTACGCAATCACACTACGTTAACTGACTTACAGGCTCATGGAGAAGGAAGTGAATAGTTAAAATAAAGTCGTTATTTTTGTTGTTTTTTTGCGCACAAAAGTGTTCTCGTCGTTTGATAAACTTAAGATTGAGCCCCTCTAGTCACTTGGGCTATTTTAACGATGTCTTTAATGACTTTTCGGGGACAGCAAGAGCCAGTACCTCAAGAAGCCTATGGACTGTATGCAGGAGCGATCTTAATATCTTAAATATCTTAATTTGTGTTCCGAAGATGAACGAAGGTCTTACGGGGTTGGAACAACATGAGGGTGAGTAAATACTGACAGAATTTTCATTTTTGGGTGAACTAACCCTTTAAGACAAAAGCGCCCGCGCCCTCAGATCACTTGGACTTGGCTGTGGTTAAGAGGTAAAAGATATAAATACTGTTCGTTTTCTCACACAAACCGCTCGTTTCGTGTCTTAGGCCATCAATGTGTCCTAACATTTACGAGTCATTAAATAATGTTTAATTTGGACTTCTCTGTGCATGCTCTTTGAGGTGGTGACCATAGACCTGCATTATATGACTGACAGACAAGAACGGTTTGACCTAAAAAAAAATCAAAATTGAAACTACTGTGGAAACAAAGACACCTGTTGAATACCCTTGAGGTAAGCTAAAACATACCAAAAAAATCAATTTCAAAGTGAACTGTCCCTTTAATGTAATGCAGCTAATGTTTACCAGGAACTGTGACTGACAACATTAGGCTACAGGCTAACTGGGATATTTACATTTGATTTATTAAAATGTATATTATATACATATAAAAATGTGTAAAAAAAAAAAAAAAAAAAAAAAAAAAAAACGGTGAGGACTTTGCCTCCTCTCATTTCAGAACACCACTTCACAAGACACGACATTTCAGCCAAAAGTGTAGCATATTTTTCAAAGTTGAACAAGAGATTTTCCTCCTCGGGAGTTTTTTTTTTTTTTTTTTTTTTTTATACGCACTTGAAACGCAGTTACATGTGGAGCGTTGCTTTTCATTGTCGGTTAAACCTGCGTACAAGTTAAGAACAGTTCCTCTCCTTTAGACTATGACGCCGAAAAGAGGGCCGGACTCCAGATGTTGTGGATTTACACCCACCAAAGCCAGCCTCCGATATCTCACCGAACAAACTGGACTCCTCTCTCATTCTAGAGGACCGCTTCAGGAGGATGGGCACGGGGGAGTTTGTGTGCGTGACGCTGCGTGGTGGCGCGCCGTGGGGATTCAGACTCCTCCAGAACGCGCAAGACCCTCAACATCCTCTCCAGGTGCTTGAGGTGAGACTTTAGGCGACTGTTGTGATGATGATGACTCCGTTTTTAGTACGTGTTGGCAGAGAACCCGATGACGCTGATGAATATCCATAGTTTACTAGCTGTTTCTCCTATTTATCTCATTTGAGGATTTATATGCTAGAATAAAGCACACAGATGCCCTTTCACAAGACCCTGGTGGTCTTATAGGTACTTTTAGCTGGATAGACATGGGATGCCAATTGCTAAACACCAGCTTGGACAGACATTAGCTAAAACCAGCAAACCAACGTAGGCTGGCTTACTGTAAGCAGCTCTTTTCATCAGGGTGAAAGTTTTCATGAAAGTTTTGGTGATGAAGTCTGAGTTTAATGCACATTTGAGTATATGTGGAAGATAATTGGCTGGTCTATATAGCCACGGATGAAGGTTTTATATAAATATAGGTTTTTTTCTCTTATTTAGGAAATTGCACAAACCAATGTCTTTGATGGATATGTTGTAAACAGAATCTTGCTTAATGACAACATATCTTAGTGGCCACCCGCTGAGTTCAAATTCGGCAGTTGTTTTGATAAATGTTCACTGTCAAAGTTGTTTTTCTTTAGCTGAATTTTACAGGGAGATCTGTGCTGTGCAGTCTCTGCCTGTCCCAGACTTCAGCAAGGGTCCTTATATGGTCACAGCAAAGCTAACAATGTTTGTTGGCCAAGTACAGAGTATCTGTCATCACTCCCATAGATATCAAGAATCTAAACTGTTAGTATTGAGAGGTTGGAATAATCTGTTTTTTTACTATTGAGGAAACCTTAGTGATAATGAGCATTAGTAAAACATGTTTTCTTATCAGCAGATTTCGTGAGTGTCAAATTAGAATATATGAATATTCTGCATGTTTTATGGAAATGATCAGCCCAGTCTCTGTCCCTGCAGGTGGAGACAAAGACATACTGTGTGTTTATACTCAAAATTATTTGCTTACTTAACAGCTTAACCAGTTTAAAAGATCCTCAAAGACATGGAATAGTATTTAAACAGTATGATACAATTCTGTCATTATTTACGTTGTTCCAAACCTGTATGAGTTTCTTTCTTCTGCTGAACACAAAATAAGATATTTTAATAAAGAATGTTGGTATTGGAAACCAGACATTTAAAGGGATAGTTCACTTTGAAATAAATTTTTGATATGTTTTAGCTTACCTCAAGGGCATCCAAGATGTAGGTGTCTTTGTTTCTGGAGTAGTTTCAATTTTGATAGTTTTAGATCAAACCGTTCTTCTCTGTCAGTCATATAATGCAGGTCTATGGTCACCACCTCAAAGAGCATGCACAGAAGTCCAAATTAAACATGATTTAATGACTCGTAAATGTAAGTACACATTGATGGCCTAAGACACGAAACGAGCGGTTTGTGTGAGAAAACATATAGTTTTTACCTCATGTAACCACAGCCACGTCCAAGTGATCTGAGGGCACGTCTGCACAAACGTGATCTCTCGCGTGTGTATGTCACTCATTTCGAAGAACGAAACATATTTAAATATACAGGAAATCTCAATGGAAGACGATTTCGAAATATCAACAGACATCGTTAATTTTTTTTCGCAACCACGCAAGAGATTTCCGGCACTTCCGGCACTTTCCGGTGCTTGTGCAGACCGAAGCGCCCGTGCCCTCAGATCACTTGGACGTGGCTGTAGTTACAAGAGGAAAAAACGATATAAATACTGTCCGTTTTCTCACACAAACTGCTCGTTTTGTGTCTTTGGCCATCAAAAAAACATGTTTAATTTGGACTTCTCTGTGCATGCTCTTTGAGGTGGTGACCATAGACCTCCATTATATGACTGATAGACAAGAACTGTTTGACCTAAAAATATCAAAATTAAATCTACTGCGGAAACAAAGACACCTATATCTTGGATGCCCTTGAGGTAAGCTAAAACACAGCAAAATTAATTTCAAAGTGAACTATTAATAGACCCCATTGACTTCCATTGTAAGAAAAAAAAATACTATGGAAGTTCTTGGCTGCTGTCAACTGTACATTTCACCCTCCATTGAGCTACGCAACTACCACTTTTACCCTTAAAAAAGTTCAAGAGATTGTAAAACTAATCCATAAGAATTGAGCGGTTAAGTCCAAATTTTCTAAAGAGACTCGATCGGTTTATATGATGAACAGATTGAATTTAGGCTTTTATTCACATATAAACATTGATCAGAGACCATAAACAGAAGCTCAACCAAACCTCATTGGTTCTTGCTGAACCTCAACTGATGTGTAAGTTGATGAATGTTTACATGTGAATAAAAGCCTAAATGAAATCTGTTTATCATTAAAGCAATCGAGTATCTGATCATATCGACACAAGGGTGAGTAATTAATGACAGAATTGTCCCTTTTGGCTGAACTATCCTTTATAAAGCACACTTGGAACACTGCTAGCCTAAATCAGATTAGAGGACTGGAATTTACTCTGGCATAAATTACAAATAGATCCACAAGTTGCCTATTGAAATCCAACTCTGTGTCCAGCAATGTAACTGATGATACTTACCTAAAGAAATAGTCTGGTAAATGTAGCTACTGAATAGGTACAAGTACTTACAGATAATTGAATATAACAGTCTAGACATGAGTCTGAGGTCACCTAGTGGATGATCAGTGTTCCTGGCCAGTGGAAAAATAGTTAAGCAATAATTTCATTCTCAACTGAAAAGCTCATTTATGTATAACTCCATAAAGTGTCACAAAATATAGCCATATTTTACTATTCAGTAAAACAGTAATAGCCATTAGTGTGGCCCCTTACAGACTGTTTTCAGTATAGACTCCCACACTTTAGCAAACTTTAGACTATACACAAGTTAAACCCTCATAAAAGTATAACTGGCAAAGAAAGCTTCTGTTTTTTTGTGTCCTCATTATAATTTTAAAACCTTTAAAATAAATCACTGAAGAAATGCAGTGTACCCACAGAGCCTCGACGTATAAATCTGACTGAAACTATTGTCTGTCTATTTTAATTTATTTTAGGACTGCATAGTTAAACAATTAGCCTAGCATACTAAAATAACGTTTAAGCATATTTGGGATGAGTAAAGATGTACAGTACATGTTGATGAACAATATGTTTGTGATCAGTTTCACTTCAGTTTCTCCAAATTTAAATAATACGGCCCTTAATCATGCTTATCTATCATATCTCGTCCCCCTCACTTTAAATGTGAATTATGTATTCCAGAAGAGCTGTCTGTCAGGTTGTCATCATCAAGTAATGTTAATAGAGCATTTGTTCAAGTTATCTGGTCTTTAATAATGTTCTCAAAATGTTAGCACATAAAAAAAAAAAAAAGCATTTTTTATCTTTTAAAAGTTTCTGAATTTTCAGAGAGCATTAAAAATTAAATTGAAGGTAGAACTCTCACAAGTTTAACTGTAAAAAAATAAAACTAATTTTTATGGTAAAAAAAAAAAAAAGAAAAAATGGCAGCTGTTGTTGCCAGAACTTTACCGTCAAAAATACGGTAGCACCATTATTGGTTTTACAGACTTTTACAGTAATAAACCGTATTTCTGATTAATAATATTAATTTACAAACCTATTGAAGGATTGATATCTGTTTTGTATGGTACAAAACAGATATCAATACTTTAATAGGTTGGTAAATTAACATTATTTAATGACAGTAAAGTGTAATACACTGATAACCAACAACCATCACAGCAGTGATTAGAGTCACATGCTCAATCAAAGCTCATCACAAACAGCTCTTCCACAAGAAGGTTTATATTAAGAAGCTGCACAGTGTCATTCACACAAACATTAAACACCAAAATGGTAACACACATGAAATAAAATGCAAATGCAATAAACATTAATTTAACAACATTAAATGTAACATAAAACCCTAAAATACAACTAATTAGGGGGAAAAAACTATGAGGAAACATTGTTATTTCAACAAAAATACATAAAATGTGAAGTGTCTCACATACAGGGAATTGTGGGAATGTCAATTTACGGTTTTTCACTGTAAATTATACAAGCCGAGCTGTTCTTCATCACTTTCAAAAACTGTAAATTTAACTGTATTTTACCATAAAATTACATGAAAACCATGAGATCTATCACAATTATTTACTATGTATAGTATGGAAACTTTCTATTAACCAATTAACAGTTTTGCACTGTAGCATTTTTACAGTCTTTTACCGTTAAAATCACGATTATTTTTTAAAGATACAAATATCCGGAAGCATATCTGATACCTGATATCTTTTGTTATTAAAAATGTATTTTCTTTTTTTTTAAAGCATCTCATAACAAGGATTTTTCTATGTGGTTGCTGAGATAATGTTACAGAATATATATTGTCTCTTATATGAGACATATGTGAGCTCACACTTTTAGCTGAGCAGTCAATATTTGCCTGTGCTGTCATGAGAGAGATTGAACTGAACGTTCACAGATACGTGCGTCCATCTTTGTGGACTGACCTTATGCTCCTCTAAGTCATCTGGAAGACATAACTTTTACTTGACTCATCTAAGAGCAAACTCGTTCAGCAGAGAAACATGCCTACATAAAGCTGCTAAATACTGTTCATGATGGACGACTGTTCAGTGTGATGCATAATGGTGTCCCTTTAATTATAAATGTATAGCAAATGCTGTATATTTAATTTTCAATAGAAATTACATTAAAGTATATTTTAGTTTATAAATGCTTGGCAATACACTTTACCCTTATTTCAAAGACAATAGAACTAATTAGATCATTTTACAAGATGTAAACAACACTGATCCAGAAACACTTCCTGTTTCAGTTTGTAACTGTTTTCTTTATTTCACATGTAAAGAAAACATCTTAAAGACATTTGTTTAACTTTTTGATTCAGTTTTATATGTTCTGTTGGTTGTATTTTATCCCAGCTTTTATGTAGTGTTAAAAAACTGAAACAGGAAGTGCTTCTGGGCCATCTTGCAAAATGGTACTAAAGCTCTTCTCATTTAAGTGGGAACTTCAGCTAATTGCATTTAAGATAAATGTAAACTATAACACATTTTCATTTAATTGCAATTAACATGCAATTAAGTGTCTGAAAACGTTCAGTTTGCACTTAAGTATTCTTTTAAAATGTATTGATTTGACATTATTACAAATGTGCACCTTTTGAAAGTTTACTTAAGTGACCTTTCGCTGAATTAGTACTGCAAGTACAATTTTTGAAGTATACTTGCAATATAATAATATAATAAAGCACAAGTAAGGTATTTATGTACACATGTGTTTTATATCACAAATAATAGAAATCTGCAGTAATTTATCATTTGCATGCTTTATAAATGTTATAATGTCTACCACACTGTGTTACAATGGTAAAAATCTTTAGTTTGCTTTTTTATTTTGTTTTGCAGTTGCACATCATGTATCTTTTGGCATAAGTAGGGGGCTACAAAGGGCCCAATGTGAGTTCATCAAAAGTACAGATTGATATAGGCTCTTTTAAACGTGCCCCTAAATAAATATTTAAGTGTTGGAAGGCTTTCAGAACTCTGTAGTACTGTAGTACTCTGTAGTAGAGTAATGCTTATAACCTTTAGTCATTTAGCTATCAACATTACAGCTGGATTCACTATGCTACCTTACCCATGCAACACAAGTTTATGAAGTCCAGATAATGTGGATTTAACAGTCTGTGGACCACCGTGGTTTATTTTACCTGAAATATCTGTTGGAAACACTGAAAGATAATTGCTGTAAGCTGTGGGAGACAGAAGCTGAGGCATGAGAACTTTCCAGCATGCTGTGTTTACTGTGGGTAAAAACTACAGTAATTGTGCTTTTGGCTTTCTCTTCCAAAATTTTCTGCCAAATAATGTTTGATTACAATGTCCGAGTAACAAATGCACTATGACACAAGCAGCCTTGCTTTCAAACAAATGAAAATAAGAATGCTTATGGTTTGAAGCCGCAGTTTTTTAAGTCTTTTTCAAAGATTTCCTGCTTTACACACTCGCCCGTTTCACTTGCATGACATTTTGTCTCATTTTACTCTCTTAGTGTGTACAGCAACTGTGTCTTATGGGAGCTTGTTTCCACTAGGGTTGGGGTATCGTTTGAATTTGAACGATTCTGATTCCGATTCCTTGTTTCGATTCCGATTCTTTTAAGAGGCAGGGTCAAAAAAGTTTAGCTAACCTTGCTAACCAACGGTCTTTCTGAAGGAAATAATCCTTTCTGAAGGGAATACTCCTTTTGTCAAATTTTGCCGAGATTTCGTTATTTTTAGAAAAGTGAAGCCACACTTTTGACTGCCGACGTAAGCTACTCATGTTCGACTCGCGCGGTTATGCCAACACTTCCGGTAGACGCTTCTTCGTTGGTGTTGTTCAGCGGTTTCTTCTTCCACTCGGCGGACTGTGAATATCGAAACTAGTAATCGAAATTTTAACTTTTGAGCGATTCCGGGAAAAACGAAAAGTTAGTCCCGGTTCCAATCGATACTCGATTCTCGATACCCAACCCTAGTTTCCACCATGGGGAAAAAAACACAAAAGTTAATTGTGACTTTTTATCTCACAATACTGATATTTACTTACAATTGCAAGTTTATATCTTTACGGGATTATGTAGGAAAATGGGAATATTAGTCACCTGAATATTAGGTATAGGGAGAGTGGGTGAGAAGGGACAGTGTTTTCTTTGTTGACCAAAAAACCTTATAACATCAATTAAATATCAGTCTGTGCAATAACGTAAAGCAATCAAAAGCATTTTTTGCCTCATCTCATATTTTATTTCTGCATCACAAATACTTATATACTGTAAAAAAAATATTGATGGTTTAACTTAAAAAAAGTAAGTAACCTGGTTGCCTTAAAATTTTAAGTTCATTGAACTGGAAAAAGTTAGTTAATACAATGAAGGAGATTAATTGAACCATCAGAAACTCAAAATGATATGTTATCTGAACTAAATAAATTATTTAAGTTGATTTGGCAAAAGAAAAAAATTGTGATTACTACACTGTAAAAAAATATTGTTGGTATAACTTAAAAAAGTAAGTAACCATGGGTTGCCTTAAAATTTTAAGTTGATTGAACTGGAGAAAGTGAGTTAATACAATGAAGTAGATTAATCTAACCATCAGAAACTCAAAATAATAAGTTATCTCAACTAAATAAATGATTGTAAAGTTGATTTGACAAAAGAAAATATGTTGTGATAACAAATCTTGAAAATATTTTTTACAGTGAGACTTTATCAAAGATAGAGTAGCCGCCATACATGTTGGTAACAAAATATTTCCTCCGATCGTAAATCTCCTGATGTTTGAAACTTAAAAAAAATCTATTTTTTTGTCAGGTAACCTAAATAGTATTACTGTTATGAACTGCTCCGAGACTGGGAGATGTAGATCCAAATGCAGCTTTATTAAGAATAGTCGTACAGGCAGGGTCGAGAATCAGCAGACAGGACAATGGAGAATAAACAAAGGGAATCCAAGAAACAGGCAGAGGTCAGGGCAGGCAGCAATAATTAGAGTCCAAGAACAATCCAAAGTCAAAAACAGAAAGGAAAAAAAAACACGGGAAACCGCTCGGAAATGCAGACACACAGTACAACAAGACTTTGCAAACAGTGAATGTGAACAGGTATAGACAGACTAACAGGATGAGACACAGGTGAATGTAATCAGTGAATGAGGTACAGGTGAATGTGATCAGTGATGATGAGTCCGGGCAGTGAGTTCTGGGAACTGTAGTTTGTGAGTGATAATAGTCTTATCTGGAGTGCCCTCTGCTGGCTAAAAAGGGCACTCCAGCTGGTGACCGTTACAATTACATGTCCCTTGGGAAAAGAAGTGTGCTTAATTGTATTTGATGCACTTTTGTGGTGTACTTAAAATCTTAAAAGTATACAGTACTTAAAATAAAAAAGGCCACTTAAAAACAATTTCATGACTGTTTCTTAGCACACAGTACATTTAATAAAAAGTGCACTTTGTAACAGTGTCAAATTAAAAGATTTACAGTACTTTTTTTATTTATTTTGTCATACTTTAAGGTACACTTATTTTGAAATGTTGCCTGGCATAAAGCATACATAACATGCTTTTATATTAAAAGCAGTTAGCTGAGCATTAGTTTGTTTTTTGGCCCACTCAAGTACATCTTCATATGTAATTTAAATATGGTTCAAGAACGGCTGCATGTATTGACAAGGATTTGATGGTAAACTAAAATAAACTGAAACTTATGTCATGTGTTTTAATATAACATAACATTTGTATTGTTATCTAAATTAAAATTTAGTCTTTGAAAGTCTATTTACTTTAAATGTAATTTCGAGTAACACACTACAACTAAAAGGATAATCAATTACTTTACACATACTTTAGTACATTAGTCAACACATCAACATAAGTGTAGGCTACGTCTTTAAAGCAAATGTCACGAGCACAATTGCTAGATGGTTCTTTCCCCTCCTTTTTTGGATGAGAAGTGCTTATTCATGTTCATTTGAGCAGGGATTATATATCCTCTGTCCCTCTGAAAAGCCCTTATACGGCGACCAGAGCTTCATAACAATCCCACAGCTCCATGGTTTTATTCAATTAAAGAACATTCACCTTTAAACTGGCTGGGCATCATGCCAATGGCTTTAAAAGGCTTGAGGAGCAAAATATTATGATTAAGTAGCCCTATTTTTAGGCCACACATTAATGAATTTGTGTGTGATGATGTTTTCATTATTTACACCATATAATGGGCTGTAAAGGCAGTGTTGTGCGGTTTGGACATATTTACAGGCAATATTCAAGAGAAGACTAACCATTAAAGACATAACCTTTCAGCAGAATTGTGGTTACTCATAATTATCGTGGCAGGTTTGTGAGTCTCAGATATGTTAATGTCTCTACTTTTTCATCTAGAATAATAATATATTTGATTTTGAAACGAGTTATCTTTTTTTGACTGCACACTGCCCTCTAGTGTTGATTAATAGGTAATATACTTGCAAATAAGCATTTAAGACAGGGGTGTCTGAAATCACTTTACAATAAATTGTTCCTACAGTGGAAAATAGGTGTTGACTTGTATTGTAGCGTAACTGTAAAACTGTTATCGAACTTGCAAAAAATCATGATCAACTAGAGAAAACATATACAGTAACATTGTTAACCGCTGTCCATGGCTCTGCACTCTGCAGCATTGTTAGTTTTAAAAAAAAGTCTCATGGGAATACAGTATGGTCAACGTATTTACATTTTACCAAGGATTAAGATTCAATTGACATGGATAGATTGATTGGAATTGTACAACATGGTTTTAATTAACATGCTATTTTTACATCTGACAAAACTGCATTTTTTAATCTCCTCCCAAGAATAGCTTTTTCACAAAGTACAATTTAAGTATAGACTACACAGTCTGTTTGTGATTACACAGAGAAAGGGTCCACAATTCACAAAATAAGACCCACACCATCCAAAAACCCAACTACATCTCTGATTTGAGTCCCACTCTGTGTAATTTGTAGAGAACAAAACGCATTAAATGAAAATCGTAGCATTTTAAATTATGAACAAATGGCCCCCCCCCTAAAACCTCATGCCACCCCTTTGCCACCCCAGGAAAAAATCTCTAGATCCGCCACTGTTTAAGAGCATGTGGTTTTGAAACTGGATTTTTTTAAAAAAATATGCGTTTTAAATAAGGCAATCAAAAGTTATTATATGCTTTGTACTGATGCCCAGGATCAAAGAGTGTGTAGCTTGTAAGCTATATGCTATATACTACTTATCATTAATGTAAACTGCCTTATTATCAACTAAGGTGTAGTTTATTACACAGTTTATTGACGTGATAAAATGTTGAAAATTTATGTATGTCGCTTTATTCAATTTTTTTGTTTGAGAATGTGATTTATGAGCTAGAAAAGCTTAGATAGGAGATGGACTGGCCTGTGAAAAACAGTGTAGTCAAACTGTTGTTAGATGTCGATTACAGTAAATCACCAACTGTTAATGCCAACAAATTAACAAAATGTTAAACATATATCTTTATTGTCATGGTTTTCTTTAACCCTGTTAAAGGAGTAGTTAACTTTTGGAAGTGTCTTTTGGACCATGAACCGTTTGGTTCCCATTGAAGTCCATTATATGGAGAAAAATGTTGGAATGTTTTCATCAAAAACCTTAATTTATTTTCGACTGAAGAAAGAACGACATGAACATCTTGGATGACATGGGGGTGAGTAAATTATCAGCAAAAGTTTTTTTCAAAAGTGAACTACTCCTAATTCCTCATATAATTTTCTTATTATTAAATTGTGAAACCTATTAAGTCATTATTGAGACCCTTTCTACAGAATGATAGGAAGCCTAATCTCTAATCTCACAGTTCCTGATTGAAATTGCTCAGTATAAATGATGACATGACATCTGTAGTTTCAGGATCTTAGGTGATAGTTTATTTTAGGTGAAGGTATTTATCACTGGCAGATGGTCATAAATAGATTTGTTTTCAAAATGCTGCCATTGTTCTTGAGTATGACTTATAATGCAAATGTTTGAATAAACATGGTCAGACTTAATTATTCTGTTACTTTTTTTTTTACTCGGTTCACCCATAAGAAAATATTTAAGATTTCATTTGTAGTTCAAAATAGAGAATTTCATTTGCCAGCTTGTATCAATGCATAAACGTTTTAATAATACCATGTGCTAAATCAAGCAATCTTAGGCGAACAATTACTCTGCTTTATGACTTGACCTTATAGTTGAGAGTTGATTTGTGATGCACTTAAAGTTACAAATGGCTGATATTAAATCTTATGTTGAAGTGTCTCTGCTTCTGTATGCAAGGCTTATGGGTCATAGACCTGCTCTGGCCTGTAGCACTGTTTAGTCAGTTGACATGCAGCTGTTGTGATGCGTAAATTAGAGGCTCTTGGTCTAAATTAAGACACACTGTCTATGAACCAAGGATGGAGTTATAGATCTTTATTTCATCCAATATGTACAGTATTATGTGCACACTGTTTTACACATTCACACACGTTGGGTTTTCATGTTTTATGGGGACTTTCCATAGAGATAATTATTTTTATTCTGAACAAACTGTATATTCTATCCCCTAACCCTAAAACTACCCATCACAGAAAAGTTTTTAGATTTATTTAAACAAAAATTTATAAGCTCTTTTCATCATGGGGACAGAAATGTCCACACAAGGACAGGATTTACAGATATTGCCATAACATAAGGTTCATCTGAACCATTACATTACATTTAGATTTACATTTATGTATTTGACAGACGCTTTGTCCAAAGCGACTTAAATTGCATTTTCAAAGTGCACATTATGTGTACCACCACACACACTCACTCACACACATAACCACTTCACCAGTATTAGTGTTTCAGTGTAAAAAAAGTGTTTTTGTCTTTTTAAATCTGTGTATTTTTTTCTGAAAACGATTTATTAATTTATTATGAAATGTAGGCTATTTCCTCTACTTAAAGGAGTAGTTCAATTTAAAAAAAAAAAACTTTTGCTGATAATTTACTCACCCCCATGTCATCCAAGATGCCCATGTCTTCTTTCTTCAGTCAAAAAGAAATTAAGGTTTTTGATGAAAACATTCCAGGATTTTTCTCCATATAATGGACTTTGCTGGTAACCAAACGGTTCAAGGTCCAAAAGACAAACTGTTCAAAGGGCTTTAAATGATTCCAGATGATGAATAAGGGTCTTATCAAGTGAAACGATCGCTCATTTAAAAAAAAAAATAACAAAGTGTAAGTTTTATAAGCTCAAATGCTCGCCTTGCTCTGTTCAAATTCGTTCATTAAAATGAACAAATCTTTTTTCGAGTAATTTGGTTCATTCAACGAACGAAAATGAACGAATTGACTCGGAAAAAGATTTGTTCATTTTGATGAACGAGTTCGAACAAGAGTCACGAACGCGCATCACAGAACAGAGCAAGGCGGGCATTTGAGCTTATAAGACTTAAACCTTTTTTTTTTTTAAATGAGCAATCGTTTCACTTGATAAGACCCTTATTCATCGTCTGGAATCGTTTAAAGCCCTTTGAACAGTTTGCACTGGAAGTGTCTTTTGGACCTTGACCCGTTTGGTTCCCAGTAAAGTGCATTACATGGAGAAAAATCCTGGAATGTTTTCATCAAAAACCTTAATTTCTTTTCAACTGAAGAAAGAATGACATGGATATCTTAGATGACATGGGGGTGAGTAAATTATCAGCAAAAGTTTTTTTTTAAAGTGAACTACTCCTTTAATACTCAAATAACATTCCAAAAGCACTTTATTTGTGTGCATTGTCTACATAACTTTAGGTTTATGTTACATTATATACTGGTAGTTTTAATTGCTAAAGCTTCCCATTTAATAAATATGTGATCATTTCTTTTTTCTAGATAGAGGATGGTAGTCCCGCGGCCCTAGCTGGATTGTGTGAGAATGATGAACTGGTGTCAGTGAATGGAAAGCCTTGCTCTAACCTCAGTCTCTCAGATGCTATTGATCTCATCGAAGCCTCTGCTGACTGTCTACAACTGCTTGTTAAAAGGTATTTTATTACTTGGGCAAATGTTCATTGATGCACTATGGTTGATTCTTTACTTGTTTTAATGTATTGCATCTTTTATACAGTATATGCGATAAGCGTTTTTTAGTTTAGCAAAAAGGATTTAGGCCTAGCTTTGTTCTACTAGATTGATTGTGATGCATTAAATTGTTTAGTTATTCGATTTTATAGTATAGTCTTATTTATGACTGTCTTGACCCTTTGAAATAACAGATGCACTAAATTACCCACTGTGTACTACAAAATCACTTACCTAGATTAATATAGATACGATAATTTTCTTAGTTCCAAATAAATGATTTGCTTTATAAAGAAGTAGACGGATTATCTGCAAAAAACATGATGTTACGACTTCTCCTCCCTGCAGATGCTGTAGTCAACCTCAAGAGAGCCTTGAAATGGTTAGTACCACTTTTCAGATCCCATGTCCATCCAGGCTTCATCCAGACCCTCAGAAACTATACATCTCTGAGTCCCAGGATGAAGCATACTATGGGGAAACAGACAGCGACGGAGAGTTTCCAGTGGGGACTCGATTGGTCCGTACTCAAGTTCAAATACCTGCTTCTAGGAATAAAGGTAGAGGCTCCTATGCCCAGGATGGTGGAGACACCAGTTTGGATGTAACCCCAGGATCTGTGGTCGAATTGCAGCTCTCGCTCTCAAAGACCACCCTGGAAGAGCCAGATTGTGCCGCATTAGGCAGTGCGTGTGGATTTGTGGGAGACATCCATCATAAAAAGACGGATGAGAGCGTCAACTATACCACCACCGCATTTTCTCCAGATAGCCCTCTATATATACCCCGACAAGACCGGCAACCACTTGGTCAGCGGGGTGTGTTGGTTAGCAAACCCCCTGCTTTGCCGGGACAGGTGGAGGTGACGGTGCAGCAGTTATCTAAAAGCAGTTCTGGAAAGGAGGGGGTAGAGGCCAGTGGACGGTTGGATTCTGGTGGGGAAGAAGGAGGGCACATCGAAGAAACTCCCACCTCTTCTTCTGTGTCCTTTGGACTTCCCTCAGAGGAGTGGGACTCTGAATCGGAGAGGGAGGTCAACGAGCCCAACAAGCACCGGGCAAGACACGCCAGTAAGTAACGTCTGATTTTCAATGTGTTGCTTGTTATATAACGTGATATGGTATCTGTTTGCAAGAATAGCAATAATTTCTTATTTTAAACTGACGGACTGACAAACTGACGGAGTCAGCTGTGGATTGCTTTTGCTTGTAATTTCTAAAGTTATGGTTTAAAAATGTTGAACTCAATTCATGTCCAGTTTTGTATGTTTCTTTTTAAACGCGTATTATGTATATTTTCAGTGATTTGTGAGCAAGAGTATGCATAAATGTTTTGTAATACTTTTAAAATCAATCATTTTGATAGATAGATAGATAGATAGATAGATAGATAGATAGATAGATAGATAGATAGATAGATAGATAGATAGATAGATAGATAGATAGATAGATAGATAGATAGATAGATAGATAGATAGATAGATAGATAGATAGAGAACATGGCGATGATTCAATGTAGTGATGGGTTGGGGCTTGCAGGGTGACATGACTAGTAAAGTTAAGAATAAAACATGGGTATGCTAATTATGCTTGCAGAAGTGCCATTTGACAGACATCGACATGTGCAACTCTGGCCTGTCACCCGATCCTTTAAAATTGGCCATCTTAGCAGCACTGAAATGGAAGTAGCACTCATCTATGGCAATCTCCACCTTGAGATTGGACAGACAAGAATCAGAAATGCATCATGTTTTAGCCAAACCTATTTTGAATGGACTGACATAGTCTGGTCGGAATATGGGTCTTGACGGAACTTGTACATTTATTAACTATAAGAGGGCAGGGTTTTT
>NW_024121155.1:16876696-17036573 GCF_016745375.1 Pimephales promelas
TTCCTCTCCTCTACAGATAGCTGCTGCCTAGCCATAACTTTCTAAATACATAAAGTCAAAGTTGAGTGTAATGACTATGAAATTGGGGTAATTACAGCGAATGTTAGATTTGTTTAAATGATGTCATGCCATTTTCATTTGGCTTTAGTCATTGGAGATGCATAGCCTGGAATGGATAGTGCATACTATGTGCTGTGTAGGTAGGCAGTAGCTGCACTATGTCATCCCAAATGACATAAGCCAAATGAACATGGCATAATAGTGAAATTGAGAGAGAGGGAAGGCACACCTTATCCCTATTAGACGATAGGCTGATGGTATAATTCATAAATATGTACACTGAACAAAATTATAAATGCAACACTTGTTTTTGCCCCCATTTTTCATGAGTTGAACTCAAGATCTAGGACTTTTTCCATGTACACAAAAAGCCTATTTCTCTCAAAAATTGTTTCAAAAAATCTGTCTAAATATCAAGCATAGTGTTAGTTCTGGCAGGTCACGTTAGTCAAGCTCGCATCAGCCGACTATTAGCTGATCAACCTCCCCCTATAGGAATATGACGCCTATCACTGTACACATATATAAGCTCCTTCAGTATTATCAGCAGCTATCACGTTTCTCAGGAGCTCATTACCCTCCTCCCTCCCCAGCTCCACTCGTCAGTCAGGACTTGACATTCTGATTCCCCAAGAATCTGAATAAATTCTCGAATTATATTGTACTTTAAATTTTGAAATAATCTGCAAAACATTCATGTTGGTTCTGTTCTGTTTACCCCAAGGGGGTTATTACTGCTCCTATCCATGCTAGGCTTTAACAAATTTTTAGTGTGGGCAAAAATCTAAATTAACGTCATGAAACACAATTTAATCGCATCAAACGTGTTCAGATTAGAACTGCTGTATTCCTGCAGCTGAACCACAGCCGTGAGGATATCAGGAAACATCCTCACTCTCACTCGCGCTAATAGTAGCATGCAGTGTAAGCCTGAATGGAAGAAATAAAGGGGAATTAAATAAATAAAAATATTAAAGAGGTGAATGGAACATTACAGATAATATATTGGTATTTATTGTGATCAACAATTATATTCTAGCCTCTGTTATAGACCATTTGGGGGGTTTTGTCACCACCGTCACACGGTATGTCACCACCGTCAGATAGAAAACCTGACGGTGGTGACGTCTGACGGTGGTGACAAAACCTACTCTTTCACATGATATGCATGAGTTGTTCACATTATAGCCATCTTGTTTCCCCTCTGTTGCTAGCTACTTCAGACCTCTTCTTAAAAAGTATACAATTATGTCATAATCTAATCTAATATTTTCTATACAAAAGAGACGGTGTTGACATGTTGTGGTTGTGACAGTAGCAGTGCCCAAATATATGAACAAGTTTAAGAGAAAATAGCAAAATTACGGGAGCTTGAGTGATCTTGAAGCATGCTGTAAAGCTGAAGGTTTGAAAATGGGGTATGGAGGAATGTAGTTGACCTTGTAGTTGCCTGATTTTATTGCTTTTTATAAATATCTGACGGTGGTGACGAATATGTGGGACACATTTTGAACAACCACAAAATAATAGTAAATATTGTTCAAAACTCACTGTTTGTAGTTTTTACTACATATTACAATGTACTCTTTTGTGTGGTAAATATATTATTCAATTCAATTATTCCTTTTTGTTTTTTTAATCCAGTTGAAATGATTATCTCCTATCCGAGGACAGCTGATTTTGTAGGCAATGGGCCAGCATATAATCATTAAAATAATAAAAATGAAAAATAAATCTATAAAAGAACCTTACATATGTGCAAAGGACCCCCTGATTATAAACTTGATTCTTTTCATTCATGAAAATGTTATTAATTTCCAACAGAATTAGCACTTTTTTTAGTGGGACATGTTTTTGCCAAAGTTTCAAGAATCAGTGATTTATAGTGAAGTGAAAAGATGCTTACCTTGATCCTGTACTGTGAAATCCGTGGTGACCAGTGGAGGCACCTGGCCCCTAACGTTTGTGACATACACCTGGCCCCCTCTCTTAACCTGGTCATCTTCAATAACTTGCGTCTAGAGGAGACAAGTCAGTGTACCTTGAAATGTGCACAGATAAAAAATACTTTTACACTATAATGTAGCATTTTGTTCTCATTTTTTAATTACCGGGCTTGGAATAGAGTCTGGGTCCAGCTTTTTCTGAGGAGGGCCTGCCATTTGGGAAGGAGCTCCAGGAAAGCCTCCTGGGAAAGCGCCTGTTTGTGGCCCTGCCATCTGTGGTCCTGCCATTTGTGCACCATACGGACCTGCAATTGGGCTCCCTTTAGACCAGAAGCAAAAACAATGGTTATTTAAGCTCGTCAACATTTGCTCCTAAAAATAGTGTAGAGGTGAAGTGTATAGTTTCTACATCAACAAACACAAGTGAAAAATTAAGAAAGTTTTCAAACAGGTATAGCAAACACAACACACCATCCTTCTGCATTTGTTAGACAGATACTCTCATCCCAAACTCACAACATTGCTTAAGTAAATGGTGCTGAGTTGGGTTGGGTTGAGGCCTGTCTCATGAGGCAGGATTAAGTGGCTAACCAGTAAAGATTGAGCAAACTCTGTGAAGGTGGATTGGGGTTTACAAGGACTAAGGATTAAAGGGGACATATCACTTTTTTAGCCCTTAAATGCATTTTGTTGTAATTTTGGAGTGTTTATAAGTACAGAAAAGTTTAAATTATTCTCTTCAGGTGCTTCGTTTATATCTTTATGTTCTGGTCATATTTTTCAACCTGTTCAGATTTTTCTATTCTCTATGACGCTTTTTGAACTATCACGTCACAGTATTTGCAGCGTAACTGACAAATAAGGACATTGACTACCAGCCCAACACTTCGAGCAATCCGCCATTTTTATTTCTCGCTCCGATTTTGTAGTCCAAGCTCAATGATGCAGAATTTACAAGAGGGCAAGTCAAAATGTTCGGTTGTTGGATGTAGTGACCTGAAGCACTTCAAGGATTCCAAATTCAACAACCTCTGCCAGTATAAGAGAAGAGTTTACCGATCGACTTCGTCTGAATGAGAGGTAAATTCCTTCTATCTTTGGAGACGACGAACAGAGCATTTCGATAAGCTGTAAATATACTTTCTTAAAACACACGGTGGTCATGGTTTAGAAGTACCTTTGTCTGTCTTTGTCTTTGCTTTGAAGTAACGTTACACGTCTGCAGTATTATTGTTCTTGAGTTTCATCAATGGTCATTTAGCTGCTGTGTTTTCTGATGCTTTTCTAAACGTAGCATATTATCAATACAGATTTTTAGTGGTAAGATTAGACCGTAGTCATTTATCTTGTCAGTGTGCTTGTTTTAACAAGAGAAATAGTCGACTTTCACTTATAACACAATACAGTTACATACCATTTGCAATACATCCATATGAAGACATTGTTCTGCAGGTTCGTCGTCATCTTTTTCAAATCGCTCGCTCTGGATCGCACATGTAAAGTTAAGGCTTGATGGACAAGTCTTCCGTTGTTAACATTTTGTTAACGTGTGAATAAAAATGTTCTTTGAAGCTATAGAATAAAATCGTATATCTCTTATCAAACTACAAAAATGGCCGAACGGGGTGGAGTTGAACCGACCGTGAACTCCGCGACCTGGAGAGCGCGCGGGGTATGAGACATCTCCTTTTTATTTAAAGGGGCCGCTCCAAAACGAGTTGCTCACAGACGCACATCAGAAAACGTGCCTGTGGAGCTATAATAATGAGGAATTCAGACCCAAGCATTGCAGTTATGCTTTACATAGATCCACAAATGTATGATTTATATGTAAAAATGAATTATGATATGTACCCTTTAATATGTATGATACTAGTCAAAAGTTTGAAATTACACTTTTGTAATAAATTGATTACAATTTAAAGGAACTGTTTACAATTTTGCCGGCTCAGTGTGTGTTCTCTGCGTGTCTGTGTGTCTGTGTGTGTCCCAAGCTATGTAATTATCGGCAGGGTTGGGGAAAGACCTGCCAAGAAAATTCATGGACAGTCTCTCACGTATGGCAAGAGATGGCCATAGACTCACCAAGACTCGGATACGACTGAAATGGTAATACAATAGAATAGTTTTCTTTTAATTTTACTACAATTAAAATAGTAATTTATTCCTGTGATGCAAAGCTGTCTTTATAGCATCATTACTCCAGTCTTCAGTCACATGATCCTTCAGAAATATGCTGATTTGCTGTTCAAGAAACATTTCTTATTATTATTATTAATGTTGAAAACAGTTTTTGCTGCTTAATATTTTTTCGTGGAAATCATGATGTACTACCATTTAAAAGTTTGGGGTGAATAAGATTAATCAAATACACATTAAATTGATCAAATTCATGTATAATTTTACAAAATAAATCTACTTTTCTTTTGAACTTTCTATCCACAGAAATATTAAACAGCAAAAAATTGAGCATAACTGACCATGTGACACTGAAGACTGGAGTAATGATTATGAAAATTAAGCTTTGCATCACAGGAATTAATTACATTTTTTAACAGTTCTTTTAAATTGTAATAATTTTTAACAATATTAACTGTTATTACTTCTTTTCAATAATATAAAGATGGAGCCTTGGTGAGCATGAGAGACTTAAAAAAAAAACATTTAATTTAATATTTTACATTTTTTACCTGTAGTGTAAAAGATACAAATTTTAAAAACCGAAACAGTATTTTAACACTAACAAACTACACACTTCACCTTTAAATGTAAGTTTTTCATCTCTTTCTATGTGATTGTTGTAAAATAGTTTTAACCTGGTTGCTGTTGATAGCCTTGGGGTCCAGGTGGTGGTGGGTGGACACCTGGTCCAGGAGGGCCAGACATTCCCATAGGTGGAGCTGACATAGAACCCATAGTGGCCATTGGTGGAGGAGACCCTAATGAAGGCGGCTGCTGTCCCGGTGGAGAAAGAGGAGGATGTCCCATTGCAGGTGGTGACGTTTGGAATTGTTGTGGGGCTGACGTTTGGAATTGTTGTGGCGGTGACGTTTGGAATTGTTGTGGTGCTGCTGACATTGAAGGAGACTGCATGGGCCTTTGACCTAAAGATCATAGTACATGGGTATGAAATGTGCCAGTTAAACATCCACTACATGAACTTCAAATTAAAGCAACACCAAGTAACTTTTCCTCAGCGGTCGCCCTACAGGTTGGAAGCGGAATTGTCCATTAACGCAGTGGTAAATAATTTAGCCTACCGTCACACGCACGCTAGTTGTTTATCCAGCGCCGCTTTGAAATGAACGATGTCCACAGAATAGGTAGAGTATGTTGCATGATTTCATGAAAGTATTATGTATTGCGACAAGAAACGTAGAAAAACAAAATAATGACTATTGTAACGCTTGACGTAAAGCAAGTCAAATTTGTAGTTTTCTTATGTCTCATTAGAACTACAGAAACCCGATCTGGCAATCTTACATAGCGTGGTTATAGCAGATATACAGTAGGACCGCAAAGCGAATCCAGAAGTGCCTTTCCCCCTGTTACAACTTAATGAACCACTGAAACTATTTTGGAAACATTATTTTAAGGTAAAAAAATCGTACTTATGGTGCGTTCACACCGGACACGAATACCGCGTCAGGCGCGATTGATTTCAATGTTAAGTCAATGCAAAGATGTGTTTCACACGTAAAAAATTCCTGCGGCACGAATGAGGTGTAGAGCACAGGCGCGTTACGCGGAAGACGCGAATACATCTCGTTCGCGCGAATTGAGCGTCTGGCGCGTTACGCACAAATGATTTAGTTAGTGCCATTTGTGCATTTACGCGTTTGACGCGAATTCGCGTCTGCCGCCCGAGTTGAAAAATCTGAACTTTGGCATCAATTCACGCCGCGTTAACCAATCAGGAGCCTAGCTGCTTGCTCACGTGGTGAAGTGTCTGGATGCTTCAATAAATTATTTTGTAATATGACTAAATGCATGGTGGGATTATGCACAACAAAAGCAAATATTTTATCACTTAAAACTTTATTTCTATATACGAGACTTGTTCATTTTGTATTGAGTGTTATTCATTCCATATCTAGATTATATGAAATAGTATTATGATGTAAAGACAACCAACATACATGTGCATAAGTTCGTGTCTGGACGAGAAAAAAGAAAGAAAGAAAAAAAAAAAGTCACAGGACAGGTTTATAACTTTTGAGGGCTGGGTCGATTTATCATAAAAACAACACAATAATGGACACAAATATACCAGCGACGATGATCCCCACACCGCTGTTCTGCTCTCCAGAGTAAATACAGTGGTGACTCTCTCGATGAATGCTCGGTCGACATAAAAAAAAATGCCCGCCAATGGATTTCGATTCTGACGCGCGTAAATTTCGCTTCAAACTTTTGTTTTTACACGTGTCAGTTTCGCTCTTGACACGCAAATTAACACAAAGTGGTCGAATTTGGCGCGAATTTGACGCGCTATTCGTGTCCGGTGTGAACACACAGTTAGTGTTGCTTTAATATAAAATGGCATCCAACTTACCATATCCTGCAATGTTCATGGAACTCATTTGATTAGTCAGCTGTTGAGTTGGAGGAGGAGATTGTGCCATACTATGGAAAGCACTTTGAGGAGGCTGTCCATAAGAAGACATGGATGGAGCTGAAGCAGCAGGAGGAGCGAAACTGTTGGGAGTAAAAAAATATATTAGCAACATGTTATTAAGTAATTCCCTTTCAACAACTGTGAAGTAGTGCTTACCTGTGGGGATGGGCCCCGTTCTGCTGAATGTTTGCACCATACTGGCTGGATACTGGTATTGGGGGCATCCCAGAAGGAGAGGACGCAGGTGGCTTCAGCACACCTAGACAAAAAAACATTTATTTTAATGCAAGCACATAATACTGTGAAGAATAAAAAGAACCTCAGAATATAAACTATAGAGTACTATGAAACTAATGCATTAGAACATAGGACTGTGCGATTAATCACATTTTAGATTCAATTTCGATTTTGATTCCGACAATTATGAAAAAACACGATAATCGAGATAAAACAATTATTATGCTGGATTCTGCTGTTTTGTTTTAAAGAGATACACTTACGCCCACTTCTTAAAAGCCCGAACATACAAAATCAGTCAAATCATGCAATGTGACTGTGGTAAAATGGCAAGTATTCACATAAACAATGTATGTTATGTCTTGAGCGATCCTAAACATTTGGAAAATACACTGGATGCATGAAAAAAAATTACATGAATACCATTTTGGTATTATCACCCACTCTTAATAGTGTTAAATAATCATGATTATGAACTTTTGGTATAATCAAGCAGCCTTCCGAGATGGAACTAGTGAAGTACAGTTTCCTAATGGTTTGTCTCTGTCCATTTAGGCTGAGGCTTTGCTGAGACTCTTATATAAAGGACAAGATGAAATTTGCCAGTACTGAAACAACAGAAATGAAGAGAACATTTTTCAACACCATTTTACCTGTCGGTGGGGCAGAATAACCCTGTGGTGGGGATCCATAGGCCCCATAATGCGATTGAGGTGGGGGGTTCCCAAATCCAGTAGAGTATCCCCCCATTCCAGCCTGGGCTTGGGAATATGGAGGGGTGGCAACATAACCTTGCTGACTCATCCTATTGTTATACCTCTCTCATTCCAGTCTGAGACAAAAAAGGTGACCTAGAGAGTAAGAAAAAAACAGGCTGAATTATTATCTACTTTATATGTAGTCAATGTCACGTCCCACATGTTTCCAACAAACGTTATTCATTTTGCAGCTTTAAAATAGCCTAGACATTAGCAGAAAATGTAGAAATAGACATAAAAGTTTAGTCTTGGAACATCAGTTTTCAAATCGTGTCTATTCAGCATAATAATAACAAAAGGTGTAAACACTTTACACCTACTATAATTCAATGGCAGTTATTTTTTTCTTAAACTTTGTTAACAGCTGTTCTGGGTTTTCCAGATGCCCCAGACAGTGATTTTTTTTTAACAATCATGTCAGTTTTTAGACGCACATACTAACAAATTTTGTTATTAATGTTTATGTTATGCAGTTCTGGGGGGATATATGGCATTTTTCAAAATTATTTGCTGAAATTAGTAATTATATTTATATACAGGTTCATTTAAACTAGCAACATTTTATGTAAAATTAACATTTAAGAAAATCTACATGTCCGGTGAAAACAGGAAACATGTCATAGTTTAGTGGAAGATTACAGCCATCAACTGGAAAACAAACACTTTTGCCAGTGCTTAATGAATAGTTTGTGCATGAATGATATCAATGTTTTCTCCAGAGTGGCTATAAATACAGTATATATATATATATATATATATATATATATATATATATATATATATATATATATATATATATATATATATATATAAATGAACTAAATTAATAACTTTTTTTATAAAACAATGAACTATCGCTGAACTTTTTTGAGCTTGATATTAATACTATTTTCTTCTAGATCTGCTGTACAACCAAAACAAACGTTGTTGCATTATTTTCCAGTTATCACTATAAAGCTTCTTTGAAACAATCTATATTGAAAAAAGCGCTATATAAATAAAGGTAACTTGACTTGAATGCTAGATATAATGCTCTTGCTATTTGTGTTTACCTGTAATGTGGCTTAGGTGCTATATTAGGCGCTTTAATAGTTTAACCATCATCAGCCATATATATATATCAAAATAATATCATGAAAACAATGACAGGGTGAAATGGGCACCAAGTAAAATATTGCCTAGGGTATAAAGATGAGATAATGAAAAGTGTTCTACAGTTTTGAGTTTCCCTGATATCATCATTACTTGAACCCTTAGCACGTGTGATCAGGAACTTTGACACTTGACTAAGATAAGACGAGTTCATGATAACACAATTGGCCAAGAATAGAAAACAGCATACAAAATGTGGACATACCGGTATGACTAATCAACCATCACGTTAATGAAATTAATAACTTACCGTAAATAATACAGCAATATAGGCCTACTTGCAATATATTGATATGGGCAGCATTTTGGTTACTGTATATTTTAAATGTCTTACCTCTGCATTTGATTAAATCATGTAATGTTAATATATCAACCTATCTATCTGACATTTTCACTCTGTTTGTTACATGAAAATGTACTGGTTGTTATGGTGGTAATAGAACGGAAGGCAACATGATGACTTAAAGTTGCCTAAAATAGCCTAAAACATTATTTTTAAAAAAATGCAACTTCACCACTTAATTTTCATTTGAAAGTTACCTGATAAGAAAAACTAGGCAAAGTGATGGTTCATGCAAGGAATTAAAGGTGATTCATATTTATTTTAAATAAATCAGTAAAATACATGGTTTTCTCAAATATAGTATTGTTTTATCACAGCTATTCAATTGTCAGGTCTTTACTGAATTACTGAATCCACATTTAAAAAAAAAACAAGATTCATAGGCCTACAGAATGCATACTGTAGTTAAAAATAAACGATTTCTCAAAATATCCTACACATTTTTCTACTCCATATGTAACACAGCAGAGCTATAACTCCAGCAAATAAATACTAGTCCTCTGGTTTATTAAATATAAATTTGCTAAACTGAACATGGCTGGACTTACTCTCTAATTATTGTAAAGACATGGCCTGTCTGAGAAATCATCTCAGTATTTCAGTAAGTGGCCTTTAAAACTTAGACTCATGGTAAGATCTAGTTTTCCTAATATCATTCAACACACACGATATTCAGAACAGTGAAGACATAAGCTAATAGAGATGCTCCAGTGATACAGTATAGTACAGTATCAGTTTGCCACTGCCCCAAACTGCCACGTCAAAGACCGTTATGACAGACCTGTAATCTTTCAATGAGCTACAGCTGACTTTACTGAATAAAGTCCATATTGAAACACTTCGCCAGATTAACGATGATAAGGAAGCGCGCGCACCGCTGTCACTCCAGTGATACAAAGTTACGAAATATTTTCTGCTAGAGACGGAAACTGACGTATAAGCCAAACTTACATGATTTAAAGAATGGCGCTGGTAAACAACATTCAAAAATAATGGTGCCTATCAAAAACCCATCTTTAGTGTGTTTGTTTATTAGTAAATACCAAAATAATAGAGACTTACCTGAGAGAAACCGATGAACTGCGTCCTTTCCTCTGTTGATGTTGAATTGCGTGCCGAGAGTGCCACGTCAAACTCCAGCACAGCGCACCGGTGTCTGCGCGTACACGGCGTCATACAGCAGGCGCCTCTGCGCATGCGCACACTAGTGGGAACCACTACACGTCAGCAACTACTACACAGATGTGCGTAGCGAGCAGAAGCCATTCTGTGCTGGCTTGTATAGATACGAAGAATGAGAAATTGATGAAAATGTTATGTAATTTGGGAAAATAAGATCATATTATTCTAGACTGCTCATCGTGTGCATATTTGTTCTGTTGTTTCGTTTTGTTCACAATGGCCTATGTTGAATGAATGTGTGATGTGAGAGTGCCAGTCATGGAGAAACATTTTGTTGCAGTTTTAATAGGCTACTTTGTATTTTTGAGGGATTCTTAAGACATTATAATATACTTTTCTAGTTCACTATTTCAGGTTTCTTGTTTTTCTATACAGAAAAACAATAGAGGGCAATTTTATTAAATTATTTAAAGTTGAAACACCTGAAAGTTTAAAAACCGGCTTAATTTTGAAAAAAAAAAGTGATATAAATTTTTTGGTCAAACCGCTAAAGTCTGTACATTTTGCAAATAAACCTGATTTGTATTATATACAGTGTGTATTTAGATGAATTGATTATAACAGGATTTTTGCGTGAGTGAGCTCAGTCAGCCGCGTTATAAAGGCAGCGCTTGGTTTAATATTTAAAAACATAACTGAATGATTTCTATATTTAAAAAGTTATGCAATCAAGAGGAACCACCCTTTTAATTTAGCCATAAAAGCTTCGACACAAATCGAACACTTGGTATGTAGCCTATCATATGTTAATTCTGTTTGCAGTTACATTCTGCAACTTTTTCATGCATTCTGATTCATATTGTTTATTTTGCAGGGCCATGCAAAACATTAATCAAAACCTTCAGTAAATGACACATATATATATATATATATATATTATTACACTGTATCAGAAAGTCAGTTTATTAAATGTAAATAAATTGCATAATTTATAGGAATAAATGTTTCTGAATGAAGTACAATTTCCAGAAAAACTAAATCTTTAAGTAGAAAAAGCAAAACTAGTGAAACATGCACCAAATAAATGCACCAGAAGCTTCCTAAAATATATGTATTTTTGTATACAAAAGTTCCACTGATAAAAGTAAAGTATAGTAAAAGTCTTTGGACTAAATCTAAATAAAACAAACCTTTATCTGATGATGTCAGTCTATTGCTGCAAGAAAATGTATACTGAAATAGTGAATTAGTTGTATAACATAGCCATTGTCTTTAGCCATAAATTGTGGTAAATACACTGTAAAAATAAATCCTAATTTCACAGAAAGTAACTGATTTTTTGACAATAATTTTCTTTCATTTTAAATTGTCATCAAATTACAAAAAATATCTGTAAAAATAAAAATGCAGTTGTTATTTTAGGTATTGCGACATTAAAGGAATAGTTCACTTTTGAAAAAACTTTTGCTGATAATTTACTTACCCCCATGTCATCCAAGATGTCCATGTCATTCTTTCTTCAGTCGAGAAGAAATTAAGGTTTTTGATGAAAACATTCCAGGATTTTCTCCATATAATGCACTTCAGTGGGAACCAAACGGTTCAAGGTCCAAAAGACACTTTCAGTACAAACTGCAAACTGTTCAAAGGGCTTTAAATGATTCCAGACGATGAATAAAGGTCTTATCAAGCGAAAGGTCAATCACTCATTCAATAAATAAATGACAAAGTTTACATTTTATAAGCTCAAATGATCGCCTTGCTCTGTTCTGTGACACACGTTTGTGACTCTCCTGTTCGAACTTGTTAAATAATCAAAATGAACGAATCTTTTTTTCGAGTCATTTGGTTCATTCAACGAATGAAACTAACTAAATGACTCGGAAAAAGATTCGTTCATTTTGAATATTTATTGTAAAGAAAATGTTTTCAGTTGGTTAATTTTTTTAGGAGTATAGAGACATCAATAATCAACATATGCATCTCAACAATGGTGACAATCAACAAAGCCTTTATGTGACTTTATAGTAGTTCAGAGTTGATCACCATTGTTGTGATTCTTGGTGTTTGTGTGAGTCTGTATGATCTTGTCAAAACAGTTTCTGTACAATGACTTCATAAAATCTTAGTATCACAGCACTACATGATCTTCTATAACAGTATTAGCATGCAAAAATTAAATTTAAATTTTAATGATTTAATCAGAAATTACACTTCAAGTGGTATCATTAAAACATGCAGCTACACAATGACCTTTATAACTATAAAGTGACCATGATCTTCTAACATGAGTTTCTCTTGGATTCCTACCATAACATATGTATCAGAGACACACAGTTAAAGCAGCCAGAGAAGAAATAATGTTAAGGTCAAGAGCCCAACTAAAGCAAACACTGATCTCCACCATGGTAATATCAACCTTTATTATTTTCAATAAAACATCAACTTCAAAACCTCTGTTAATTCTCAATAAGAATGTTAGTATGATAGAATTGAAGTCTGTAAAGTAATAAGAGAGGATGAAGAGATCTAAAGTGGTCTGTTAGTGTTTAATGTGCTGTTGGGGGATGTAAACAGTTTGTGTGTGGTGTGTTTTGTGGGTCACCATCGTGTTGAAGAGTAGAGTATTTGCTTCAGTCCAGGATGAGTAGAGTAACAGTAACACTGATGAAATGCAGCATGTTTCTTTATAGTTGCTGATGCAGTGACGTACAGACCATTTTGCAAGATGTAAACAACACTGGTCCAGAAGCACTTCCCGTTTCAGTTTTTTAACACTACATAAAAGCTGGGATAAAATACAACCAACAGAACATATAAAACTGAATCAAAAAGTTAAACAAACATCTTTAAGATGTTTTCTTTACATGTGAAATAAAGAAAACAGTAACAA
This sequence comes from Pimephales promelas, assembly GCF_016745375.1. The sequence continues at coordinate 16,889,826 of NW_024121155.1, forward strand.
ATTGAAACAGGAAGTGTGTCTAGACCAGTGTTGTTTACATCTTGCAAAATGGTCTATAGTCACAGTAAATCATGCATGTAGTTACCTTACTTTTTTTTAGCGAAAAATTCAGAAAATATGTGAAATAACAGTTTTTGTTAAAAAAAAAGTAATGAAGAATTCTGCTTTTGCACTTATTTAAATAAGGATATTTTACATTCATTTTATTGTTTTGTATAGCAGCCATTGCTGACCGTCATTGACCTTTTTTATGGGATTGGTTTTACAGTTAGGATGTTTGATCGTAAAAATCCAGATAATAGCTGTAAAATAACAGTGCTTTTCTGTAAAACATGTAAGAAAATATCTGTAAAAGTTTTTTGCACTTAAATCAAATTAGGATATTTTACTTTATTTTTACGGTTTTTGTTTGGGAGCCTTTGCTGCCAGTCATTTGACTCTTTTTTTATGATTTTAGTTTTTACAGTGATTTATAAATGTTGTAAAGATGTTATTCTTTGGCTTTGTGTGAGAATTTTATCAGCCCAGTGACAGCAAATGAAAATTATCTGTTTAAATAACACTAATTAATGTGTTGTCATTGACAAATAAATAAATAAACACTATGTACACATACTGTATATCTCTATTTATTTATTTTTATTATATGAGTATGTCTTACATAAATGATTGTAAGACATGTACAATTATTTAAATGTTTAGGGATTCTGATATCTTTAGCTTGCTCTGCCTCCACAATGTCCACCGGACCTTTTCCATTGGTGTGCAATTTTCCAGTGAATCGCTGAAGACCAGGGATGAGGTGAGGGCCCCCTTCTCAAAACTGGCGGGCAAAGGTGCTTCCTGTGTGGATCTGGTGGGTACAGGTGGTGAAAGAGGGCGTGTTTCAAGATACGCAACGGAGTAGACCAAACCAATTAACAGGGAGGGACAGTCACATGCATGCATACGAAACACACTCTTTGTCGGCCGTGCGATTGATTCCCTCATCCATTTGCATAGAAAATGAATGTAATATTATGATTTCCATCATTGTTTTACATATATATTTTTTATTTTTGTGTACTGGGCCGGCCCACATTGGCCAGCGGCCCACCGGGAAAAGTCCCGGTGCTCCAGAAGGCCAGTCCGCACCTGCGCGAGAGATCTTCCGCTGCTTGAGACAGAAGCGCCCGCGCCCTCAGATCACTTGGACGTGGCTGTGGTTAAGAGGTAAAAGATATAAATACTGTTCGTTTTCTCACACAAACCGCTCGTTTCGTGTCTTAGGCCATCAATGTGTCCTAACATTTACGAGTCATTAAATAATGTTTAATTTGGACTTCTCTGTGCATGCTCTTTGAGGTGGTGACCATAGACCTGCATTATATGACTGACAGACAAGAACGGTTTGACCTAAAAAAAATCAAAATTGAAACTACTGTGGAAACAAAGACACCTGTTGAATACCCTTGAGGTAAGCTAAAACATACCAAAAAAATCAATTTGAACTGTGAACTGTCCCTTTAATGTAATGCAGCTAATGTTTACCAGGAACTGTGACTGACAACATTAGGCTACAGGCTAACTGGGATATTTACATTTGATTTATTAAAATGTATATTATATACATATAAAAATGGAAGAAAAAAAAAAGAAAAAAAACGGTGAGGACTTTGCCTCCTCTCATTTCAGAACACCACTTCACAAGACACGACATTTCAGCCAAAAGTGTAGCATATTTTTCAAAGTTGAACAAGAGATTTTCCTCCTCGGGGAGTTTTTTTTTTTTTAATACGCACTTGAAACGCAGTTACATGTGGAGCGTTGCTTTTCATTGTCGGTTAAACCTGCGTACAAGTTAAGAACAGTTCCTCTCCTTTAGACTATCACGCCGAAAAGAGGGCCGGACTCCAGATGTTGTAGATTTACACCCACCAAAGCCAGCCTCCGATATCTCACCACCGAACAAACTGGACTCCTCTCTCAGACTAGAGGACCGCTTCAGGAGGATGGGCACGGGGGAGTTTGTGTGCGTGACGCTGCGTGGTGGCGCGCCGTGGGGATTCAGACTCCTCCAGAACGCGCAAGACCCTCAACATCCTCTCCAGGTGCTTGAGGTGAGACTTTAGGCGACTGTTGTGATGATGATGACTCCGTTTTTAGTACGTGTTGGCAGAGAACCCGATGACGCTGATGAATATCCATAGTTTACTAGCTGTTTCTCCTATTTATCTCATTTGAGGATTTATATGCTAGAATAAAGCACACAGATCCCATTTCACAAGACCCTGGTGGTCTTATAGGTACTTTTAGCTGGATAGACATGGGATGCCAATTGCTAAACACCAGCTTGGACAGACATTAGCTAAAACCAGCAAACCAACGTAGGCTGGCTTACTGTAAGCAGCTCTTTTCATCAGGGTGAAAGTTTTCATGAAAGTTTTGGTGATGAAGTCTGAGTTTAATGCACATTTGAGTATATGTGGAAGATAATTGGCTGGTCCTGAGAGTTGTCTATATAGCCACGGATGAAGGTTTTATATAAATATAGGGTTTTTTCTCTTATTTAGGAAATTGCACAAACCAATGTCTTTGATGGATATGTTGTAAACAGAATCTTGCTTAATGACAACATATCTTAGTGGCCACCCGCTGAGTTCAAATTCGGCAGTTGTTTTGATAAATGTTCACTGCCAAAGTTGTTTTTCTTTAGCTGAATTTTACAGGGAGATCTGTGCTGTGCAGTCTCTGCCTGTCCCAGACTTCAGCAAGGGTCCTTATATGGTCACAGCAAAGCTAACAATGTTTGTTGGCCAAGTACAGAGTATCTGTCATCACTCCCATAGATATCAAGAATCTAAACTGTTAGTATTGAGAGGTTGGAATAATCTGTTTTTTTACTATTGAGGAAACCTTAAGATAATGAGCATTAGTAAAACATGTTTTCTTATCAGCAGATTTCGTGAGTGTCAAATTAGAATATATGAATATTCTGCATGTTTTATGGAAATGATCAGCCCAGTCTCTGTCCCTGCATGTGGAGACAAAGACATACTGTGTGTTTATACTCAAAATTATTTGCTTACTTAACAGTTTAACCAGTTTAAAAGATCTTCAAAGACATGGAATAGTATTTAAACAGTATGTTTAAAGGGATAGTTCACCAAAAATATACAATTCCATCATTATTTATGTTGTTCCAAACCTGTATGAGTTTCTTTCTTCTGCTGAAAACAAAATAAGATATTTTAAAGAATGTTGGTATTGGAAACCAAACATTTAAAGGGATAGTTCACTTTGAAATTAATTTTTGGTATGTTTTAGCTTACCTCAAGGGCATCCAAGATGTAGGTGTCTTTGTTTCTGGAGTAGTTTCAATTTTGATAGTTTTAGATCAAACCGTTCTTCTCTGTCAGTCATATAATGCAGGTCTATGGTCACCACCTCAAAGAGCATGCACAGAAGTCCAAATTAAACATGATTTAATGACTCGTAAATGTAAGTACACATTGATGGCCTAAGACACGAAACGAGCGGTTTGTGTGAGAAAACATATCATGTAACCACAGCCACAACCAAGTGATCTGAGGGTACGTCTGCGCAAGCGCCGTAAGTGATCTCTCGCGTGTGTATGTCACTCATTTCGAAGAACGAAACACATTTAAATATACAGGAAATCGTAATGGAAGACGATTTCGAAATATCAACAGACATCGTTAATTTTTTTCGCAACTGCGCAAGAGATCACTTCCGGCAGTTTCCGGTGCTTGCGCAGACCGAAGCGCCCGTGCCCTCAGATCACTTGGACGTGGCTGTAGTTACAAGAGGTAAAAACTATATAAATACTGTCCGTTTTCTCACACAAACCGCTCGTTTCGTGTCTTAGGCCATCAATGTGTACTTACATTTACAAGTCATTAAACCATGTTTAATTTGGACTTCTCTGTGCATGCTCTTTGAGGTGGTGACCATAGACCTGCATTATATGACTGACAGACAAGAACGGTTTGACCTAAACATATCAAAATTAAATCAACTGCGGAAACAAAGACACCTATATCTTGGATGCCCTTGAGGTAAGCTAAAACACACCAAAATTAATTTCAAAGTGAACTATTAATGGACCAAATTGACTTCCATTGTAAGAAAAAAAAATACTATGGAAGTTCTTGGCTGCTGTCAACTGTACATTTCACCCTCCATTGACAGCTACGCAACTACCACTTTTACCCTTCAAAAAGTTCAAGAGATTGTAAAACTAATCCATAAGAATTGAGCGGTTAAGTCCAAATTTTCTAAAGAGACTCGATCGGTTTATATGATGAACAGATTGAATTTAGGCTTTTATTCACATATAAACATTGATCAGAGACCATAAACAGAAGCTCAACCAAACCTCATTGGTTCTTGCTGAACCTCAACTGATGTGTAAGTTGATGAATGTTTACATGTGAATAAAAGCTAATAAAAATCTAATAAAATCTGTTTATCATTAAAGCAATCGAGTATCTTATCATATCGACACAAGGGTGAGTAATTAATGACAGAATTGTCCCTTTTGGCTGAACTATCCTTTATAAAGCACACTTGGAACACTGCTAGCCTAAATCGGATTAGAGGACTGGAATTTACTCTGGCATAAATTACAAATATAGATGTTGCAAATCCACAAGTTGCCTATTGAGCAATGTAACTGATGATAAAGAAATAGTCTGGTAAATGTAGCTACTGAATAGGTACAAGTACTTACAGATAATTAAATATAACAGTCTAGACATGAGTCTGAGGTCACCTAGTGGATGATCAGTGTTCCTGGCCAGTGGAAAAATAGTTAAGCAATAATTTCATTCTCAGCTGAAAAGCTCATTTATGTATAACTCCATAAAGTGTCACAAAATATAGCCATATTTTACTATTCAGTAAAACAGTAATAGCCATTAGTGTGGCCCCTTACAGACTGTTTTCAGTATAGACTCCCACACTTTAGCAAACTTTAGACTATACACAAGTTAAACCCTCATAAAAGTATAACTGGCAAAGAAAGCTTCTGTTTTTTGTGTCCTCTTTATAATTTTAAAACCTTTAAAATAAATCACTGAAGAAATGCAGTGTACCCACAGAGCCTCGACGTATATAAATCTGACTGAAACTATTGTCTGTCTATTTTAATTTATTTCAGGACTGCATAGTTAAACAATTAGCCTAGCATACACTGCTAAAATAACGTTTAAGCATATTTGGGATGAGTAAAGATGTACAGTACATGTTGATGAACAATATGTTTGTGATCAGTTTCACTTCAGTTTATCCAAATTTAAATAATACGGCCCTTAATCATGCTTATCTATCATATCTCTTCCCCCTCACTTTAAATGTGAATTATGTATTCCAGAAGAGCTGTCTGTCAGGTTGTCATCATCAAGTAATGTTAATAGAGCATTTGTTCAAGTTATCTGGTCTTTAATAATGTTCTCAAAATGTTAGCACAAAAAAAAAAAGCATTTTTCATCTTTTAAATGTTTCTGAATTTTCAGAGGGCATTAAAAATTAAATTGAAGGTAAAACTCTCACAAGTTTAACTGTAAAAAATAAAACTAATTTTTATGGTAAAAAAAAACAAAAATAAAAACGGCAGCTGTTGTTGCCAGAACTTTACCGTCAAAAATACGGTAGCACCATTATTGGTTTTACAGACTTTTACAGTAATAAACCGTATTTCTGATTAATAATATTAATTTACAAACCTATTGAAGGATTGATATCTGTTTTGTATGGTACAAAACAGATATCAATACTTTAATAGGTTGGTAAATTAACATTATTTAATGTTAAATAATGACGGTAAAGTGTAATACACTGATAACCAACAATCATCACAGCAGTGATTAGAGTCACATGATCAATCAAAGCTCATCACAAACAGCTCTTCCACAAGAAGGTTTATATTAAGAAGCTGCACAGTGTCATTCACACAAACATTAAACACCAAAATGGTAACACACATGAAATAAAATGCAAATGCAATAAACATTAATTTAACAACATTAAATGTAACATAAAACCCTAAAATACAACTGATTAGTGGAAAAAAACTATGAGGAAACATTGTTATTTCAACAAAAATACATAAAATGTGAAGTGTCACACATACAGGGAATTGTGGGAATGTCAATTTACGGTTTTTCACTGTAAATTATACAAGCCGAGCTGTTCTTTATCACTTTCAAAAACTGTAAATTTAACGGTATTTTACCATAAAATTACATGAAAACCATGAGATCTATCACAATTATTTACTATATATAGTATGGATACTTTCTATTAACCAATTAACAGTTTTGCACTGTAGCATTTTTACAGTCTTTTACCGTTAAAATCACGATTATTTTTTAAAGATACAAATATCCGGAAGCATATCTGATACCTGATATCTTTTGTTATTAAAAATGTATTTTCTTTTTTTTTAAGCATCTCATAACAAGGATTTTTCTATGGGGTTGCTGAGATAATGTTACAGAATATATATTTTCTCTTATATGAGACATGTGAGCTCACCCTTTTAGCTGAGCAGTCAATATTTGCCTGTGCTGTCATGAGAGAGATTGAGCTGAACGTTCACAGATACGTGCGTCCATCTTTGTGGACTGACCTTATGCTCCTCTAAGTCATCTGGAAGACATAACTTTTACTTGACTCATCTAAGAGCAAACTCGTTCGGCAGAGAAACATGCCTACATAAAGCTGCTAAATACTGTTCATGAAGGACGGCTGTTCAGTGATGCATAATGGTGTCCCTTTAATGACAAATGTATAATTGCAAATGCTGTATATTTAATTTTCAATAGAAATTACATTAAAGTATATTTTAGTTTATAAATGCTTGGCAATACACTTTACCCTTATTTCAAAGACAATAGAACTAATTGTGAACTTGCATATAAAGATGTACTAAAGCTCTACTCATTTAAGTGGGAACTTCAGCTAATTGCATTTAATATAAATGTAAACTATAAAACATTTTCATTTAATTGCAATTAAGTGTCTGAAAACATATTCAGTTTGCACTTAAGTATTCTTTTAAAATGTATTAATTTGACATTATTACAAATGTGCACCTTTTGAAAGTTTACTTAAGTGACCTTTCACTGAATTAGTACTGCGAGTACGATTTTTTAAGTATACTTGCAATATAATAATATAATAAAGCACAAGTAGGGTATTTATGTACACATGTGTTTTATATCACAAATAATAGAAATCTGCAGTAATTTGCATGCTTTATAAATGTTATAATGTCTACCACACTGTGTTACAATGGTAAAAATCTTTAGTTTGCTTTTTTATTTTGTCTTGCAGTTGCACATCATGTATCTTTTGGCATCAGTAGGGGGCTACAAAGGGCCCAATGTGAGTTTATCAAAAGTACAGATTGATACAGGCTCTTTTAAACGTGCCCCTAAATAAATATTTAAGCGTTGGAAGGCTTTCAGAACTCTGCAGTAAAGAGTAATGCTTATAACCTTTAGTCATTTAGCTATCAACATTACAGCTGGATTCACTATGCTACCTACCTTACCCATGCAACACAAGTTTATGAAGTCCAGGTAATGTGGATTTAACAGTCTGTGGACCACCTTGGTTTATTTTACCTGAAATATCTGTTGGAAACACTGAAAGATAATTGCTGTAAGCTGTGGGAGACAGAAGCTGAGGCATGAGAACTTTCCAGCATGCTGTGTTTACTGTGGGTAAAAACTACAGTAATTGTGCTTTTGGCTTTCTCTTCCAAAATTTTCTGCCAAATAATGTTTGATTACAATGTCCGAGTAACAAATGCACTATGACACAAGCAGCCTTGCTTTCAAACAAATGAAAATAAGAATGCTTATGGTTTGAAGCCACCGTTTTAAGTCTTTTTCAAAGATTTCCTGCTTTACACACTCGCCCGTTTCACTTGCATGACATTTTGTCTCATTTTACTCTCTTAGTGTGTACAGCAACTGTGTCTTATGGGAGCTTGTTTCCACTAGGGTTGGGTATCGTTTGAATTTGAACGATTCTGATTCCGATTCCGATTTCTTGTTTCGATTCCGATCAGGGACGTTGGAACTATTTTGTGAGAGGGGGGGCGGGGGGGGGGGCTGTCGGAATTACGCACCGTTTCAAAATATTGGTATTAAATCCATTTTCTGAGAATTTATCAGTCAACTTGTTGATTAAAACGATTGATTAAAATGAAATACAATTTATAAAAACGAAATTCTTTTTAAAAACATAATAAGTCAGAATTACTGTGGGCTATGTCTGACCCATTCCAAATGTTTTCCGATATGGTGACTCTACTGATGGACCGCTCCTCGATCCATCAGTGCTTGAGTCACCATATATCGGAAAATAAAACGTTTTAAACATCAATAAAACATCCTTTTATGCAGAGCATCAATTTAGTTCGTTTAAATAAGAGATCTAGCGCTAAAATGTTTTGTTTTTGAAATCAAGAGGAACGCTTGTTGCCGCTGCTGTCAGTTGTAGGTTATGTTCTCTGTGGCACGCAGTCTTCACTCGGACGCGCACTTTAATCGCCTTTACGTCGGAGACTCTATTCATTCCGGTAAAATCACAAAATAAATGTGTCCTATGCTTGATATTGACTGTAACCACAGATGGACATATTCTGTTTTGATGAGAGAGAAAAAAAACTGTACCTAGGGCAGATTAGAACCCGTAACCTCTGGCACTCTGGGCAAAAGAGCTACCACTAGACCATTAAAACGGTCAAATGAAGTCTGGCGGATCGATGTATTTATTTATGGGTTGAATAGAAAGGCTGCACAGTTTGACAAGTTTGTACCCAGCACTTCCGAATGTGTCTCTGTGCCCAGCAAATTTCAAACTGACGCCCGTGCTTAGGTGAATTTAGGGGGCGGCCGGGGGAGGGGGGCGGCCGTAGGAGGGGGGGCGGCCGCCCCTCCCGCCCCCCCTGTTCCAACGTCTATGATTCCGATTCTTTTAAGAGGCAGGGTCAAAAAAGTTTAGATAACCAACGGTCTTTCTGAAGGAAATAATCCTTTCTGAAGGGAATACTACTTTTGTCACAAATTTTGCATTTTGCCGAGATTTCGTTATTTTTAGAAAAGTGAAGCCACACTTTGGACTGCCGACGTAAGCTTCTCATGTTCGACTCGCGCGGTTATGCCAACACTTCCGGTAGACGCTTCTTCGTTGGTGTTGTTCAGCGGTTTCTTCTTCCACTCGGCGGACTGTGAATATCGAAACTAGTAATCAAAATTTTAACTTTTGAGCGATTCCGGGAAAAACGAAAAGTTAGTCCTGGTTCCAATCGATACTCGATTCTCGATACCCAACCCTAGTTTCCACCATGGGGAAAAAAACACAAAAGTTCATTGTGACTTTTTATCTCACAATATTTACTTACTTTACGGGATTATGTAGGAATATGGGAATATTAGTCACCTGAATATTAGGTATAGGGAGAGTGGGTGAGTAGGGACAGTGTTTTCTTTGTTGACCAAAAAACCTTATAACATCAATTAAATATCAGTCTGTGCAATAACGTAAAGCAATCAAAAGCATTTTTTTGCCTCATCTCCTATATTTTATTTCTGCATCACAAATACTTATACACTGTAAAAAAAAAAATATTGATGGTATAACTTAAAAAAAAGTAAGTAACCTGGTTGCCTTAAAATTTTAAGTTCATTGAACTGGAAAAAGTGAGTTAATACAATGAAGGAGATTAATTGAACCATCAGAAACTCAAAATGATATGTTATCTGAACTAAATAAATTATTTAAGTTGATTTGGCAAAAGAAAAAAATTGTGATTACTACACTGTAAAAAAATATTGATGGTTAACTTAAAAAAAGTAAATAACCTGGGTTGCCTTAACATTTTAAGGGTTGCCTTAACATTTTAAGTTCATTGAACTGGAAAAAGTGAGTTAATACAATGAAGGAGATTAATTGAACCATCAGAAACTCAAAATTATATGTTATCTGAACTAAATAAATTATTTAAGTTGATTTGGCAAAAGAAAAAAATTGTGATTACTACTTTATCAAAGATAGAGTAGCCGCCATACATGTTGGTAACAAAATATTTCCTCCGATCGTAAATCTCCTGATGTTTGAAACTTAAAAGAAATCTATTTTTTTGTCAGGTAACCTAAATAGTATTACTGTTATGAACTGCTCCGAGACTGGGAGATGTAGATCCAAATGCAGCTTATTTAAGAATAGTCGTACAGGCAGGGTCCAGAATCAGCAGACAGGACAATGGAGAATAAACAAAGGGAATCCAAGAAACAGGCAGAGGTCAGGGCAGGCAGCAATAATTAGAGTCCAAGAACAATCCAAAGTCAAAAACAGAAAAAACCAAACACGGGAAACCGCTCGGAAATGCAGACACACAGTACAACAAGACTTCGCAAACAGTGAACGTGAACACAAGGTATATATAGACAGACTAACAGGATGAGACACAGGTGAATGTAATCAGTGAATGAGGTACAGGTGAATGTGATCAGTGATGATGAGTCCGGGCAGTGAGTTCCATAGCTGTCAACCCTCCCGTTTTTTCCGGGTTTCTCACGTATTTTTACTCTTTTCCCGCTGTCTTCCCGTTTTAGTATTTTCCCGTAAAATATCCCGTATTTTTACTCTGATTGTGTGAGACGTACGAGCTCGGACTGATTCGGCTTGAAGTCGTTTATTCTCAGATGTGGCGCCGCGCGCGCTGGCCGGAGACACACTGGCTGTGTGGCGTGTCCTTTTTTATTTCGGTTCCCATGTTAACAGATTAGCTTGCACACTCCAGAAAACGCGTGCATGCTAGAAATAGAACTGACGCCTATTTTTTCACGTGACACGCAAGCGTGTTGAAAGCGTTTCCAGGCAAAAAAAATAAAATAAATAAATAATAGGAAACAATGTTTATATGTCATTTTGTACTCGAATAGCCTACATTTTACATTTTGATGTTTGAAAGTCAAGGTTTTTACATAAATTCAGATATCAATGTAATTTAAACAAATAATAATTATAATAATCGATTTATATTGCCATTAGTTTTGCCTATATATAATTTAATGTCATATAACATATGAATAAAATATCTTTTCTTTTCTTTTTTTTTTTTCTTTTTTTTCTTATGCTCTTAACAATGATTACACAAAGAAGAAGAAAAAACTTTTGGAAAAAAACGTTCTGGGCCTCAGGAGGATATAAAGATGGGATAGGCTACAATAACAACAGAGTGTGTCTTCTGAGTGACGGTCCACCACCAGGCTAAATATAGGCTCTTTAAAACTACATAAAATGTGTAAATGTAATTGAAATAAACAGACAGCCCACTTCCCTATTTTGTGGGTTTTGGAAGATGTGATAACAGTTGAAATTGTTGCCGTAAAGGCAAGAGCAACACACCGCTAATCCAAATGTAGATTTTTTTTCTTTAAATGACACTAGTTTCTAGGCTAGTTATTAACTCTTTAGACTTTTAAGGATTAGTGCTTTATTTTTAAAGTTTGTGGGTAAGAATCGTGTAAAAAAAAACAACCTTATTTTGGGGAAGGATTCCGGGAAAACTCCCTTATTTTCAATGTTCAATGTTGACAGCTATGGTGAGTTCTGGGAACTGTAGTTTGTGAGTGATGATAGTCTTATCTGGAGTGCCCTCTGCTGGCTAAAATGGGCACTCCAGCTGGTGACCGTTACAATTACATGTCCCTTGGGAAAAGAAGTGTGCTTAATTGTATTTGATGCACTTTTGTGGTGTACTTAAAATCTTAAAAGTATACAGTACTTAAAATAAAAAAGGCCACTTAAAAACAATTTCATGACTGTTTCTTAGCACACAGTACATTTAATAAAAAGTGCACTTTGTAACAGTGTCAAATTAAAAGATTTACAGTACTTTTTTTTTTATTTTGTCATACTTTAAGGTACACTTATTTTGAAATGTTGCCTGGCATAAAGCATACATAACATGCTTTTATATTAAAAGCAGTTAGCTGAGCATTAGTTAGCCCACTCAAGTACATCTTCATATGTAATTTAAATATGGTTCAAGAACGGCTGCATGTATTGACAAGGATTTGATGGTAAACTAAAATAAATGTTATTTTTTATTGAAACTTATGTCATGTGTTTTAATATAACATAACATTTGTAGTGTTATCTAAATTAAAATTTAGTCTTTAAAAGTATATTTACTTTAAATGTAATTTCGAGTAACACACTACAACTAAAAGGATAATCAATTACTTTACACATACTTTAGTACATTAGTCAACACATCAACATAAGTGTAGGCTACGTCTTTAAAGCAAATGTCACGAGCACAATTGCTAGATGGTTCTTTCCCCTCCTTTTTTGGATGAGAAGTGCTGTATTCATGTTCATTTGAGCAGTGATTATATATCCTCTGTCCCTCTGAAAAGCCCTTATACGGCGACCAGAGCTTCATAACAATCCCTCAGCTCAATGGTTTTATTCAATTAAAGAACATTCACCTTTAAACTGGCTGGGCATCATGCCAATGGCTTTAAAAAGCTTGAGGAGCAAAATATTATGATTGAGTAGCCCTATTTTTAGGCCACACATTAATGAATTTGTGTGTGATGTTTTCATTATTTACACCATATAATGGGCTGTAAAGCTACCGAGGCAGTGTTGTGCGGTTTGGACATATTTACAGGCAATATTCAAGAGAAGACTAACCATTAAAGACATAACCTTTCAGCAGAATTGTGGTTACTCATAATTATCGTGGCAGGTTTGTGAGTCTCAGATATGTTAATGTCACTACTTTTTCATCTAGAATAATAATATATTTTGATTTTGAAACGAGTTGTCTTTTTTTGACTGCACACTGCCCTCTAGTGTTGATTAATAGGTAATATACTTGCAAATAAGCATTTAAGACAGGGGTGTCTGAAATCACTTTACAATAAATTGTTCCTACAGTGGAAAATAGGTGTTGACTTGTATTGTAGCCTAACTGTAAAACTGTGATCGAACTTGCAAAAAATCATGATCAACTAGAGAAAACATAAACAGTAACATTGTTAACCGCTGTGCTGTCCATGGCTCTGCACTCTGCAGCATTGTTAGTTTTAAAAAAAAGCTCATGGGAATACAGTATGGTCAACGTATTTACATTTTACCAAGGATTAAGATTCAATTGCATGGATAGATTGATTGGAATTGTACAACATGGTTTTAATTAGCATGCTATTTTTACATCTGACAAAACTGCATTTTTTAATCTCCTCCCAAGAATAGCTTTTTCACAAAGTACAATTGAAGTATAGACTACACAGTCTGTTTGTGATTACACAGAGAAAGGGTCCACAATTCACAAAATAAGACCCACACCATCCAAAAACCCAACTACATCTCTGATTTGAGTCCCACTCCGTGTAATGTGTAGAGAACAAAAATCATTAAATGAAAACCGTAGCATTTTAAATTATGAACAAATGGCCCCCCTCCTAAAACCTCATGCCACCCCTTTGCCACCCCAGGAAAAAAATCTCTAGATCCGCCACTGTTTAAGAGCATGTGGTTTTGAAACTGGATTTTTTTTAAAAAATATGCGTTTTAAATAAGGCAATCAAAAGTTATTATATGCTTTTTACTGATGCCCAGGATCAAAGAGTGTGTAGCTTGTAAGCTATATGCTATATACTACTTATCATTAATGTAAACTGCCTTATTATCAACTAAGGTGTAGTTTATTACACAGTTTATTGACGTGATAAAATGTTGAAAATTTATGTATGTCGCTTTATTCAATTTTTTTTGTTTGAGAATGTGATTTATGAGCTAGGAAACTTATAGATAGGAGATGGACTGGCCTGTGAAAAACAGTGTAGTCAAACTGTTGATGTCGATTACAGTAAATCACCAACTGTTGATGCCAACAAATTAACAAAATGTTAAACATATATCTTTATTGTCATGGTTTTCTCTAATGATACAATTTTTTCTAACCCTGTTAAAGGAGTAGTTCACTTTTGAAAAAAACTTTTGCTGATAATTTACTCACCCCCATGTCATCCAAGATATTCATGTAATTCTTTCTTCAGTCGAAAAGAAATTAAGGTTTTTGATGAAAACATTTCAGGATTTTTCTCCATATAATGGACTTCATTGGGAACCAAACGGTTCAAGGTCAAAAAGACACTTTCAGTGCAAACTGTTCAAAGAGCTTTAAACGATTCCAGACGATGAATAAGGGTCTTATCCAGCGAAACGAACGCTCATTTAAAAAAAATAAATAAATAACAAAGTTTAAGTTTTATAAGCTCAAATGCTCGCCTTGCTCTGTTCTGTGATGCGCGTTCGTGACTCTCCTGTTCCAAGTCGTTCATCAAAATGAACAAATCTTTTTCCGAGTTCGTAACGTTCGTTGAATGAACCAAATGACTCAGAAAAAGATTCGTTCCTTTTGATGAACGAGTTCAGGAGAGTCACGAACGCGCATCACAGAAAAGAACAAGGCGAGCATTTGAGCTTATAAAACGTAAACTTTGTTATATTGAATATTTATTAAATGAGCGATCGTTTCACTTGATAAGACCCTTATTCATCGTCTGGAATCGTTTAAAGCCCTTTGAACAGTTTGCAATTTGTACTGAAAGTGTCTTTTGGACCATGAACCGTTTGGTTCCATTGAAGTCCATTATATGGAGAAAAATGTTGGAATGTTTTCATCAAAAACCTTAATTTATTTTCGACTGAAGAAAGAAAGACATGAACATCTTGGATGACATGGGGGTGAGTAAATTATCAGCATAAGTTTTTTTCAAAAGTGAACTACTCCTAATTCCTCATATAATTTTCTTATTATTAAATTGTGAAACCTATTAAGTCATTATTGAGACCCTTTCTACAGAATGATAGGAAGCCTAATCTCTAATCTCACAGTTCCTGATTGAAATTGCTCAGTATAAATGATGCCCCCCGGAGGCATGACATGACATCTGTAGTTTCAGGATCTTAGGTGATAGTTTATTTTAGGTGAAGGTATTTTATCACTGGCAGATGGTCATAAATAGATTTGTTTTCAAAATGCTGCCATTGTTCTTGAGTATGACTTATAATGCAAATGTTTGAATAAACATGGTCAGACTTAATTATTCTGTTACTTTTTTTTTTACTCGGTTCACCCATAAGAAAATATTTAAGATTTCATTTGTAGTTCAAAATAGAGAATTTCATTTGCCAGCTTGTATCTTGTGTCAATGCATAAACGTTTTAATAATACCATGTGCTAAATCAAGCAATCTTAGGCGAACAATTACTCTGCTTTATGACTTGACCTTATAGTTGAGAGTTGATTTGTGATGCACTTAAAGTTACAAATGGCTGATATTAAATCTTATGTTGAGGTGTCTCTGCTTCTGTATGCAAGGCTTATGGGTCATAGACCTGCTCTGGCCTGTAGCACTGTTTAGTCAGTTGACATGCAGCTGTTGTAATGCGTAAATTAGAGGCTCTTGGTCTAAATTAAGACACACTGTCTATGAAGGAGTTATAGATCTTTATTTCATCCAATATGTACAGTATTATGTGCACACTGTTTTACATATACACTCATGGGTTTTCATGTTTCATGGGGACTTTCCATAGACATAATTATTTTTATTCTGAAAAAACTGTATATTCTATCCCCTAACCCTAAAACTACCCATCACAGAGAAGTTTTTAGATTTATATAACCAAAAATTTATAGGCTCTTTTCATCATGGGGACAGAAATAATGTCCACACAAGGACAGGATTTACAGATATTGCCATAACATAAGGTTCATCTGAACCATTACATTACATTTAGATTTACATTTATGTATTTGGCAGACGCTTTGTCCAAAGCGACTTAAATTGCATTTTCAAAGTGCACATTATGTGTACCACCACACACACTCACTCACACACATAACCACTTCACCAGTATTAGTGTTTCAGTGTATAAAAGTGTTTTTGTCTTTTTAAATCTGTGTATTTTTTTCTGAAAACGATTTATTAATTTATTATGAAATGTAGGCTATTTCCTCTACTTAAAGGAGTAGTTCAATTTAAAAAAAAAAAAAAACGTTTGCTGATAATTTACTCACCCCCATGTCATCCAAGATGCCCATGTCTTTCTTCAGTCAAAAAGAAATTAAGGTTTTTGATGAAAACATTCCAGGATTTTCTCCATATAATGAACATTACTGGGAACCAAACGGTTCAAGGTCCAAAAGACAAACTGTTCAAAGGGCTTTAAACGATTCCAGATGATGAATAAGGGTCTTATCAAGTGAAACGATCGCTCATTTCAAAAATAACAACGTTTAAGTTTTATAAGCTCAAATGCTCGCCTTGCTCTGTTCGAACTCGTTCATCAAAATAAAATAAAAATCTTTTTTCGAGTAATTTGGTTCATTCAACGAACGAAATGAACGAATTGACTCGGAAAAAGATTTGTTCATTTTGATGAACGAGTTCGAACAAGAGTCTCGAACGCGCATCACATAACAGAGCAAGGCGGGCATTTGAGCTTATAAGACTTAAACCTTTTTTTTTTTTAAATGAGCGATCGTTTCACTTGATAAGACCCTTATTCATCGTCTGGAATCGTTTAAAGCCCTTTGAACAGTTTGCACTGAAAGTGTCTTTTGGACCTTGACCCGTTTGGTTACCAGTAAAGTGCATTATATGGAGAAAAATCCTGGAATGTTTTCATCAAAAACCTTAATTTCTTTTCAACTGAAGAAAGAATGATATGGATATCTTAGTTGACATGGGGGTGAGTAAATTATCAGCAAAAGTTTTTTTTTTTAAAGTGAACTACTCCTTTAATACTCAAATAACATTCCAAAAGCACTTTATTTGTGTGCATTGTCTACATAACTTTAGGTTTATGTTACATTACATACTGGTAGTTTTACTTGCTTAAGCTTCCTTTTAATAAATATGTGATCATTTCTTTTTTTCTAGATAGAGGATGGTAGTCCCGCGGCCCTAGCTGGATTGTGTGAGAATGATGAACTGGTGTCAGTAAATGGAAAGCCTTGCTCTAACCTCAGTCTCTCAGATGCTATTGATCTCATCGAAACCGCTGCTGACTGTCTACAACTGCTTGTTAAAAGGTATTTTATTACTTGGGCAAATGTTCATTGATGCACTATGGTTGATTCTTTACTTGTTTTAATGTTTTGCATCTTTTATATATGCGATAAGCGTTTTTTAGTTTAGCAAAAAGGATTTAGGCCTAGCTTTGTTCTACTAGATTGATTGTGATGCATTAAATTGTTTAGTTATTCAATTTTATAGTATAGTCTTATTTATGACTGTCTTGACCCTTTGAAATAACAGATGTACTAAATTACCCACTGTGTACTACAAAATCACTTATAGATAAGATAATTTTCTTAGTTCCAAATAAATGATTTGCTTTATAAAGAAGTAGACGGATTATCTGCAAAAAACATGATGTTACGACTTCTCCTCCCTGCAGATGCTGTAGTCAACCTCAAGAGAGCCTTGAAATGGTTAGTACCACTTTTCAGATCCCATCTCCATCCAGGCTTCATCCAGACCCTCAGAAACTATACATCTCTGATTCCCAGGATGAAGCATATTATGGGGAAACAGACAGCGACGGAGAGTTTCCAGTGGGGACTCGATTGGTCCGTACTCAAGTTCAAATACCTGCTTCTAGGAATAAAGGTAGAGGCTCCTATGCCCAGGATGGTGGAGACACCAGTTTGGATGTAACCCCAGGATCTGTGGTCGAATTGCAGCTCTCGCTCTCAAAGACCACCCTGAAAGAGCCAGATTGTGCCGCATTAGGCAGTGCGTGTGGATTTGTGGGAGACATCCATCATAAAAAGACGGATGAGAGCGTCAACTATACCACCACCGCATTTTCTCCAGATAGCCCTCTATATATACCCCGACGAGACCGGCAACCCCTTGGTCAGTGGGGTGTGTTGGTTAGCAAACCCCCTGCTTTGCCGGGACAGGTGGAGGTGACGGTGCAGCAGTTATCTAAAAGCAGTTCTGGAAAGGAGGGGGTAGAGGCCAGTGGACGGTTGGATTCTGGTGGGGAAGAAGGAGGGCACATTGAAGAAACTCCCACCTCTTCTTCTGTGTCCTTTGGACTTCCCTCAGAGGAGTGGGACTCTGAATCGGAGAGGGAGGTCAACGAGCCCAACAAGCACCGGGCAAGGCACGCCAGTAAGTAACGTCTGATTTTCAATGTGTTGCTTGTTATACCGTGATATGGTATCTGTTTGCAAGAATAGCAATAATTTCTTATTTTAAACTGACGGACTGACGAACTGACGGAGTCAGCTGTGGATTGCTTTTGCTTGTAATTTCTAAAGTTATGGTTTAAAAATGTTGAACTCAATTCATGTCCAGTTTTGTATGTTTCTTTTTAAACGCGTATTATGTATATTTTCAGTGATTTGTGAGCAAGAGTATGCATAAATGTTTTGTAATACTTTTAAAATCAATCATTTTGATAGATAGATAGATAGATAGATAGATAGATAGATAGATAGATAGATAGATAGATAGATAGATAGATAGATAGATAGATAGATAGATAGATAGATAGATAGATAGATAGATAGATAGATAGATAGATAGAGAACATGGCGATGATTCAATGTAGTGATGGGTTGGGGCTTGCAGGGTGACATGACTAGTAAAGTTAAGAATAAAACATGGGTATGCTAATTATGCTTGCAGAAGTGCCATTTGACAGACATCGACATGTGCAACTCTGGCCTGTCACCCGATCCTTTAAAATTGGCCATCTTAGCAGCACTGAAATGGAAGTAGCACTCATCTATGGCTATCTCCACCTTGAGATTGGACAGACAAGAATCAGAAATGCATCATGTTTTAGCCAAACGTATTTTGAATGGACTGACATAGTCTGGTCGGAATATGGGTCTTGACGGAACTTGTACATATATTGACTATAACAGGGCTGGGTTTTTGTTTTTTACAGCTTTTGTAGATACACATATGGGCTTGTATTAGCACTCTGGCACTAGCGAGTCCACACACGGCCCCAGGGCTATTTTTACTCTCTCTCTCTCTCTCTCTCTCTCTCTCTCTCTGTGTGCTGGAGCTTCACTATCGTGCTCTAGACACATTCACAGCTGTAAATGGCTTATGTTAATGTCTGGCTGTTATACATGGATCAGAGATTTAGTTAATTAGTGAGGTTGTTATCAAATCTCTGTTTGGAGAATGACTTATTGGGTCATTGGGAATAATGTGGGTCAGGGAAACAGTAAATTACATTTAACACCTGTTAAATCTGGGATTCATCGTTTGATTAGCTGAGAAGCCACAACATTTTGATACAAAAACCAAACATTTTGATAGACGTTGATACACATTGTCATGCATTGCATATATTCCCATGTACTGTATATTTTAACGAACCATTATGTATTTGGTTTCACATTAAATAAAAATAGGTTAGCTACATGGTTCTTACCCAGATAGCAAACTGACATTGAATCAACGTGGAAACATGACATCGAAACAACGTTGATCTGACATTGTTTTGCTCATCGAATTAACGTTGAACCAACGTCAGACGCGTCATTCTTTCAAAACTAGCGGAAAATCAACTTGAAATCAACGTTGTTTCGACGTTATGAAAGCAAACCAATTTTCGATTTTCATTTAGCTTTGAAGAATGCCGCGTCTGACGTTGGTTCAACGTTAATTCGATGAGCAAAATCAACGTTGTTTTGATGTCATGAGAGACGTCGTTTCCACGTTGATTCAATGTCAGTTTGCTGTCTGGGTACTTGACACTTGTATTTTTTTTAGTTCAAGACCTCTCATACGAAATGACTTGTTGGCTGCTCACATAACAGTGCTATTTATATGCTTCATATACGTTCAGTGAATTAGAGCACAAGGACCAACCATGTGCAATATCCCTATTTTATGACCTCACTCCTGCTTTTTTGTGTCATTCTTAGGGCTCCGGCGCAGTGAGAGCCTTTCAGAGAAGCAGGTGAAAGAGGCCAAGTCCAAATGCAAGCGCATTGCTCTCCTGCTGTCTGCCCCTGCCCCCAATGCTAATAACAAGGGGGTGTTGATGTTTAAGAAGCATAGACAGAGGGCCAAGAAGTATACAATTGTAAGCTACGGTACTGGCGAAGACGAGCCAGATTATCAGGACGACGAAGACGACAAGGAGGATCACGCCGTTGAGTTCACTGTTCTAGCCACAAGTGAAACAGAAATTGATGAGGATTTCTTTACCAATGCCTCAGTTCAGAAAAGCATTGTGAGCTTTGATTGGGATACCGGATTACTTGAGATAGAGCGCAAGCTTGACAACAAGCAGGAAATGGAAGCACTTCCTGAGACCAAGGGAAAAGGAGCCCTCATGTTTGCCCAGCGCAAACAGCGCATGGATGACATAGTAGCTGAACATGAAGAAATGAGACGTAAGGGGATCCCTGTTGAAGCGATGCAGGTGCCCGAGACACATCAAACATACCAACACATGGAGGAACGCACTTATTTAAATGCACAAGAAACCCAAAATTACATGGATGTAAATCTACACCACAGCATATCAGCTCAAAAGCAGCAACAGCAACAACATCATCAGTACCAAGATCAGTACTATCAACAACAGCAGATGCAGCAGCAGCAGCAGTATCAAGACTACCAGCAGCAACAGCTACAATACCAGCTACAGCAACAACAGTATCAACATCAGCAAGACTACCAGCAACAAAAAATGTATCAAAACATCCAATCATCCAATCAGCAACAACACTTCCAACAGCAGCAAGTGCAACAGTATTCACATCATATGAATGGCACGTTCAATCAGCAAGTGCAGAATGAAATGCAGGCTTCAGTCACAAACAGAAGTGCCAAACCATTTTCAATTCAAAATAGAGTGGCCGCTCCATTTTCATCCCCCACAAGTGGAGATAATCAAGAGCAATCTGGGTGTTCATTGGGACAAGGTGAACAGATTGCTTCCCGTGATGAGCGTATATCTGTGCCTGCTATCAAGACTGGTATCTTGCAAGATACCAGGAGGAGTGCCAACAAACCTATGTTCACTTTCAAAGAGTCTCCAAAGGTTTCACCTAATCCTGCTCTGTTGAATCTCCTCAACAGGAATGACAAGAAGGCAGGTTTTGAGTCTTGCCCAGAAGAAGATTATTTAAGCTTAGGAGCTGAAGCCTGCAACTTTCTTCAGTCTCCTAAGATGAAACACAAAATTCCACCACCAGTAGCTCCTAAACCTCACATTAACCCCGCTTCTCCCCCATGGTCAATTCAACAAGAAACTACAGACCAACCCATCCCAGAGCAAACCGCAAACAGTGTCCCAGTACCTGCAGAAGCTCCAGTCACAGAGGTTGAGGCTGCTCCTGCCCCTGAAACTGGGGCCCCAATCATGTCTGAAATGGAACCTACATTGGCCCCTGAATCCCAAATTATTCAACACTGTCCTGTACAGCCTGCTCCAGGTAATGCCTGGAAACAACCAGAATCTCAGATGGAGCCGAACCAGCAACCAGAAACCTGGAACGAGAAACAACCCCAGCTCCAAATTAATTCTGCTCATCCTGTCGCACAACCTGTTACACAGCCAGATCCGTCTGCCAGATCATTGGATCCAGCTCCAACTCAAGGTCATCGGCAGCCTCCAGTGAGTACTTGGGGTCCAAATGAGGTCCAATTGCAAGTCCCATCTCAAACACAGCCACAATGGATGACACAGTCTCAGGGTTCTCCAGAAGTACAATTGCAAGTGCCTTCTAAAACACAGTCCCAGGCTTCTTGGGTAACACAGCCTCAAATGTCACCCCTACCCAGGCATCAACCACAGCCTCAGTCCCAAATCAATTCTTGGGTACCAAGGCCAAATCAGTCAGCCCCATGGTCTCAGCCCTATGAACCTGCACTGCCACCAGTTAATGTTTGGCAACAAGATCAAAATCAAGCTCAGGAACAGCTAACCTGGACCCAACAACAACAGTTCCAAGAATCTCAGGTAATGCCACATGGGGCATCACCCCCTCAGCAACAACCACAGCATTCTTGGGCTCAACCTCAGAGCCAGTCACAGCCCCAACCACCTTGGGTCTCTCAGGCTAAACAGCAAGAGCCAACACAGCCATTTGCAAATGCATGGACTCAACCACAAGGTCCAGTTCAAGCACAGCCTCCATGGGCGCAACAAACTCAACCACCACCTCAGCCCACAGCACCAGTGCAGCAACCCAATTCTTGGCCACCAATGCCAACCCAGTCCCAACCACATCCACAGTGGGGACAAGAACCTGCTTCCCAACAACATCCTCAACAAGTAATGAACTCTTGGACACCTGAACAGAATCAAATTCAGCCTCCCTGGCCTCAGCCAATGGCACAAACTCAGCCTCAGGCACATCCTCCATGGGCACCGAAACTTCAACAGCAAGCATCAACGCCACCTGTGAGCCAATGGGTCCCGCCACAATCTCAGTCTCAACCAGCTGTAAATGTTTGGGCACCCCAACATCAGCGAGGTTCAGTTGGAAACATAGCACAAACTGCAAACCAGAAGTTGCCTCCCCAACAAATCAAGGCATGGAGTCCATCTCAGACCACTCAGCCCACTCCTCCACAACGAATGAACTCGTATACCACTGGGACAAAGGTACCATCACCTGTTCCAACAAGTAGTACTATGTCAACCTCTGGTTTTGGTTCAGCTTTCGAGATGCCAGCCTTGAGAGGGAAAGGAGCTGAGCTTTTCGCCAGGAGGCAATCCAGAATGGAGAAGTACATTGTGGATTCTTCCACAGTGCAGTCAAATAAGGCAAGACCATCTTCACCTTCTCCTTCTTTGCCAAATTCCTTTAAATATTCACCAAATTGCCGGGCTCCCCCACCTTTGGCATATAATCCAATTCATTCACCCTCATATCCACCAGGTGCTATCAAGCAGCCTCCCCCCTCTAGCTCTTCAACAACAAACAAGAACAAAAGCAAAGATAAGGGAAAGCCTGCCCCAAAACCTCTTCATGTTCTTGATGTCATGAAACATCAGCCCTATCAGCTGAAATCCTCCCTTTTCACTTATGGCCCAGCAGCAGAGAAACTTGCTGCAGAAAAGGAGGCAGCTGAAAAGCTAGCTGCTCAAAAAGCAGCTGAAGCCCAGGCCCAAATTCAAGCCCAAGCACTAGGTGCTCCAAATCAAAACCAGCAAATGACATTTAACCAAGGTCCTCCCCCTTATGGTTTTATGCCACAGCAGGCCCAGCAACCCTATGGAATGGCTGATCAGTCACCTATGCATGATGGCCTTTACCACCAAGTCCCTCCTAATACTTACCAGCCTGTCCAAAATGCTTATCAACAACATCCTCTTCAAGTCCCATTTCAACAAGAATACAACCCCCAACAAACTTACCAACAACCTCCTTTAAATCCTTACCAACAAGCACCGAGTCCTCCCTACCAACAGCCCTCCCCACCCTCCTATCAGGCAGGTCCTAATCAAGCAGTATATCAAGCCGGGCCTGCATTGGCCTACCAACCAGCCCCTAGTTCTTATGTTGTGCCGTCTTTCCCAGTAGCAGCCAGTGCTGACTCTGTCTCAGGAGGCAGTATTACTGCTGCTCCAAAGCCCAAATTTTCAGCCAAGAAGAGTGTGGCTCAGGTGTGGAAGCCAAGCACTGCTGAAAAATAGAAATAGTGATTGTTCCCCTAGTGTTTTACCTTAAGAACTAAGGTAATAACAAGACCCAAGTTAAGATTCAGATACTTTTTGTAGAACATATCCAACTTCCAAACCAAAATATTGTTTGTTACAAATTACGTTTAAGGTATGCCAAATAAGTAACAAAGAAGAGCGCATAGACATTTCAAAATGACATCACATGACGTTAGAATAATGCTCCGATTAATTCTGATATTTTATGGCCTTGCTACAGGGAAAAAGCACTTGTACTTAACAACAACTAATTAAAAGTGTTAGACAATTTTGGTGAAAGGGAATCAGTGTTGAGTGTGAGTTTGAGAAGAGAAACATGGATGCTTAATGTTGGAAAAATTATGGCAGGTGAAAAAAGAGAGATAGAGATAAGGGTCTGTTATGAGGGCTACTGAGTAACTGATTTGAAATACAACTTAAGTAATGTAACCCAGCAAGCAATTTTATATTTAAAAGACGTCTAATAGCCGTCCAAACACAGCCCTAACGTCTAGGCTAAAACAAGGAAAAATTTGGCCTGTCAGTATAAATTTAATAGATGTCTAACCATGGCCCAACATCTAACGAGTTTCTCTGGTAAAAATGACATGTAACCAAATTCAAGGTTATTTTGGCTAGAAGTTACTCATAACCGGTCTATATCGGGTCTAGTTAACCTAGACGATGAAAAGAACGGCTATTGCTTGCTGGCAATCCTTTAAAAACCAATTATTATATAATCATACTTAAAATGCATAAAAGGATTTGCAGTATCAAGTTTCACACAAGCATATGTGTATATGATAATATTTTACAATACCTCAGTAGACCGACAGAAAAAAATATATGAGCGGTTCAATGATATTTGGAATATGCAAGTAAACAATGTATTAGCTTCTGGCTAACAGTGCAAAGAGATACTGTATAACTGAGAGATAATGTATTATAGTGGAGGTTCAATCATATCTCACCTTCTGAGAAAACAAAAAAACATTGTTATATTTCTAAATTGTAATTAATGTTTTAGACTTTCTTCATAAAAGAAGAAATTAATGTACTCAGTATGTGAGTACTCAGTATGTCACTGTTTCAATGTTTAACTGGTACATAGTTGGAGAGCTATTCATTTTTACTTTTTATCAAGATAAGTAGACTTTGTGTAGATTCCAGTTTATTTTTTGAGGGAGGAATTCATGTTAAGCTTTTTTGTTTGCTTCAATATTTTTTTTTTCATCAGTTCAACTAGAACGTCAAATAAAACAGATATAAGAAGTGGACGAGTTCTAAAACTATTTATTTTTAGTTTGACTGCTGTCTTCTGTTCTTTTTGCTGTCTTTTGTTCATTTTTTGTGTGATATTTTCTTCATAGTACACTATTTGTAAAATGTACCGTGCCATTAAAATCACTATTTAAGTTTTGTTTGTTTTGTTTTTTTGCATGCATCATCTTTCCAAATCACTTCAAAGCACCAATCACTTCCATCTTTCCAATCTGCATTATTTTTGCACCTCACTATTCATTCTCTCCTTTCATAATTCTTTTCAAAATTTTCAGTTGTAGTCAGTTTAAATAAGGTAAGTAAAGACTTTAGATATTTTAAAGGAATAATGTTCATAAAACATTTCTTAGGTTTAATCATTCAAATCAGTTATACATTTCATTTATTATTCAATAGCACCAGTTACTTAACTGTAGCTTATTTGTGAATGTGATAAATGTAGTTATTGAACCCTCAATCCTTGCTCTCCCACAATGAAGGTAGATTACATTTAACATAAGATCCTTTCAGATATG
The DNA here is from genome assembly GCF_016745375.1 of Pimephales promelas. Next base: position 16,915,364 of record NW_024121155.1, read on the forward strand.
TAATTTTATAAAACCATATATTTTTCTACGTGTATATGAAATTATATGTATTTACATCCTATTCAATCCTTCTTTCAATAGTTTTATTTGCTGTAAAGTGATACGTTTCTGCATGTGAAAAAAAAAATTGACAGCCTAAAATAAGTACGACCTGTGAGTATTGTTCTAAATTTGAACCTGTGTTGCATCATACTTTCAGGAGCTATAAGTAAGACATACTTCATAATTGGGGAAAAGTGGAAATGATATGAATGAATGCCCTGCAAGGCCTGCTCCAGGAGCTATATTTGGAGAAATGTGATCTCTGGTCGCATGATTTAAAAGCAGAGGCGGAGAGCACTTTGCCTTATGGCACCTGTCACTTTTATATCACTTCAGACTTCATTTATGTTTTTTATACAAAGTCAGAGACTAAATGAGAATGCGTAACAGCAACACAGATAGATTTGTCAACATTGATCCAGTCATTACTTTTAACATTCAACCACTGAAACTATTATTCATTTAATTTTTTTTAGAAATACTGACTTTTTAAAACAAAACATTCAATTAATTTTACAAAATAAATACATTAATAATTTTACATTCGATTTTTATGGAGAAAAAAAAAATGTCAATACTAAACGTTTTGTGAGCGAACGAAAAGTTTCCCGGGGAACGCAAACCATTTGCAAAAAAAGCAAAAGCATCTATTTTTTTCCCCACAACAATGTCCATTTAGGAGCTCTGTAGATTTTAGCAACAGCATTTGTCACACTACAAACTCACTAAAATGTATGTTAAGATTAATAGAATCATAACATACTGTCCTTTGTTGTTTTGAAGCAAATAAGCCTACTGTAAAAAAATATTTTCATGAGTTGTAATCACAACATTTTTTTCTTTTGTCAAATCAACTTAAATAATTTATGTAGTTCATATAACATAATATTTTGAGTTTCTGATGATTAAATCAATCTCCTTCGTTGTATTAACTCAATTTTTCCATTTCAATGAGCTTAACATTTTAAGGCAACCAGGTTACTTAATTTTTTAAGTTAAACCAACAATTTTTTTATAGGATTTTTAATGCTAATTTTATTCATCCTGGAGAGATTTTCAAGTGAATTGTAGTAATTAGAGCCCTGCACGTTCACATCACAACCAGACGGTGGCAGCACAGTCTTTCTGGTTAGCCTTAGTTATGTGTTCACTCCATGGAGGAAAATTGTTTTTGTACATATCCACATACACTGTAAAAAAAAAAAAAAATCAAAGTTGTACATAAAACAACGATTATTGGAATATGATTTACAAGAAAATACTATTTCAGTCCTTCTACTTTCAAATTTCACATTTAATTCAGTGTTACTTTCTGCTTCTTAGTTCATTGTAAAATTTCACTGTAAAAAAAATATTATCACGATTTGTAATCACATTTTTTTCTTTTGTCAAATCAACTTAAATAATTTATGTAGTTCAGATAACATAATATTTTGAGTTTCTGATGATTAAATCAATCTCCTTTATTATATTAACAAATTTTTTTCCAATTCAATGAACTTAAAATTTAAGGCAATCAGGTTACTTAATTTTTTAAGTTAAACCAACAATATTTTTTTTTCAGTGGTTTCACTCACCAATGTTTTTCTGTGTAATATCCATTGTTCACTATTGACATGAATCTGCCACTACAGTTGTTTATTCCTATGGAAACTGGTTTAAACGTATTTGTTTGCTCATTTCAGATGCTTAGGAGCTCGTCCTTGTCACCACCTGTTAGACTTTCAACAGCAGGTCTCAGTCCAAGGTCAATTTCATTTTCTCCATCGCCAAGACCTGCATCACAACCCTCTTCTGTTCAGCCACAGACTGCCCGGCTAGACAGGGGTCTCAAGCCTCCCAGCCCATGGGAAGCTGCCTCACGCCACCCATTGGGGCTTGTGGATGAAGCTTTTACGTATCTGAACATTCAACAGTCTATTGCCTCCAACCTGCGCTATGCCGCTCAGACTAAGCTCTTACCCGAGCCCCCGGCCGAGTGGAAGGCAAAGGTTGCATATGAACCTCCACCGAAAAACCAAAAAGACAGTTTGAGTCCATCACCTCGGACTTTTCTGTCCCCAACCAAGAGCACAGCGTCAGCACCAGCTGGTCCCGTCCCGTACGTGTCACCATTTAGACAGTGTCAACCCCAAAGGTCAATGACAGAAGCTAACCTTGGGGCTTCACAGGGTAATCCAAAGAAAATGGGGCCTAAAGCCAAAGATAGCAGTTCTTGGAGACGTTAAAAGGAGAGCAGGGAAACCCTTTTTATGCAGGCCGTGAAAGTCATATCAAATAGGGGGAGGTGTTTTGAAAGTGAGAAAAGTCAAATTCTTGAGGCTACTATTAAGATACCGAAAGTCAGAGAAGCTGATGTTGCAGAACGAGGGTCTGTGAAAGTCAGAAGACGGAACTGGTAGAGATTATAAAGATTATATTTTACTATGTTTAATAGACAGAGTGTTACAACTGGCTTTTAAGAACTCACACTTACAATACAATAATCTAATCTAATCTAATTTTGATTGGTGAATATGCATCTCTTGTGAAAAATAAGTACACTTTAGCATGCTTTTAAAAAAGTAAATAATATACTTTAAAAATATATATATATTTAAGTGCACCTTTAAGTGCATCATTTCGCTTGATAAGACCCTTATTCGTCATCTGGAATCGTTTAAAGCCCTTTGAGCAGTTTGCAGTTTGCACTGAAACTGTCTTTTGGACCTTGAACCGTTTGGTTCCCATTGAAGTCCATTATATGGAGAAAAATCCTGGAATGTTTTCATCAAAAACCTTAATTTCTTTTCGATCTTGGATGACATGGGGGTGAGTAAATTTTCAGCAAAAGTTTTTTTTAAAGTGAACTACTCCTTTAACTTTAGAGTGTTTTGACCACTTAAGTAGTCATGAAAGTGCACTCTTTTAAGGACACAAAGAGATAGTCCACTTATTAATTACTCACCCTCATTTAGTTCCAAACCCGTAAGACTTTCTTTCTTCTTTGGAACACAAATTAAGATCTTTTTGATAAAATCTGAGAGTTTTCTGTCAGTCCATTGACAGTCTACACAACTGACACTTTGATACTTGAAAAAGTTCATGATGCGATTTTAAACTAATCCATATTAATTGAGCCGTCAAGATTATCTGAAGAGACTCAATCACTTTACATGATGAACAGATTGAATCAGATCGTGTTTCTACAATTCAATTCATATGTATTATTTTTACAATCTCTTTATGAAGTTTTTGAAGCATCAAAGTTGTGTAACGTTAGCTGTCAATGGAGGGACAGAAAACATCATCAAAATCTAATTTGTGTTCCAAACATGAACAAAATTCTTGCGTGTTTGGAACGAAATGAGGGTGAGTAATCAATGACAGAATTTACATTTTTGGGTGAACTATATAAGAGGCCTTTTATTTCATTAAAGGAGTAAATTACCCCATGATTTACTCACCCTCAAACCATCCTATGTTTAAATGACTTTCTGACGATGTCTTTCAGACGAATACAATCGGAGTTATATTAAAAATATCCTGTCTCTTCCTAGTTTCCATCCATCCATCATAAACAAACTTCACAATTGAGGGTTGAAGGCAGTTTTTTTTTTTACCTTAACTGAATAGCTTCGGAGTTATTGCAATGGTTGACTGTTTTCGGGTTGAATGTTGTGCATATCGCCCCCAAAACACACTTGCATCAGCATGATATCAGGTCCCGCGACGTAACGAATTGCTTTACGGCAAGAAAGATCTGATAAAATAAATATCAAACAGAAATAACCCGGCGCTGTATACATGTGGTGTTTGAGGCGCATACACCAGCAGACTGCTGACAGTTCAACAGGGCGCAGCTCTTAAAGGGGCCACACCTTATTTCCACTCGTTACAGCTTCCATCCTACTGAACAGGTACCGGTATACAGGGGGAGGGGATCAGGCCGCGAGTGCTGAGACATCTCTGCGTGACTGCTATTTATGATCACAGTTTGACAAAAACGAAAATCCTGCATATAGTGCTGCTTTAATAAAGGCCTTCTGAAGCAAAACGATTGAGTAAGAAAAATATTCATATTTAAAACTATAAAGTCAAGTAATTGCTTCCTGCCAAACGAACGGATTCGACTTAATTCTAATGCGAGTAATGTGACGTACTGTGACGTACGTAAGTTGCGCATTACAGGCAAATAGACTGCATGTCCATTTGGCCAAAAGATATGTTATATTTTTCTCACACAAACTCATCGCTTTGCTTCAGAAAGACTTTATTAAACCCCGGAGCCGTCTGAAGTTATTTTATGATGGATGGATGCACTTTTTTGAGCTTCAAACTGATGGTTGCAATCCACTACCATTATAAAGCTCAGAAAAGCCAGGGCATTTTTTAATATAACTCCGATTGTATTCGTCTGATAGAGGAACGTCATATACACCTGGCTTGAGGGTGAGTAAATCATGGGGTAATTTTCATTTGAAAGTGAACTACTCCTTTAATATCATATCTGCAAGTAAAGTTATTTTAAAATATATACTTTCAAGATTTAAAATACACTAAAACGTGCACATTCAGTTCACTTCTTTTTCACAAGTTTTGCACTAATGAATGCGGTAAAGTGATGCATGATCATGATACATGCTAGAGAAATAACAAAACACAATAGGTCTTCATAATACGCAAATGCTGAGACATTTCAGCACTGTCTAGTCACACTTTTTAAAGGGATCGTTCACTTCAAAATGAAAATGCTGTCATCATGCAGGCTACTCACGCTCAAGTTTTTTCAAACCTATGAATTTCTTTCTTCTGCTGAACACAAGATATTTTGAAGAATATAATAAATGAAAAAAATATACTCAGGTCGATGGGTCCAGATAACTGTTTGGTTGCTGACATTCTTCAAAATATACTGTAAAAATGAATATGCTAAATCTAATCAATAAAATTGTGGCAACAGATTACTTAAGCAATATTATTAAATAAATTTAACAAATTGGAATTGAGTAATGATGAATAAAATTATTCCTTAAAAGTTAACCATTTAAAATGAGTAAAGTTTACACCCAAAAATGTAAAAAAAAATATCTGAATAACGTCAAAGATTAATTAAGAACTCTTTATTTTATATTGCCAACATTGAAGACACCTGATGTTAACAAGCAGAATCACTGAAGGAGAAAACCGTAGTTTTAAAACACACCGATCACCATGACTTAAATTTACTTAAAACAAAAAAAGTTTTACTAATTTTAAATGGTTAACCTTTAAGGAATTAATTTGATTAATTATTACTCAATTCTAATTTGTTAAATTGAATTAATAATATTGCTTGTAATCTGTTGCCACAATTTTTTTTTTATTAAATAAAGCACATTCATTTTTACAGTTCAGCAGAAGAAAGAAATTCAAACAGGTTTGGAACAACTTGAGCGTGAGTACATGATGACAGCATTGTCATTTTGAAGTGAACTATCCCTTTAAATGACAGCATTCAAATAATTCAGTTATGACGACAGCTAGTCATAAAATTAGAGAAAGAAAGAAAATAATTTTGTTTGTGACTGTGCCACAAAGCTATTGGGCAGAAACTGTCGAATCAGTCGTACTTGTTACATAAGCTTCACTAGAAAAGATTAACTCACTCTTCAGTGAGCCGGTCTGACCCTTTATGCCCTGTTGCCCAACACTCAGATTCACTTAAACAAATTCACTACTATTTTTTTTTTTAAATGAATGAACATCCTTATGTTCCTGTGAATGTCTGTGGGTTCTCATATGTGACAATGCATGCTCTCAAAATGATACTAATTTGCATTACACAGTCTCATCCCAAGACGTCATAAACTGATGTCTTGGGACGTCTTTTGACGATACGTCAACATCCGCCGTTTTAGGGTACCCTTTAACGTCGGTTAGATGACGTTATCGGATCCTAACCCTACCCCAGACCAAAACCTACCCCGTCACCTAACTAACGTTAAAGGGTTAGTTCACCCAAAAATGAAAATTCTGTCAGTATTTACTCACCCTCATGTTGTTCCAACCCCGTAAGACCTTCGTTCATCTTCAGAACACAAATTAAGATATTTAAGATATTAAGATCGCTCCTGTATACTAGTCCATAGGCTTCTTGAGGGAATGGAACTTGCTGGCCTCGAAAAGTCATTAAAGGACATCGTTAAAACAGTACTTGTGACTACAGTGGCTCAATCTTAAGTTTATCAAACGACGAGAACACTTTTGTGCGCAAAAACAACAAAAATAACGACTTTATTTCAACTATTCGTTTATTTCTCCCTCTGCCTCGAGTCAGGTTACTAGTTTAATAGCGTTAGCTTCTGTTATTGTACGTCACACCCATCACACACACATGACCAGCGTCGGCCAATAGTGAGCCTAAGTACGTGTGACGTAGCTTTACGCTATCACACTACATTAACTGACTACAGGCCCATGGAGAAGGAAGTGAATAGTTGAAATAAAGTCGTTATTTTTGTTTGTTTTTGCGCACAAAAAGTATTCTCGTCGTTTGATAAAGTTAAAATTGAGCCCCTGTAGTCACTTGGACTATTTTAACGATATCTTTAATGACTTTTCGATGCCAGCAAGAGTCATTCCCTCAAGAAGCCTATGGACTAGTATGCAGGAGCGATCTTAATATCTTAAATATCTTAATTTGTGCTCCGAAGATGAACGAAGGTCTTACAGGGTACCCTAAAACGGCAGATGTTCACGTATGGTCAAAAGACGTCCCAAGACGTCAGTTATATGATGTCTTGGGATGAGACTGCGCTGATTTGCACTGAATTGTTTCTTCATTCAATGACTAATGTTTCCATGAGAAGGATATCAGAAAGCTCAAATTTGACATGTCAATATATGTTTTGTAGTGTGATAAGTTTATCAAACATGTTTGGACATTTCTTGAGTGCATCATCTGACGCAGAGTGGAGCAAGCGGCTCGCTTTATACTGTTTATAGATCAGTATTAAGTAGCTTGTTTGACATACACTCTACAGCTCCACTTTTTGTATGTGACTGACATAAAGCCATGCTTGCACTTCTATTAAAGTAACATGTTTAGAAATATCTCTGACAGCATATAGTTGTTTTTTGAAATCTTTGTGGAGTTTTTTGGAGGGAAAAGAATGATGAATAGCCTTAAGGAGAGTCTAATAGTCTGTAACAAGTTGCTGTCTGGTTATATAATGGCTTGGGAGGCCTGGCTCAACTCCCGAGCTTGTACTTGTCCAACGCATTCTCACCCCAAGGCGTCACCTTTGACCATGCTTCAATATTTGACGTTTTAGGCGCCCTTTAGCGTCACTTACATAACGCGATCCTACAGCGTCATCTAACTGACGCTAAAGGAAAGCGTCAGTTAGAGGACGCGGTTAGGTTTAGGTGTGGGGTGGGGGTAGGGTACACGCGATCCTAGGGCGTCATCTAACTGACGCTAAAGGGCGCCTAAAGCGTCAGATATTGAAGCATGTCCAAATGCTTCCCAAGGCGTCAGTTAGGTGACGCCTTGGGAGTGAGAATGGGCTGACTTGTCATACAACCAAACTATGTGGCAGCTGACATTGAAGACTGAACCGTGTTCAAAATAGTTCTGCAATTAATCTGCTATTTGGGATATCTACTGTACACTGGAGGAAACACGTAAATTACAGTCAGCGTTGGCCATTCAAGTTATATTGCAAATCATTATTTATATAACAACAAGCATATTCATTGCTTGTAAAACTACAAGGACATCAGTGATTACACTTTTATGCACAGATTATAAATGACTGGTTATTACTCTGGTCAAAGCTATTGGCTTTGAGAGACTACACTTGTGAAAAAAGTGCACGTAAATGTGCACTTGTAGTGTGCTTCAGATTTAAAAAAATTACATCCAGATAACACACTTTTTATGACTTTGTTTCTTAACACACTTAAGTACACTTTTAAAAGGTGCACTTTATAATAATGTTAACTTACAAGTTTTATTTTAAATCATGTTTTAGTTTAATAATGTTTCGTTGTGTTTAAAGTACACTAATTTTGATGTGTTGATTAACATGATTGATTATAATATAAACTGTAGTATGCAATTCAATATTACATTTAAAGTTAATCAGTTGTAATTGTACTAAATTGAAAGCCTCCTCATTATATGAAATAAAAATATTACGTAAGTTTCATAAAATACAATAAAGTGCATTTTAGTTTCCCAGGTGAAAAAAAGTTCACTAAAATACATTTTATTTAAGTGCACTTAGTACACTTCCATAATGTACTTAAGTGCTCTATTTTCACGCACTTAATTTGTACTTAATATATTAAAAGCTTATCTTTAATACTACTTAAGATCATCTTAGTGTACTCAGCTGCTATTTTGAGACACACTGAAGATGAATTATAAAGTGTATTTTAAATATACTATTTCAACTTTTAAAAAAACTGAAAACATCTTTAATGCATTTTAAATGCAATAATAAATTATTTAAAATATAATAATAATATATAATAAATATATACAAATTATATATAAACACATTTTATTAAAGTATACATCCATTATGTACTTAAAGTGCTCCATTTTCACACACTAATTTTGTACTTAATATACTAAAAGTTTTTCTTATTAAGATAAACTCTACTCAACTGCGCTATATTTAAACACACTGAAGATGAACTAAAATATGCTTTTAACATACTATTGCAGCTTAAAGTTGTTTTTATTTTACCCATCTTTAATGCATTTTTAGATACACTTATAAATTATTTCAAATGTAATAATATAATACATACAAATCATATTATATAGTAAATAATTTATTTCAAATATATATGTTAACAGTACCATTATAAAAGATAATTAAATATGTTAACGGTGTATTTTAAAAGTAGTCAGGTACACTATTACTGTTATCAATAGCATTTTCTGAGCACATTTTGGAAAATGTCATTTTTGACTATTAGATTTTGAATATATTTTAAGTAAAATCAATTTAATTTAAACGTATGCTAGCTATCTAAAAGTGCACTAACAATGAACTATTTTTAATGTGTTAAAAACGTACTTACTGTACATTAATAAAACTCTTCTGTCTATTTTTTCAATAGTAGCCTCTATCTATTTATAGTGTATAATTTGTGTATAAAATGGTATTTAAGTGTTTTTTAGTGCACTCAATTACACTTAATTTTCACCTGGATTACCATAAATGCTTATAAATTCAGCAGTACACTTTAACCAAATTATAAAGACATTAGAAGTAATTATGAAATTACATATAAAGATGTTAAATGCTAATTGTATTTAATATAAATGTAAACTGTAATGCATTTTTATTTAATTGCATCATAGTGCACTTAAGTGTCTGAAAACATTCAATTGAGTTTATTTTTGGCTTAGGGTTGGTTAATTGTAATTATGCATAATTTACTGTTATTACAAGTAAGTGTATATGTCACCTTAAAGGGATACTCCACTTTTTTTGGAAAAAGGCTCATTTTACAACTCCTCCAAAGTTAAACAGTTGAGTTTTACCGTTTTTGAATCCATTCAGCATATTTTCTGATATTTAGAAGAATATCAGTAACCAGACAGTTTCTGGTCTCATTGACTTATGGAAGTCACTGAAACCAGAAATTGTCTTACTGATATGAAAACGGTAAAACTCAACTGTTTAACTTGTAAAATGAGCCTATTTCCAAAAAAAATGGATAAATGATACCTTAAATTATATAAAATGTGTTGTTATGAGCATGCTACGGTAAGGTGTTTGATATCTTTGCTCCAAATCATAGAAACTAGGCCATTGATCATGCATGTTAACCAAAACTTGGAGCTGAAACTCAAGAATGTCCCGCTAATGAATGAACTCTACAAACACAGTGAAGTCATAACCTGAGCAGACACCTGCTGTGTCCATTACACTCAAAAGTGTTAACGTATGTCTGTCTGTGTGTGATCAGCTCTATTAATAACCGCATGCTAGTTAAAACGGACAGACTAACAGCTGGCCCTCCCTCTGACACCCCTCTCGCCAGTAGTCCGCTCCCCCAGAGTCCCTCAGTCCTGGTCAGAGAGGGAACAAGCACAGGTTGCACTGATCCAGACTGACCCCACTTACCTCTGTTAAAGGATACTGACACAACCTGACACATCGCAGGTAAGGAGCCCCTGCCTCAGGTGCTTATGCAGCACGGATGTGTGGGTTGTGTGTACAGTGTGTTAAAAAATTCTGTCAGCTTTTCTGACTGCCATGATCAACATAATGATATACAATAATGTCAAAGCAGTAAGGTCGCAGTCGTCACTATAGCCCTAATAGACTGCATTAGACTGTACTGATTATTCTGCTCATTTATGATATGTGCATGCTGTTGGTTTCACATATTGATGTAGTTTGTGCATTCAGCAAATAAAACATTGAGGGAATGAACTAAAATGCCTACAGTATACAGTATACTCTACCTAATGGGGGAGGGGGGGGCATGTTCCCTGCCGAAAAAAGAACTACACTTTAGACTTTTTTACTTTTAAAAAGAGTGTTTATTGCGGAAATAGTACATTTTATATTTTATAAAAAATTTAACTGAATAAAAATGTTTTTTTTTGGCATGAAAGTAAATGCAATTAGTTAGGTTTTTGACTCACTTAAAGGACTTAAGTATGTGATTTCACTTGGAATTCTACTCTCTTTATAATATTGTTAAAGTGTACTGCTAATACTGCATTTATGATCATTTTAACGTAATATAACCCATAGGCCTATATTTGCAATTGCACAATTGAAATTTAGTATATTTAAAATATATTAACTTTAAACGTAATAATAAATAACAAACTGCAGGTCAAATTATAATCAAGTACTTTACACGTGCTTTAGTACGTTAGTCAACCAATCAAAATAAGTGTACTTATAAAGATAAATGACATAATGACTTAAAATGACTTAAAGATAGTTGACATAATGACTTAAAATGCACTTAAGTGGCCTTTTATGTCATAATTATTATCTGCAAGTATTTTTTTAAATATACTTTTAAGATTTAAAGTACACTAGTGCACATACAATATAAAATAATTTTTTAAAATATTGATTTTTATTTATTTTTTTTTAAAATATGTTTTAGGCATGAACCATAGTACCATTCTTTAGTATGGTACATGGTATGTACATGGCATTCAAGTTTTTAAACTAATTTTAAATCAACTTTTTGTTTCAATTATTCAAATTAATTATTTTTGTTGTAGTTTTAGTCAACATTAACAACACGTTCAGCCCTGTTAGAGAAGCTTTCCATCAGAAATTACAATCTTTAGTAACATGTTAGCAAATAGCTTGTAATAACAAAGTAATGGATGTGGACACACCACCTTTTCCCTGGTAATCGTGTGACATCACACCATTCGGCTGCAGCGTTCTCTACAGTTGGGTCTATATCAGGCATATCGATTCACAGTCCCCTGCAGAACCACACAGGGGGCAATGCCTTCGCTCGGACGTCATGTTTAGTTGCACTGGGTTATTTAAAGGGATGTGCTAGTGTCAGCCTTTCAGCAAGTCTAATAAATGTCACCCACTAGACTATGAATGTGATTATGAGTTTGTTTGTTTGTTGTGGTTGAAAATGTGTGAGATTGCAAGGGGCAAAATGTTGTAGATTCACATTCCCTAACTTTGTTTTCCACAGACAGCATGTCTCAGCATACTCTGATGTCAACACAGGAGAGGAAAATGCAGGCGGCTGCTATTTGTAGAGAGATCCATGCCACTGATGGTACTACCATTGATTTATTACTAACCTGTGTGTGTGTGTGGTATAGTATAGTGTATATATTATATACTGTAAAAAATAATCCTGTAAAAAAAACGGTAAACTTGGTAAACTACGGCGTGTTACTGTTTTTGTGTTAGAGCATAGCTGTTAAATTAAAGTTTTATATTATGTAGCTGACAATACAGTATTTAGCGTCTAATTTCAAAAACAGTAACACACCGTATTTTTACAGTATGATGCTGGCAACCACAGCTTTACCGTTTATTTTACAGGATTATTTTTTTTACAGTTTTTAAGTGCTTATCAAAGCTGCACTTATGTTAATGAATTTTAAATGCAACGTATGTGATGCAAGGCTGATTTTTTTCAGCATCATTCAGTCTTCAGTCACATGATCCTTCGGAAATCATTCTAATATGCTGATATGCTGCTCAAGAAACATTTCTTTAACTATCAATGTAGAAAACAGATGTGCTAATTAATATATCTTGAAAACTATGATACTTTTTTCATGGTTCTTTGGTAAATAAAAAGTAGAAGAACAGCATTTATTTAAAATAAAAATCTTTTATAACGGACTAAAAGTGTTTAATTGCCTCTTTTAATTGTTGCATACTGAATAAAATAATTTCTTTTCTTTTATTTAAAGGCTTCCAAGTTAATATAAATCTAGTAAAATATACACACTGTAAACCCAAACAAGCTAATTATAGTAGCCTACATTTACACATTTAGGCCCTCTGCTAGGTGTGTGTCTGTGTGTGTGCCTATACTTAACTATATTTTGGGAACAAATTTGTAGAAGTAACCAAAACCTGACAAAATCTCCAAAAACCTTCCTTTAGGGACGTCCTCATTTGTAAATCTGGTCTAAAAATAAAGAAATTAAAGTTTTTTAGGAGTAGGGTTAGTGTTAGGGGATAGAATATAGTTTGTACAGTATACAAACAATTATGTCTATACAATTTCCCATTTAGATAGCTTAACATGTGTGTGTGTGCGTGTGTGTTCACTCACTGCTTCTAATGTGTTTGCACTAACTTGGATGGGTTAAGTGCTGATAGCATATTCTGAATACGGGCTACCATGGCTTTCACATCATGTCACTATATTACATTAAAATACTGTTAGGATTTGTGTAATCACATTTGTATTTAAATGAACCTCACCCTGGACAGCTAAAAATACTGATCTGTAGAGATGAATAACTACCGAGGGCAACTAATCCTTTTGTAGTTGTCTGTTTGAAACTCTAATTCGGGGAACGGACAACTGATCGGCCAGTGGCTGACGGCAAGATGATGCTTGACAGCTGTAAGAACATACCAGCAGGATAAACTTTCATCCTTTGATATGCATGTAAGAGCTTCCCAAGTGACCTGCAATACAGCCTTCAATAACTCCATTTGGGCCTCTGCTAAAGGCAACTGACAACTAAATTGAATTGTTGATCAGTTATATCAGGAACACTGCTGTGATAAACACCACAGTTTATACAGGCGTGTCAAACTCAGTTCATGGAGGTCCACGGTCCCACAGAGTTTAGTTCCAACCCTGCTTCAATACGCATACCCAACCCGATCTCACGGGAATTCGTACGAATTTTACGAGGTGGCTAATTCGTAACAATTCGTACGACCTCACTCGTACGAATTAGTACGGTTTTGCTAAATCGTACATATTTTACGAATTAGCCAATTCGTATGAATTTGTACCAATGACCTACCCCTGACCCCGCCCCTAAACATAACCGTCACGTGGGTTTAGACAAATCGTACAAATTCGTAAGAGTGAGGTCGTATGAATTAGTACGAATTAGCCACTTTTGAATCACTCGTACGAATTCGTACGAATTGGTCATGAATATGAATATTCGGATTTATAAAAACGTACGCAAGCAAGATCCTACGCAGTTTTCCCTCAATAAATCACAATCGGTTCTAAATGAAGCGCAGCTTTTGCGACTTCATGTCACACCCATAGTTGCCCAAAAATAGTCTGTGAAACGGGCATTAGTTAATAATCATCGATTGCAAAATCATGGCAGACACCAAGGAAAACCAAGAAACGTAACTTCTTGTGCGTTATTACGCATTGTGATTACGCATTTTATTACCATCCATTTGATTGCATCTGACAAGCTGATGTGTTATGAGAATGAATTGCATAACACACCAATATTATTGCAGAACATATTTCACTTTTTGCAAATATGTGTTAATTTGCATTTCTGTTGTAATCTTCGTTCGATTTTGTTTGTTTTACTCTGCAGATCGATAAAACGGGTGTTTGTGTAGGCTGTTAATTGTAAGACTTGCTTTGTGAAGTCTTCATGTTTTTTTATGAGAGGCAATATAGCCATTTCTTTTACACAACGGTCTACAGTTTCACACACTTTCACTTGTTTCTTCCATCTGCCGACGGTGTCGCCATTTCTCATTTCACCCGTTTTTGTGCGTACGCCTGCGTCAGAGTTTGCGTGAAGGGCCGCAAAAAGTTTCCTCAAGTTTGGTTTTTATAAATACTAATCAGTGCGTAGAGAGCAGCGTACGCCGCCTTTTGTGCGTGTGCAACGTTTATAAATGAGGCCAGACCTACAGTAAATGGTATTTATATATATATATATATATATATATAAATATAGGTTATATGTATTTGCGCATGTGATATCAGAAAGCAACGTAATACGCAAATGACGACAGGAACGTGACGGCGGTGAGTAAATTGAATTACCTCTCCCACTTTTTTTTTTAGATTTTTTATCCTGTGCGTATTGCCCATTATTATTACAGGCCTCCGGTGGTAAAATTACATTACTCCATCTACCATTGTAAAACTAATCCCATCCGAATAGGGTTTATGGCGGCCCAACTGTACTTCATTTAAAATACATGTGATGGTCAAGTAGGGTAACTCATACTCTGAAACTGTCCTCTGCATTTAACCCATCCAAGTTAGTTCACACACATTAGGAGTAGAGAACAGACACACTGCAAACGTGGTGTCATACACAACAGTGAGCAGTGGGCAGCTGTATTTTGCTGTTGCGCCCAGGGAGCGATTGGTGGTTTGATGCCTCGCTGTGTTGACGTATTGTAAGCTTAATTGGTTTTTACTTTTTTTTTCCACAGAAGCAGAGATGGATCTAGGAAGGAAAGTTAGCGCACCAAAGGAAATCATGTTGGAGGAACTTTCCTTAGCATCAAACAGGGGCTCCCGTCTCTTTAAGATGCGTCAGAAGCGCTCAGAGAAATACACCTTTGAAAGTATTCAGAATGAAGCCAACACACAGCACAGCGTAAGTGTCATTAGTTACAGAGAACACAGAGTGCGTGGTCCAAAAGCACAGAAGGTCTGTGTGTGGTTATATACAATTCAAAAAAACACAGATTCTCATTGTAGAGTCCATTCTGTTTTTTGTTTTTTTTTCTCAGATTGATGACATTTCTCTGGGCCAGAGAAACATTATGACAACAAATCATGAAAATTGTCTTGAAGTTGACCAGGCACACAATACACTCAACCCTGAGACTATTGCCCCAGGTTAGTCCACAGCCATTTCTTTTTTTTTTAGGGGTCCAAGGACCAAAGGTGCAGGAACCCCATTGGACTTTTTTTGCCAATTGTGAATTTGTCATGAGCAGGGTTAAAAAACTATGCCCGAAAGTGTCAGGGCATCAGACATCACAAGTCGTAGAGACCTCAAACTTTGTTGGGATGGTTCCAAATCCCCCCTCACTACTCAGACACTCCCACGCTTATGCGTCGGTCATCCCAAAACCCTGATGAAACATATCAAAAGAATTTTAATGAAGACAAAAGACAATTAAAGGCACAGTATGTAATTTTTCACCACTAGAGGTCGTTTATTCAAAACAAAGGCGTAGCTTGATGACGCCTCGATTTCGCAGAATCATGGGAGTTTTTGTCTTCACCTCTACAGCCAGTGGAGAATACGATGGGACTCGGACAGAAATCATATTCACGGATGACCGGTAATGTATTGAAGATTTATTAACCTTACGAAAGCCTTTGGAGCGGAAAGCTGATATAATGCTACTCTGTGCGTTTGCATATGAGACACTTGTTACACACTGCAGTCAGCTAGATCGATATTAGCCATGGTAAAACATGGTTCTCACGGTAACCAATTTAAACAAAAAGACTGTGTTGAGCTATATAACAATGAATCATTTTCTGTTGATGAATGTATCCAAACAGTGGCTGACCTGTCAAATAAAACACATAATATATTAAAGCACCTTTGGTGTTTCCATGGTTCAGAGTAAAACCTGAAATCGGGGGTAACGCGGGTATGATGTCATTGATAGTCGATGCACGAACACGATCTGTGTCCTGGTTAAAACTGCTTAATTTTCTGGATTTAAACATACTTAGAAACATTGGGGATCATGTAAGTACACAACTCAACAAAATATATAATATAACAATAATCTAGTGCTTTTTGGATATTTTGATCCAAAAATCTTACATAGTGCGCCTTTAAATGGTCTAGCGTCGCCCATTTTGACTATGACACTGCTCAATGCAATGAACAAATACTACAGAGCCATTAAAGCAAATGTGTCCAAGCTCAAGACGTCATCTAACTGACGCTTTTGACCATATGTCAACATCCTACGTTTTAGGGTACCCTTTAACATCAGTTAGATGATGCTATCCTAGGGCGTCATCTAACTGACGTTAAAGGTAAAGCGGGTAGGTTTATGTCTGGGGTAGGGTTAGGATTAATTAGCGTCATCTAACTGACATTAAAGGGTACCCTAAAACGTCGGATGTTGACGTATGGTCAAAAGCGTCAGTTAGATGACGTCTTGGGATGAGAATGTGTTGTAGTGGACGTTACTGAGTGCACTCATTCAATCCAACATTGCACTGAAATGAACTGTATTTGTGGACATCAATAGTGAATGAGTGGTGGTTTAGGGGGCGATTTCGGATTCAGTCATAGATAACAGGATATTCTGAAGTTGCACTCTAAAATCTGCCAATAGAGGGTGCTATATATAAAAACCTCTCACAATTCAGACTGATCTCATGAAGTAGCGTGTGTATGACACGCCAATTTGTATTTCCATTTTTGGCGTGCTATCAACGCGCATAATCGCTTTTCAGCGTGTTTTTGAACGCCATTGACTTAACGTTATATAAATATATGACTTACCTCAACCCCGTCCCTAAACCTACCCGTCACTGGGCTTAATGGCATTTATGAGTCTTCCCCTACCATCCTAGGAAAAAAAAGATCGCTCCCCAGATTTAGATCCACATTTTGCTTCGTTTCGCTCTGACATTTGACGGCGTGTACAGACACGCGGAATCACTCGGACATTAATGGCGTAGACACGCGGATACACGCAGATAGCTCAAAAATGCATAGAGATAACAAGCCACTTGACTGGAAAGTGGCGTGTATGTTTACGCAAAAGTCATGATGTCATGTTGCATAATTACATAATCATCACACTACCGAACAGAACAGAGAAACCGAAACCAAAAGACCCTACATGTGACAATGAATGTAAACTTTGATAATGTACTGTGTCTGTGATGCATTTATATACAGTATAGCATTAACTTTTATATGCTGCACACTCTTGAGCATGTAATTCCTGTGTGAACAGTGGCCGTAGTGTCCTAACAGGAAGCTTGTTAAGTGTTTCCTGTGTTCTTTAAGTGGTGGCACAGAGACGCAACTGTCCATGATAACATCTTAAACAGATGCTATCCTTAAAACTCCCTGATCTAGCCTTGGGGCTTGGCCATCCTTTCTAGATTGGTGGATGATGAGCACACACTTACCGAACGTCCTGCTATTTTAGTGTCTTTGAGGCTTCATTAAGATGGGGAGGGGATGATATGAAGACCGGCAGATGAATTTTTGATTATAAATAAACAAGATTAATATCAGACACTAAAGTTTCACTGAGTGTGTGTGAGAGAGAGCAGCCTCACGCTATGCATTTAAAAGTGATATCCGGAGGGGGAAGTATATATTTATATTTTATACAGGACAATATTTATCTGACAAAATTATTTGGCAAAAAGGCAAACTATGGCTATAGTTTTTTTTTTTTTTTTAATATTTCATTGGTTTTCTTTTATTTTTGCATGTATTTTGCAGCAAAAATTATGTCAGCACAATTTGGAATGTTTCATTTGCGATATCAAAAATTAAACAATTGTCTCCAAGAACACTATGCAATATGCTTGCAAAAAAAAAAAATACAAAAAAGTATAAAATTTGAACTAAAAGTGAAATTTTTTTCTAGGCTGGACATCATTAGACTAAAACTGAACTTTGATTTGAGATGGAATATTGTGGGCGGTTAGTTACCTGTAAATGCATTACAAAGAAAGGAATTAAAGAGATAGTTCACTTTGAAAAAAAATACATTCTTGGTATGTTTTAGCTTATAACTCAAGGGCATCCAAGATGTAGGTGTCTTTGTTTCTGCAGTAGTTTCAATTTTGATATTTTTAGGTCAAACCGTTCTTGTCTGTCAGTCATATAATGCAGGTCTATGGTCACCACCTCAAAGAGCATGCACAGAGAAGTCCAAATTAAACATGATTTAAAGACTCATAAATGTAAGTACATATTGACGGCTTAAGAAATGAAACGAGTGGTTTGTGTGTGAAAACGAACAGTATTTATATCGTTTTTGCCTCTTGTGACCACAGCCACGTCCAAGTGATCTGAGGGCACAGGCGCTCTTGGTAACAAGAGGTAAAAACGATATAAATACTGTTCGTTTTCTCACACAAACCGCTCGTTTCGTGTCTTAGGCCATCAATGCGTACTTACATTTACGAGTCATTAAATCATGTTTAATTTGTGCATGCTCTTTGAGGTGGTGACCATAGACCCGCATTATATGACTGACAGGCAAGAACGGTTTGACCTAAAAATATCAAAATTGAAAATACGGTGGAAACAAAGAAACCTACATCTTGGATGCCCTTGAGGTAAGCTAAACATACCAAACATGTATGTCAAAGTCAACTATCCCTTTAAATCTCAAATAATTTTCACTAACACCATCTCTCAACATTTTTGCGTGGATTACTTTTTCCTGTGCCACTAGTCAGCAAGCATAAATTGCCTCCAAATTAGAAATACTTCATAGCTCATCAGCATCTTGATGTGTCAGAGCACTGCAGAAAACAGTGTCTAAAAACGAATCCCCCCTGCTGTATTATCATTTCTCTGAGGCCCGTTGAACTGCCCAGACCCTCAGAATTGCATTTTTCTAACCTTGAAGCCAATAAACTCAGGAAGGAGATTGTCCACAGTATGAGGGTGATATGTGACAGAACACCCACATTACATAACTGCTGTTTTGGGCTTGCTGGCCCTGCCAGTAAACAGCGATTTGAGGTATACTCTTTTTGAAGGGTCCCCCTTCGTCCCCCCACAGCATGTTTTAGAACCCTGTGAAGCCTTTTACTGTAGATTAAATGATGACCAGACAGTAATATACCACTGTAGATGCTAACAATACCGCAGTAGCTTACAGTGTGCTAGCTGTCCATCAGAATAATAATAACCTAAAGGTAATAAGCTAAAGAGCTAAACCCTCAGGAAATGTAGCAAAATTCCCTTTTTTAACTTCTCTTGTGAAAAAGAAGCGGACTTGAATGTGTACTTGTAGTGTACTTCTAATCTTAAAACTTTAAAAAAAAACTGTACTTGCAGATAATATCGTTTTTTTTATTTCTCAGTGGTTGCTTTTCCTAAGCTCAGGAGACTTGTGATTCTCATATATCTCTCTTTTTAGTATCAACACTGTCAGATGTTTCTTCTAAAATTCCTTAGGAGAAATAAAGGCAGACACAACTGAGACAGTGCTGAGAGAAGGGGTCCAAAATGAGAATGAGCTGTGAGAAACATGTGTCAACTCTTTATTTTCTTGCTAATACAGTTATAATAATATTTTATTGCTCATAGTGTTATTCAGTTCAGTTCTTGTTCTCTATATTTAGTTCCCAGTTATCGTACCTGTTTTGTTTTCTGTTGATACTCTCCCGGTGTATGTAACTCTCATCCTTCCCTCGCGTTTTGTGACAAATTCTTTCCTCGCGGGTCTAAATGACCGAAGTCCGAAACGTATACTTTTTTTTTTGGTCCATAGAGCTTATTTTATTTATTTTGGACAATATTCTTTTCTACTTTTTAATGCATTTTTTGGAGATTTGTTATGTTATTTACCTTTAAAGCTACACTGTGTAACTCTTTTAGTTTATTCTTGGCTAAAAACACTTAGTTCTTTCAAAAATGTATGTGCTCATTAATGTATATTTACTTCGTTCAAGTAATAAAGTATATTCTCGTGAGTGTATAATATGCCTTTGAAAATACATACGGGTAAGGGATTCTAATGTCGGTCGCCAAGTTGCCCCTCCATCTTGAAAGTACATTAGCCAAAGTGGGACATACCCTTTAATTCAAGCTTCGCCTTTCACGTTTACGTTTGAGTTAACACTCATGGACGAGGTTGAACTGGAAGCCATGTTAATCTTGGACTACATTGGCCACCGTAGGAGTTAAAACGAAATCGGAATTGAGAGGAACAGAAATTAATTCACTGGATGGTCATATACCTTTTCACCGCTAGATGGGGTTAAAAATCACACAGTGTAGCTTTAAATTACAAGATTTTATCAATAAACGATGATTTAAGCACATTCTCTGATTCACTTAGATTCACTTAGTCTTACCAGTAACAATTCAATTAGAGAGCTTTACATTTATCTGTTGTCTCCTTTTATTATGTATTATTGTATATAATAAGAGCTTTACGCCCGTTTCACACATACTCCGTTTGCAGTGCGTATGCGGTGACTGTTGCGGTGCGTATCCGGTACAGGAGCCGCACGCGCTAAAGTGCTTTCACATATGCTGCGTTTGCAGTGCGTGAGCTGTACCACAAACACTCGCTATTTTTATTTCAAAATCAGAAGTTATGCAGCAATAGCGTGACCAGTGACCAACAGTCCTGTTATCCCAGTCCTGTTTTCACGTCCTTCCTGGCCGTTTTTTATAAAGTGATGTCCTGGTTTTCAAAAAAAAAAATTAAAAAAACGCTGGAAAAGATCAGCTTTACAGCAAAATATAGGAGATGAGCAAACAAGGAGGATGAGGAAGAAAAACAGGATAAAGAGGAAGGAAACTAGTTCGTTTTTGTACGTTTGTGAGAGGTATTTTTGTTCAATTTGAAGGTATTTCTTTTAGTTACTTAATATTATATATTTATTTTTCTAATACAGAAGAGACATTATTTTTTAATCATTATTTCATTCATTATTTTTTAAACCAACCTGTCATAATAAAACATGTTGAGTATCCCCTGAGAAGCCTATCTGAATTTGTGTCTTAATACAACAATTTTCTCCACAGAGGGGGCATAGCCTATTTTAATTGTATTGAAATTAATAAGGCATCTTTGAGTAAACTTCGAGTATCATTTGTTTTCTGGGCCATGTGTCCTGGTTTTTGGTAATCAAAATATGTTCACCATATGCAGCAACTTTTATTAAAATAAAAGTTTTGCCATGGCTTTGCGATTCTCTTTAACAAACTTGAATGGACGCATGCTCGTTTAAACACGATGCATACAATTCCATGCATTACTTAGCCTATATATTAAGATGTCTTAAAGTAAAAATATGAAACAATTAAATACCTTTATGGAGAGATTATTACATTTTATTGAATTAAATGCATTTATGGTGAAACTACTACATTTCGAGGTCAATCTGAGTTCATTTTGACCACGAACCGTGCGCTGTCACTTTATTTCTGCGTTTGCAGCACAGCAGAAAATAGACTCGGTACGGAAACGATCTCTGCACTGCTGTATACGCACCGCAACTGGAACGGATCGACGGACTGCATCCGCGTGCAGTGTGAAAGCTCTAACCTGTTAACATGGGTACGGAAAAAAATACGGACCGCATACGCACTGCAAACGGAGTATGTGTGAAACGGGCGTTAAGTAAAGTGTTTCCGTGTTTTTCTTTATCAGCAAGCATGTCTTGTAAATGTTAATGCCTTATGGTCAAATAAAGCTTCCCCCCCCCCCCATGCTTTCAACAGGCTATGGTGGTCCCTTGAAGGATGTTCCAGCAGAGAAGTTCAACTGTACAGCAATGCCCAAATCCTACCAGTCCCCCTGGGAGCAGGCCCTCATCAGTGACCCCTCTCTGGCCGAAACGCTGGTCGCCCGCATGCCTGAACCTGAAACCAGACATGAGATACCTCAGTACAAGAGCTTTAACAGGTCTGTGCTATGCTCAAAACTTGTAAGAAATCTAAATAACCATACAAAATGTTTTTTATGCAAAAAAAAGGTACAAATCACAAGTGACTAACCAAAATATACATAACAATAGGTTATACAAGATTATGACACGTAAACAAAATACAATACAATTTTGCCAGGGAATTGTTACAAAGAGAAGGACTAACGTTATATGTTGACAGTTTTAACTGCCTTTTTGTTGTTGGAGCCAGAAATCAGATTAATGAAGAACTTCATAGAGAAAAAGTCAAAATTATTCTGAACAACACTTCTATCATCTTGTTTACTATCAAGTATTTGCAGAATGGTGTTCGTTCTCGTCACTTCCTATAGGCGCGTAGTGTTTCTTTCCAAAGTGACATCGCCGCCTACTGGCCCGTCAGCACAATACAGCATTTTTTGTCATTGGAAAACATTTCCGTTTTTAGTATATCGTTGTTGTGGGAAACGTATCCTTAGTTACCATAACATTACTACAGATCATGCTCAGCTTATTGCACTGGTCTATATTCTCATGACATACATTCTCACATATGTAAATATGTCAAGTTACAAAAATAAAATGGTTTACAAATGCTGTGTGTTGACTTTTAATTATGTTGGAAACCTGCCTGAACATGTTTAATGAGCAGAAAGATGCCACCCAGCAGTATCTGAATTAGACCCAGTCAGCAAGATAATCTGATGAAGTGGGTAAAATGATCTAAAATGTTGCAGGGTTTGTACACTTTTTGCTGTAAGATTGTTATCTGTTGTGTTGTCTTCAAAGCTCTCATTAACTGTCACTCCTCTAATTGAAGGGTCGCTATTCCATTTGGTGGCTTCGGCAAGGCACCCAAAGCCCCTGTTAAATCTCTTGATGTGGATCCCGGCCACGCCATTCCAAGTCCCATGGCCAAAGCACCTGCCGGGCTAAAACGGCCCACCTTCAACAGAACCGCCTCAGGCTGGGTTGGTGACAGTGCTCCTCTGAAACTTCCCAGCATCTCCCTTGAGCCCATATCATCCATGTCTTCCACATTTATCCCAGAGTCAGATGACCTCTGAGCGTTATCCTTGTTTTTGTGAACTTCATTATCACTGGAATACACACTACCGGTAAAAAGTTTGGAAAAAGTATTAATCTATTATTTTATGCCCAACAAGGCTAATTTTTTTTTTTTTAAATACAACAAAACAGTAATGTTTAGATTTTTTTAATATATCTTGTAAAATGTAATTTATTCCTGTGATGCAAAGCTGAATTTTCAGTATCATTACTCCAGTCTTTAGCGTCACGTGATCCTTCAGAAATCAATAATATGCTGATTTTCTGCTCGAGAAACATTTAGCTGCTACTTATTATTATTCAAGCCGAAAACAGTTAGCATAGTAGTAGCAGTAGCATGATATACTACCATTCCAAAGTTTGTGGTAAGTAAGACTATTCAAAGAAGTTAAATGGGTCCTATTATGCACTTTTACGAAGTCTTGGTTTTGTTTTTGTGGTGTAGCCTAGTAGAATTTATTTCATGCTTATTGTTAAAAAAAACGCGTATTTATCTATTTATCACAGCTCCTCTCTCTTGGAAGCCCCACCTTCCAAAATACGACATGCGCTGTGATTGGTTAGCTTGCCCAGTGTGTTGTGATTGGCACTTAGCATGTGTTCGGGAAATGTCCCGCCCCATTCATAACCGTGTTCCTCTACTAGTGTAAATATAAATAAGGATGGTGTCAATTTCAAACCATTTCTATTGATTCAGACCCTGACAATGTTAACGAACAAGAGGATTTTGCTGAACAGATTTCAAGCACGGACTTTATAAGAATGAATTTCACAGGAAGTTTCAGAGGGGTATGTTTTATTTTTCCTTATAGATATGATGTCTGCCATTTAATCATATTTATCAGAAAACTAAGGTAATACAAACAGTAATCGATCACAAATTCATGGATGATTTTCCTAAGGGGTGGGGAACAGTCTTTCAGTAAACACTAGTACACTACATCAACACTGTAATGCTAGTTAGCAGGCAAGCAGAGGCAAAGCTTTGCCCTTCAATTACATCATAGCTTAGCAACTACTTAAAACTTATAATTGCAACATTTAGTAGAAAACACAACTACAAATAATAAGACTTACAAGTTGTGAAATATGAATCAGCACAACTTTTTTTAACAACATTGATGATAATAATAAGAACCAAATAAGAGAAGCAAATCAGCTGAAGGATCATGTGACATAAAGACTGGAGTAATGTGGAAAATTCTGATTTGCATTACAAGAATGAATTATATTTTATATTTATAAATAGTATATTATAATAAAAAACAATTATTTTAAGTGTAATTATACTTGGATTAAATAAATGCAGTCTTAGTGATCAGAAAATAATTCTTTCAAAAAACGTTAAAAAAAAAATCGTAATTATTCCAAACTATATGCTGGAAGTGTAAAACACCTGAATTGTGTGTAAACAAAAAGTAAATGTAGCATACTGAAAACATAAGACACTGAAGTAAGGCTATTATATGGCATGCAGTGACTGATTTCTGATGGATTATTGGAAATGTCTCCTAATGTTGATCTATACCATTTCTCTAAGCTAATGTAACCCAAAGACTAGAAGGGCTAGCCAATCTGCCCATATAGACCTGTAAATATGTATTTATCAACATTTGTTTAAATTATTGAATAAACAAAGCATTCAATGAACTTGTGTGTCCATTTAAAAAGTAGCTTTTTGGCATTAACACAGCAAAATACAGTACATGACTACTGTACGCACTGCACTGCTTGTGTCAGTTTTTTCCACTATCAAGGTTAGAGTCTCCAGGGCTGACAAATTGAATCTGTTTTCCTGACGCAGCCGAGATGAGCGATGAGTCTCTTGCCTTTTGTAAGGCTGCTGTCTTGCATTCGATCAGACAGCCGCTGATGGGCACAGCAGATGTCCATCACAGCTCAACTTCTGCCCGTTTACACTCGGCTGGGTCTGTGCTTAGCATAAAATAGATGCAATGACATAAAAGGGAAAACGAGGTGAATAAGAAGCAGCTTTGACATTTTTCATCATGTACAATGCTCTCAAGGACCTTCTGCAGTCAAAAATTTTTGAAAAATTGATTTTAGAAACCGATTTGTGCGGTGCTAGGGAGGGAAGTGGTTTATTGTGTTCATTATGCATAACAAATGATCTACTTTGCTGTTTAAAACCTGAAAATTATAGTTAAATTTGTTTCACAAGGTTGTTGCTGTCAGTCAGTGTGTAGTGGTACAAAATTTTTATTTGGTGAGAAAGCATCAGCTAAGAACATGTACGCTTTTGAAAAAAAAAAACAAGGTTCAGTGTGGTTATACTGTATACTATGTAACTTTTTTTGTTCAAAATTAACAAAATTTAAATAATAGTCAATACATCATTATTCCAAGGAAGTACCGTGTTTATTACTGTGTATATCTATAGTAAAGTCTTCAGTTAGTAAGTTTGTGATCTAAACTGGTTATATCCAACCCAATCTCAAGGCAATTCGTACGAATTTTACGAGGTGGCTAATTCGTACGAATTCATACGACCTCGTACAAATTCGTACGATTTTTGCTAATTCGTACATATTTTACCAGTTACCAAATTCATATGAATTCGAATTCGTACGAATGACCTACCCCTGACCCTGCCCCGAAACCTACCTATCACGTGGGTTTAAACAAATCGTACGAATTTGTACGAGTGAGGTATGAATTAGTCCGAATTAGCCATTTTTTATTTATTTGTACGAATTTACAAGGTGGCTAATTCGTACAAATTCATTCAACTTCACTCGTACAAATTCTTAAGATTTTTGCTAATTCATACATATTTTACCAGTTACCAAATTCGTTTGAATTCGAATTCGTACGAATGACCTACCCGTGACCCCGCCCCTAAACCTACCCATCACGTGGGTTTAGAGAAGTCGTACGAATTCGTATGAGTGAGGTTGTATGAATTAGTCCAAATTAGCCACTTTTTATTCACTTGTACGAATTCGAGGTGGCTAATTCGTACGAAATCATACAACCTCACTTGTACAAATTTGTATGATTTTTGCTAATTCGTACATATTTTACCAGTTACCAAATTCGTATGAATTCGAATTCGTACGAATGACCTACCCCTGACCACGCTCCCCTAAACCTATCCATCACGTGGGTTTAGACAAATCGTACAAATTCGTACGAGTGAGGTCGTATGAATTAGTCCGAATTAGCCACTTGTTATTCACTCGTACGAATTTACGAGGTGGCTAATTCATACGAATTCATACGACCTCACTCGTAATAAAAAGTGGCTAATTCGTACTAATTCATACGACCTCACTTGTACGAATTCATACAATTTGTCTAAACCCATGTGATGGGTAGGTTTAGGGGCAGGGTCAGGGGTACCATTTCTGCCAAAAAAGTTTCTATACAAAGAGAAATGTCTTAATTGATTGCATAATACTTTTATATTTAACGGGTTATTTACATTTTTCTAGTGATGAAGTATGTTTACGAGCTGTTTTTCATTCAAAGTAAAAATGTATTTAAAAACAACATTTAAACTAAATTCATAAAATGATGATGGGAACCAATAAAATGTTCTACGTATGAAGTGTCTGACAGAAATATTTAGAATCTTTTCTTCTAAGAGTGTAGAAGAATTGGTGACCAATATTACAGGTTGTATTACAAATAAAAGCAAAATTGTTGTGTTTCTTTTAGAAAGCCAGGACAATGGGATGCACAGGACTATTATATGCCTTATCATATCTGCTTAATTATAAGACACTGAGCAGTTGAAATCCTTGACTGCAGCATAACATTGAGTAAAGTCCTTATAGCTAACTGAGTGTGTCGGCAAACAGAAGCTGCTGGAGAAAAGCCAACCAATTAGCCTCAGCCTGAGTCAGAAGAAAACATGCTGATGTTCAGTTGCTTGCCTTTGTGGCTTTGTTGTGTAGATTGCAGATTCAGATAATCTAACTGGATAATAAATGATACACTGTGAGTCTACTGTATGGTCAACACACTACACAGTCTACATAAATGCTAAAGCAGTTCTGTGGGATAAATATACATGGTGGCCAATCTGATCTCATGGTAAAACATCATTATTTTACGAGGTGGCACTTTTGTATATATTTGTACAATGTGAAACGTACAAAAACTAACTTTTTTTAAGTAATCATGAAGGACCTGCAAACAAACCCATCACTGGAGTGTAAAAAGCGAAAAGCCTGGGAATTCCTATGAATTAGTCACTACCTAAAACGTATAAATAGTTAGATTGTGTTGCTGTGGCAGATATTGCTGTTCAAAAACATGAAAAAAAAACACACAATAGACCTATATGGAGTTTTAGTGGTTGATTATTATATTATTAGTTTTTGTTTTCACTATACTGATGGAAAAAATAATAACTTTAGGCAACTTTAGGACCATTAGGATTTTTTTTTCTTCAAGAAATCATTTCCACAGTGATTCCAATCATAAAAATTGTGTTAAAAATCTCAATTTTATCTCTTATTGTCAATTCCGTATATGTTAAAAAACGAGCTCATTCACATTTCCGTAATGCAAGTAAAATGGCATTCTCATTACTGTAATGAAATGCTAATGCTGGATTTTTTGGTAGTAATAATTTTCATAATTGTCGTAAAAATAATGCCACCATTCAGGAAAGCAGGTCCTAAAAATAGGCACTTTTTAAGTAAAATATATATTTGTGGAATTTAATATCAAGGTATTTTTTTTTTAGACTGGGCACAGTTTTTGTAGAAACATGTTGTGATCAAATTATGCAGCAGACTCTTGCCAAAATAGAAATAAGATATGCCCAATATCCCATTCGCAGTGGACATGGCTGTATTCCTAAACACTCTCTGTTTGATTTCTGTTGGAAAGACTCGAGTCATCCCCCTCTGACAGGCGTCTTTGACTTTGAATTCCTAGTGCTAACCCTCAAGGAACTGTGACCCCGAGTTTCTTTTGAAATAGTTTATAGTTTGGCCGGCAACTAGCTATAAATCACTGAACTCAGTATGGTGTAAAGAACAGTAGGGCGTTTTCAGTTCCAGTAGTTCTTTGATCAACATCTAGCCAGAGCAGCGAGAGCCACCTCCCTAATGTCAGATCTAAAACTACACAAGTGGACTACTTCCTCTTAACTTTGACTTTGGGCACAGCTATTAAAGTCTTCAAACAGAAAATGCAGTAAAAGTACACTAAAAAGTTATCAATTGACTTAACTTAGAAATAGTGAGGAAACCCGCTGCCTTAAAATTATTAAGTAAATAAATTGTGCATAATTGAAAAAATTAAGTTATGAGAACTTGAAGTCAATTCAAGTAAATACAAGTTTATAACTTAATAATTTTAGAATATTAAACTTTTTGTGTCTTAATCAAGATGCTCCTGGCGGTGTCGCTTCATAATGCTGTCACTGCAATTGTTATTTTCCTTGTATATGCACCGATTATCACTGCAAAATTTTAAAATCGGCATGAAACGGAAATTGTGATTTTTTTATTTTTTATTAATTGCTGGATTTTATTTAATCTTTAACACTCTGTTAAGGAATACACATCCTGTTTAGTGGTTGATATTTAATTCACATTAACCTACCAACATCACATGCTGCATGTTCTGTTGCTGTTTTTAGATTTTAACATTCAATTAACCTCCTGAACTAATGGTTGCTAATAACTGGCCTGCAGTCTTGACATTAGTCACACCAGATGGTCAAATTACATAAGAAGGTATAGTACCAGCGCATTGTTGATCTAAAATTGAATTGGGGCGTAACAAAAAATAACTAAAAGGTCAAGAGCAGGTTCCCGGGACATGGTAGAAAGGTGTAAAGGTCCCTGCTGAGCATTGATGAAAAGGACACATGCAGGTGTTTAAGTCATCAGAGTCAGCATTGATCTCTGGCACACTGCCATTACATAAACTGACAGAATGTGATTATGACTAACACGTAGCAGCCAATCAAAACTAAATGTAATGTCATTAGTGGTGCTCTCTAAGCCAAGCATTACTATTGCTCATACATATGATTAGAGATTTGAACAAACTTTGGTGTGTAAACTTGCCTTGCCTTGCCTACGAATTTGAGATGTGCTGCAATCCGATCACTCAGTCCACCTCTGGAGGTCGATACAAGTTCCAACTTGACCAACTGTACTGTGGGGCCAAAAAGTATTTATTCAGCCACTAATTGTGCAAGTTCTCCAACTTAGAATGATGAGCGAGGTCTGTAATTTTCATCATAGGTGCACTTTAACTGAGAGACAAAATGAGAATAAAAGGCTCTCACTGATGGAAGGAGATTTTGGCTTAAAATCTCACGATACATGGCCCTGTTCATTCTTCCCTCAACACAGATCAGTTTTCCTGTCCCCTTTGCAGAAAAACAGCCCCAGAGCATGTTTCCTCCCCCATGCTTCACAGTAGGTATGGTGTTCTTGGGATGCATTCTTCTTCCTCCAAACACGACAAGTTGAGTTTTTACCAAAAAGTTCTATTTTGGTTTCATCTGACCACATGATATTCTCCCAATCCTCTTCTGGATCATCCATATGCTCTCTGACAAACTTCAGACGGGCCTGGACATGTACTGGCTTAAGCAGGTTGACACGCCTGGCACTGCAGGATCTGAGTCCCTCTCGGTGTAGTGTGTTACTTATGGTAGCCTTTGTTACTTTGGTCCCAACTCTCTGCAGGTAATTCATCAAGTCCCTCCGTGTAGTTCTGGGATTTTTGCTCACTGTTCTCTTGATCATTTTGACCCCACAGGATGAGATCTTGCATGGAGCCCAAGACCAAGGGAGATTATTAGTGGTCTTGTATGTCTTCAATGTTCTTACAATTGCTCCCACAGTTGATTTTTTTTTTTACACCAAGCTGCGTGCCTATTGTAGATTCACTCTTCCCTGCCTGGTGCAGGTGTACAATTTTCTTCCTGGTGTCCTTCAACAGCTCTTTGGTCTTGGCCATGTTTGAGTTTGGAGTGTGACTGTTTGAGGCTGTGGACAGGAGTCTTTTATACAGATAACTGGTTCAAACAGGTGCCAATAATACAGGTAACGAGTGGAGGACAGAAGAGCTTCTTAAAGAAGTTGTTACAGGTCTCTGAGAGCCAGAAATCTTATTGGTTTGTGGGTGACCAAATACTTATTTTCCACCATAGTTTACAAATAAATTCTATTTAGAACCAGAAATGGTTCCATCCCCCGCTTCATATATGGAACTCCAAAATGGCTCTATATAGAACCATTTTTTTTTTTGGTAAAAGGTTCTATTGGCCAAGTATGGAACCCCAGGGTTCTATATAGAAGCCAGAGGAACCCTTTTTTTAAGAGTGTATAGAACCTTTTAGGGGTTCCAAATACGTAGCGCTGATAGAACCTTTTAAGGTTCTATATAGAACCTTTTCTTTTAAGAGTGTACAATGTGATTTCCTGGATTTTTT
This sequence comes from Pimephales promelas, assembly GCF_016745375.1. Next base: position 16,945,977 of record NW_024121155.1, read on the forward strand.
TTCTCATTTTGTCTCTCATAGTTGAAGTGTACCTATGATGAAAATTACCAGTCTGATCTCATGAAACTGCGTGTGTATGATACGCCAATTCATATTTTCATTTTTGATTTGACGCATAATCGCTTTTCAGCGTGTTTGTGAACGCCGTTGACATAACGTTATATTACTGTATATATAAATATGCGACCTACCCCAACCCCGTCCCTAAACCAGTGGGGTTAATAGCATTTATGAGTGTTCCCCTACCATCCTAGGAAAAAAAAAGATCGCTCCCCAGATGTAGATCTACATTTTGCTTCGTTTCGCTCGGACATTTAATGGCGTGTACATACAAACGTAATCACTCGGATACACATGGATATGTATGTGGTTGCATTTTACTCCTACCAAATACATCTATGTACGTCTGGATACAGAAGATTGGGAGCTTCGCAAATTACATGGGCGGCATTCAAGTCCAATATTTAATAGGGTGCACGAGATATCGGCCACCATAATGGTATCGGCCGATATATGTTAATTTTTAACAGACCATTTCGGAAATGTGGCTGACACAGGAAACACTGCTCATATTTCCTTCACAAAGCATTTTTGTGTATGTGTGTGGAATAGTAATGGCATAGATTGAGTATGTGAACTATTGTCATATATATAGGGAATATACAGAGTGCAGATGCAGGATAAGGTTCTTTATTTTAAGTAGCTACAACTGGCATTCTCATGAGTCCAATTAAATCACATGTGTGACCGATACCATTGGGGGTTAATGTAGTCAGTGTAAGAATCTCTAGTGCAAAAGCATCACAACAAAGCTTTACATGTTGCATTAATGTGTTATGCAAACTTTCCATAGCTTTCCTCTAAATATCATAAGCAAACGTTTTGTGAAAAGAGAGAGAGACATAGTGAAAATGTTCCCTCCAGTTTTTCTCAGTGATGTGTCAATGGAAAAAAATAGTTTCTTATCCTAATTGTCAGAGCCAGTTCGTCTGCTCTAACTGCCAGTACCAAGACAGCCAGTGATATCTACAGCAAGTGCTAGTGCTACCATGACTACAGTAAACATACAAGCAAAATATATCACAGTCATCTCCTGGTAAACAGCCAGGGGTGAATTTACTAAACAGTTGCATCCGACAGAGTCAAAAAACCTGCATCTTATTCTCCAACCACCCGCAATCTAGATTACCCAGGTTCTAAATGCACTGAAATAACACCCACAATTTATGTACTTACAATTTCAAAACAAATGTACATTGTATGTACATTAGGCTCATTATTGCATCTTATTCACTATAGTCTGGGTTATTTGTCTGGTGCAAATAATGTTGGGTTATTAACAACCACAGAATGCAGGCATGTTCATTTGGATTACATAAAAATACATTTGTATTTATTAGCAATCACATCAGAATTTATCACATGATCGCATTTTCAAACATACAGTAAAAAAATAATATAATTTAAAACATTTGAGAAAATAACAAATATTTGTTTTATTTTAATTATATTAATCTAACAAACGCAATGAATCTAAACCATAATGAAACTCAATCCCTGGTTGAGGAGATCTCCCCTTCCATCTAAAGCACTTTGAGTACCCATAAAAGCGCTGTATAAATGTAAAAAAATATTATTACAAATACATTTCTTGAAATAGTACTCACTGCCTACTTTATTTGTACTCACTGCCTACCTTGCTGGTACCGGGGTGTACCCTCTAGTAGGGCTGCAACTAACGATTATTTTGATAATCGATTAATCGGACGATTATTTTTTCGATTAATCGGATAAAAAATTTATTTCATTTTTTTGTTTATTATAACTAAATAAAACCCTAAAAACCACACTCTTTTGTGTGTTAAACAATCTTCTTAATACAGACAACTTCATTATATAGAAAAACAACAAATAAAAAAAATATATATGACTATAACCTATGACAAAAATAAAAATAAAAAAACTTAGCCTAGAAAAATCACAAGTGCACAATAATTTTATAAAATCTGAACATTTAGTGAAAAAAACATTCCTTAGTGGGGAAAAATAAGAGACAATAAGTGTAGCACTATCTCTGGTAAAACGTTACACATTGCTCTTTGTATTGTTGTTATACATTCATGAAAAACATCGTAAAAATCAGATGCACAGCTGTTTAGTGAGGAAGCAATATTGACTGTGTATTATACAGTATCTTTGCAATAGTTTATTAAGCCTTTTCTTTTAACAGTTTTAAATTTCATTTAGGCTACTGTGCACGTGAAGAACAATTATAGTGCGCCGAGTCTACTCTAGTGTTGTGATCTAACAGACACTCAGTAGAAAGTGATTAAGTTACAGCAATAAAAGTCTAGCAAGATAGTCATTATATTACGAAACCATAGACCTTTATCTACGGATCAATTATAATAATAACATTGAATCATCTTGGAAAGAGTTTCATCATGTTAACTGTTGTAACGCGACGCGCTGTTTGAACACCGAATAGAGAATGACTGACAGCCGCAGTGGAGGGAAAAGCTTACGTTAACTTGAATTTAATGACTTAAATATACATTTCTATCTCACATTATACTACAGTATGGCTTCATAAAGTATACACGATTAACGCAGGTCACCTATTTTGGTTTCAAACGGCGAATTTGCCGAAAGGTGAATGATTTTCGTGTATGCTGCATATTGATAGCGGTTTCCTGATGCCCGCCCGCAAATTAGTTCAAACTCACGGAATCAAGAATGCGCATGCGAGACAGAAGATAATGTGCTCCAAACCGTCCGTGTTGCGCACAGACCGGCGAGGGAGAGAGACTGCGTGTGTGCCTCATGAAGCGCACGTAAGAAGCGCATGTAAGAAGCGCATGTAGCATGTAAACAATCCCCGTGACGTAATCAGACCAACTAATCGATAATGACATTCGTTGACAACGATTTTCATAATCGATTATAATCGATTTTATCGATTAGTTGTTGCAGCCCTACCCTCTAGAACCCGACCGATAAAGGATTTTGAAGGCCGATACAAATATTTTTGGGCTTTAAAATCCGATATTCCGATATATCGGCCGATATTTTATTTATTTATTTTTTTTAAACTGGAGATGATTAGTCACAAATTTTGTCATGCTTATTTGAGTTAAGAGAACTGATGGGGATGTTCTTTTAATTGTTATTCAAGCAATATCGTGACCAACTCAACGAGTGTTGCCAACAGGAACGGTGTAGAGTGCCCTCTGGTGGACAAACTATACAACTCCAACACTCATGACATGGTTCAAGCGTGTTTCGTCCCTTTTTATTTTATTTTTGAAATATTAATTTATCTGCCATTATAACTGCCGATACCGATAGTTTGGAAAATGCCTAATATCTGTCTGCCGATATATCGGTCTGGCTCTAGTACCCTCATGAGTCTTTTGCCTTCAGAACCGCCTTAATGCTTCGTGGCATAGATTCAACAAGGTTCCGGAATCATTCAGAGATTTTGGTCCATGATGAGAATCTTCTGTTCCACCACATCCCAAAGCTTCTCTATTGGATTAGATCTGGTGACTGTGGAGGCCATTTGAGTATAATGAACTCCTTATCATGCTAAAAACACCACTTTGAGATGATTTGAGCTTTATGACATGCTGCTGGAAGTAGGCATCAGAAGATGAGAACTCTGGTCATAAACAGACGGATATGGTCAGCAACAATACTCAAGTAGGCTGTGGCGTTTAAACGATGCTCAGTTATTGCTAAAAGGCTTAAAGTGAGCCAGGAAAATAGGCAGGATGGATCCATACTTTCATGTTGTTTATGCTACATTTTGACCCTACCATCTGAATGTTGCAGCAGAAATTGAAACTCATCAGACAACATTTTTCCAATCTTCTATTCAGTTTTGGTGAGCCTGTGCAAATTGTTGCCTCAGTTTCCTGTTCTGACAGAAGTGGCACCAGTGCGATCTTTTGTTGCTGTAGCCCATCCACCTCAGTTGTAACAAGGTCTCCTCTGACCTTCGACATCAACATTCGTCATTTTCGCCCACCGAACCGTTGCTCACTGAATATTTCCTCTTTTTCAGACAATTCTCTGTAAACCATAGAGGTCAATCATGAAAATCCCAGTAGATCAGCAGTTTCTGAAATACTGAAAGTACATGCCACATTCAGTCATTAAATCACTTTTCTTCCCCATTCTGTTGCTAAGTTGGAACTTATCTTCATGCCTAAGTGCACTGAGTTGGGGGGAGGTTCCTGGAGCTGCATCCGAAATCACATAGTATGTGACAAAAGAACGTCCACATTCACAGTACTCATAAAAGAATAGGATACCGGATGACCTACTACTACTGGTGAGATTCTGAAGTGTGCATAGAATGGACAGATTACTATCCCATGAGGCCACGGAAGAGGATTTATGAATGGCATTGAGGAGACGCAACTGATTCTGGTAGGTTACGACAATGACAACATGGTGAATGTAGTATGTCCAAATTACATTTCATACTACACGCATTCATACTAGAACATACTTTTTAGCAGTCTTTGAGTAATTACTTATTCATACACTCACCTAAAGGATTATTAGGAACACCATACTAAAACTGTGTTTGACCCCCTTTCGCCTTCAGAACTGCTTTAGTTCTACGTGGCATTGATTCAACAAGGTGCTGAAAGCATTCTTTAGAAATGTTGGCCCATATTGATAGGATAGCATCTTGCAGTTGATGGAGATTTGTGGGATGCACATCCAGGGCACGAAGCTCCCGTTCCACCACATCCCAAAAAGATGCTCTATTGGGTGGAGATCTGGTGACTGTGGGGGCAATTTTAGTAGAGTGAACTCATTGACATGTTCAAGAAATCAATTTGAGATGATTCGAGCTTTGTGACATGGTGCATTATCCTGCTGGAAGTAGCCATCAGAGGATGAGTACATGGTGGCCATAAAGGGATGGATAAGGTCAGAAACAATGCTCAGGTAGGCTGTGGCATTTAAACGATGCCCAGTTGGCACTAAGGGGCCTGAAGTGTGCCAAGAAAACATCCCCCACACCATTACACCACCACCACCAGCCTGCACAGTGGTAACAAGGCATGATGGATCCATGTTCTCATTCTGTTTACGCCAAATTCTGACTCTACCATCTGAATGTCTCAACAGAAATCGAGACTCATCAGACCAGGCAACATTTTTCCAGTCTTTAACTGTCCAATTTTGGTGAGCTCTTGCAAACTGTAGCCTCTTTTTCCTATTTGTAGTGGAGATGAGTGGTACCTGGTGGGGTCTTCTGCTGTTGTAGCCCATCTGCCTCAAGGTTGTGCGTGTTGTGGCTTCACAAATGCTTTGCTGCATACCTCGGTTGTAACGAGTGGTTATTTCAGTCAAAGTTGCTCTTCTATCAGCTTGAATCATTCGGCCTATTCTCCTCTGACCTCTAGCATCAACAAGGCATTTTCGCCCACAGGACTGCCCCATACTGGATGTTTTTCCCTTTTCACACCATTCTTTGTAAACGCTAGAAATGGTTGTGGGTGAAAATCCCAGTAACTGAGGAGATGACTGAAATACTCACACCGGCACCAGCAACCATGCCACGCTCAAAATTGCTTAAATCACCTTTCTTTCCCATTCTGACATTCAGATTGGAGTTCAGGAGATATTCTTGGACCACACCCCTAAATGCATTGAAGCAACTGCCATATGATTGGTTGATTAGATAAGTGCATTAATGAGAAATTGAACAGGTGTTCCTAATAATCCTTTAGGTGAGTTTAAGTACCCACTAAAGAGAGTATGTGATTTTGAAGGCAGCCTAGTTCTTATATTGGTCTTATAGTGGACAAATCATTTGTATCATTGCAAAAAAAAAAATGTTTTGTTTTTTTTGGTCGACGTCACTCTCTTGTTTTCAACTCCTCTCTTCCATTCCAATTTGCAATCAAATAGATTCCAAAATCTCATCCTTTTTCCTTTTTCATGCAGAACACCTTTTCATGGTGACTTTAAAACTCAATGAGTGATCAAATGCTTAATTTTTTGGGCAATAATATAACCCAGCACACAGACATTAGAGCAATTGTACGTGTACTGAATACCAAATGTCATAAACAAATCAAAGCATCAAGTTTCAACTAGTATGAACAGATTTGGCCTCATCCCAAATCAAAAGCAGCAGGGTGAGTGAAGGCACACATCATCAGCCCAATTATTTAAAGACCTCCTACCTTCAGGATCTCACGCAGTTAAAGTACTTTTAATGCACTGGGCCAAATTATCTAACTACACAGTTAATGGAAACGTGAAATATAATTAAGCCATAATTCTAACATGAGAACTGAGTAATGAAACTAACACAATTAATGCTCATAAGCCATGGCTCAAACTCGACTGGTAAAATTGAAATTGTAGACTCCATTTAGCAACTAATGATCTTCTATAATCTTCTCTATGCCCTTATTATCATAAGCTTGTTCCTCCAAAGTGGAAAAACTGAATTTTTGAATCCCTTTAAAAAACTATAAACTAACACCCCCCTCACATTTTATATAAAAAATTTGCACAACACTGAAAGGGATATTTCACACAAAAGAAGATATTTTGAAGAATTTTGGTAACCAAACAGTTGCTGGCCCCCATTGACTGTAGCCATTTTTTTATTCATACTATGGAAGTCAATGGGAACTAGCAACTGTTTGGTTACCAAAATTCTTCAAAATATTTAAATTTGTGTTCAACAGAAAGAAATTGGTGCAGAACATCTTAAATAACAAACAACAAATTTTTGGTGTACTATCCCTTAAATGCAAGTGATTTCAAGACTTTGAATATCAAAAAAAGGAAACATTATGTTCCTAAGGGGAAACGATTTGCAGAAGGAAAATGCATTGTCTCTTAAATGGGCTTTCCAAGTACTTCCCTGGGAAAGGAGTGTCCCGTTCCGATACACCATGACCTCTCTAAGAGCACTCAAATAATGTGCCTGATTTCCCTTTTCACTGGCCCGATCGAGTGCAGCACAATGGTCAAGCACTGAATGCATTTCTGCTTGTCAAATCACAGGGCATGCTGTGCAAAAGTACTTACAGTACCACCTAATAAAGAGATTTTTGATTATATATATGACTCAAATGTGAAGCACCATTCCACATTGTAATGGACTACATGGTTCAAACACAGTTAAATACCCTCCCTCCATCTTTTTATGTAACAGGATTGGACAGATGGTGTCCAGATAACAGCAGTCTTACATCACATCGCACCAGACTACTGCGTTCATCACCAGATAGAAGAGTATAAATAATACAAAGCCATTAAAGGTCTTAAGATGTCAATACATGAGCATTGATCAAATATGATGGGAACCCAGCTATGTTCACCGTAGAATATTAGAGAACGGCTTACTATGCCCAGAATATACTGTACCATCTATGACCCATTCAGTCGTATCCGAGTCTTGGTGATTCTAATGCAATTTCTTGGCATACGTGAAAGACTATACATGAATTTTCTGGGGTTGCCAGGTCTTTCCCAAACCCTCTCCATTACGGCTTGGGACTCATACACATATTCACACCTACACTTTAAGGCCAATTTATACTTCTGCGTAGGGTGTGCGCAGTAGGTACGGCGTAGCATACGCACAGACGCGTCCCATACCGCGTACCCTTCCGCGTTGCCTGACGCGCACCTCTTCAAAAATGTAACTACACGTCGCGACGACGCGGACCGCAAGATCGGTGATTGGTCGGCTTGGTAGCGTCGTATTTCCTCATACGCATTTCCGCACGTACCTTCTCACGCATTTCCACACGTACCATCTCCTCCGACGTCTTCTCTCATTTCTGCCTTTCAGTTTTAGTAATTTCACTAAAATGAACAGTTTTTTCACCCCAATAAGCTCGAACTCCAACATGATCCACTCTCTTTCAGTCGCTATTGCTTGTAGTAACCTAGCCGCGAGGAATCTAAACACAGTGGAACATTAAAACCCTCCGCCGCCTCCTAGCGTTTCGGAGCAGTACTGCAGAGCAACCAATACCTGAACGCAGAAGTATAAATGCTCACAACGGCGTCGCCTACGTGCGAAGCCAACGCCGTACACTACGGCGTACCCTCGACGCAGAAGTATAAATTGGCCTTTAGCATCTCCAATTCACCTATACTACATGGATTGTTGGGAAAAGCGGAGCACCCGATGGAAACCCACACAGACAGAAGGAGAAGAACTCAGAAAGGACTCCTCCTGGCTCTGAATTGGGGGCATTCTTGCTGTGAGACGACAGTGCTACCCACTGAGACACTGTGCTGGTCCATGCATTGTATACATGCTTGATACAATAGTCAAGTTAGTCTAAATAAATACGTCAAGTTTCGCAAGATTTTAAGTGACACCAGGGCTGGACTGGGGTTAAAAGTTGGCCCTGGACAAATCCAGCCCCTCCGGCATACAAGTACCCCCTTGAATGTTTTGATGGGTTATAGGGCCTTAAATGGGCCTATGTCACACAAAAAATTGAAGACCGGTAGTACGTCTTTTAGTAGGGATACGGCTCTTCCGGTTAGCTTTTTACAATGGTGGAGTCCGATAGAAACCACTGGACCAAATTTCTCAAAAGTCACATGATGATGTGGTTCAGATGGTAAATGAAAACCCTCAAGTGAGAAAGCGTGAAAGTTGAGGTATGGCTGTCTACGTCCTGATGCAGAGCAACCCGGTACACTACAACAACAGCCGCGGGTAGCACTAGTTGTTCGCCAGTAAGGTAAACGTTTCTATGGTAACAGCGAGTTGGACCAATCAGCAGATGTTGCTACTACGCTTAGGATTGTGGGTAGTGTAGTTTTTTTTATAAGATCGCGGATGAAACATGTTTTTCTTTAAACAAGGTTGATTTCATACAAACGTATTGCTTCAACAGGAGCAAAAACCTTCGTTTCACAACCTCAGCTCAAGCTCGTGGTCAGTCTACCTCGGATGGTTTAGACATTAGGTCTGATAATCTAAATCCTTATCAAGAAATACTGTTGACCGGAAGTTATGTAACCCTACTCCTCGCTACGGAAGCAGGAAGTGTGACATAGGCCTATTGGAGTAAATAAATGGATAAATAAAACAGCAAAGAAACTAATAATGATATATATTATTGAATACACTGCCAATGTTATACTACAAAGTTAATGTTTCATTTTCATGACCGTAAAGCATTGACTTCGAGCTAGGATTCCGTAAAGTAAATTTACTGCTTTTCAATTCTGTCATCATTTATTCTCCCTTATGTCGTTCCAGGATGACTTTCTTCTGTGAACACACAAAAGAAGATATTTTGAATTTTTTACGAGCAGTTCATTCATACCTATGCAAGATCGCTGTGAAAATACAGACCGGAAGTCAAAAGACAACGAGCGCAGAGCTAAAAAGGGGCGGGGCTACATAAGGTCTATAGTCCTATATATAAACAATTAACAATATGTATTGGTCAAGGTGTTTCCTTGTGGAAATTAGTAGAATTTCTGCTAAGTGCAATTCTTAAAGGAGCTGTATGTAAGATTGTGGCCAAAACTGGTACTGCAATCACTTTCAAATTACAGTAGAGTGATGTATCCCCTCCCCCCTGACTCGAGGTTGCCAGTTAGGCTGCAGGATCCAACATTTTTTTTATCCGACACATTTGCAGCTGCAGCTGTGGTAACTAGAGCAGAGCTGGCAACCTGGATGATGCAACACTACTGACTTCATGATTGGTAGATCGGTGGAGGGTGGAGCATCAGAACAAAACACAACATGACAACATCAACATCAGTTGAGGGCTGCAACTTCAATTTTTAAATGACAATATCCTGGCCGGACTACTGTTGTCAGTGATATAAGTATTTGAAATGAACATGATTTCTTAATGTCTAGTGACATATCAGGGCCATTTTATGATTATTTGAAATACATTTCTTACATACAGCTCCTTTAAGTAATTTCAACAACTATAGCCTCTGTCTTTCATACAGTAGAGAGCTAGAGCTAAGAGTACAGTAGTAGTATATTAGTACACTATTCTGTACATGGCCCTGGTTCTAGGTCAAGGCCACTTCTTATACAGAAGTACTTTTAAAAAGAGTAGCATTCTTATTACTTAATGTATTTTTTCAATGTTTTGCATATTAATTACAATTAAATGATTTTATTTTATAGTATTCTATAGTGGTTAAACTTTATTCGAAGGTGTCTTTGTTACCCTGTAATTATAAGTACTGAGTAATATTAATTAACTACATGTACTCTAGGGTTAGGAATAGGGATGGGTTTGGTTTAGGGGTTAGACTTAATTATGCATAATTTATAGAATTACTAGTAACTACATATAACAATGACAATGTTATGTAGTTACTAGTAAAATAAAATGTTACCATTATAGTCTAGTTTTTATATCAAATTACTTTAATGTGCATTTTGACTCACTTAAGTGTGCTTGCGCAGACCGAAGCGCACGTGCCTTCAGATCACTTGGACGTAGCTGTGGTTACAAGAGGTAAACGATATAAATACTGTTTGTTTTCTCACACAAACTGCTTGTTTCGTGTCTTAGGCCATCAATGTGTACTTACATTTACGAGTCATTAAATCATGTTTAATTTGGACTTCTCTGTGCATGCTCTTTGAGGTGGACCCCATTAGCCTCCATTATATGACTGACAGACAAGAACAGTTTAACCTAAAAATATCATAATTGAAAATACTGAGGAAACAAGACACCTACATCTTGGATGGCCTTGAGGTAAGCTAAAACATCAAAAAATTAATTTCAAAGTGAACTATCCCTTTAAGTAGGTCCTTTGTTAATAAAAAAACATGAAAGTGTAGCCTTCTCTCTTATTATTATAAGTGGCCTTTTATTTCATTAATATTATAGGCGTGTTTTTTTAAAATATGTACTTTTAAGGTTTACACTGTAGTAGCTACACTACAAGTGCACTTTCAATATTGTTCAGTAGGCCTGTATACACACATCACTTTATTCAGCTCAGCTGATACGCCTTTATGTTTTGCAGCCAAAATTCTGGAGCTCCGTAAGGTTTGAAACATAGCCACAAAAATAAGTAGCTTCTCCTTCTCGACAGTCGACACAGCAGAGGAAAAGTGTGAGAAAGCAGGAGTAACTCCTCCCTTCGCCGTGCTGCACTGGGACAGACTGCAGTACACACTGTAGTGTAGAACAGAACAGAGGCGGAGTTTCACCTCAGCACCGAAACCAGCTGAAAACATTCAGGTGCCCGCAGTCAGTCAGTCAGTCAGTAACTCACATCAGTAATACACACAGGACTACTGCTGGGACCATTCACTCCACTCTACAGGATTTAAATAACTAACTAAAGAAAGAGTCAAAATAATAAGAAGATATATAAGAGCGAAGGCGCTTATGGTGTTATGTATAGTGTACATCTTTACCGGTGTGTTTTCATGCGTCGTCTTTCGCTTCCGCTTTTCCGTCCAGCAGTTTAACGCCGAATTTTAGCAGAAGTCAATGGGAATTTCTGCTCCTCAGTAAACTATTTCACTGGACACTGAAAGAAAAAGAGGAGTATCCGTCATTTATTGTTCATGCGGTGAGTAGATGCGTCTCTTGTCATGTCAGTACATTTTGTTTTGGTCAAACTTTTCTACGCCATGTTTCATTCGTTACTGCGCATGTGGCGGAAATGCACCTGAATCAGGTAGACTAGACGAGTCTCGACGTTTCACTACAACATTAGCATTGCAATTTGCTTTAGCCTGCTGATTACATTTAGAACTATTACGTAACAAATCAATAAATTGTCTATGTTGTATTTTTAAATGTTTTACTCTGTACTTAGTACAAAGCTCGTGTATGTTGTGACATAGCCTGTGTGTGAAGCAACGTCAGGTTCAATATATAAGTACCACTTGATGTCACTAACGAATCCACGTTCAACATGGTAATGTTGAAACACTATAAAAGATACAATACAAAGCTGAATTGAATTCATTAAATACATTTATGAAACTCATCCTATTCCTGTATCCTCATGAAATTGGGAAACTTGTCTTAATGACTGTAGTGTTTGTGCTTCTTATCTTTGCTTAGCCTACATTGAAATTGTGTTTTGACACCGTTTCAAACATTAAAACTTGATATTCAGATAAAGGGAATTTAAATAGAGGTATTTAAAGGTAATTGAGACAATTGTTTAACATAATTATCTTAATTAGTTTGTCTTTATTTCTACTAAATGTTTAAACATCAAGTGTATTAGACTAGTGTTGAGAATTGATCTTGAGTTAAATTTTCCGACTCATTTACATTTTTTAAATAAATAAATAGTATATAATAAATAATATAAATAAATAAATAAACCCCACTAAATTATTTTTTTTTCTGAGTTCAAGGTAAAACTAGTTTGTCTTACGCAATTTTGATTATCAAATCTAAAAAAAATAAAAAGGATGCTTAGATTTGAATGAAATGCAATACATGCATGCTGATTAAGAAAACAAATTATTGCATTTACATGAAAATGACTGGTTAAAGTTTTGAATATTGTTGGAGAGTAAAAATGAGTCATTAAATGGATAAATTGTTAAGTCAGGCTTTGAGGATTTGTTGTATCAGAGCAGACTGAGGTAGAAGCTGTATTAGAGGTATTGCATCTGGGGATGCAATGAAATGTTATTCATTAGTTTCTTTGCCACAAACATTACAGCTGATTAAATTGACTCTAAACACCTGCCAAAACACACTTCTCATTAAAGTTTGCTGCTCGTGCATTTCATTTAAACACCCTGCCAGTGCAGAAGTTCAGCACAAGAGAATAGTCAGCTTTTCTTTTGCTCATTTAGTAAGGCAAGAACATTTCCCGTACATGTTAGAATTTTCTCTGATCACTCAATAGTAGCCTATTTCAAATATCTTAATTTGTGTTAGGTATTCGTGTGGTGACTCTTTAGTAAACAAATTATGGATATTTGTTTAACCAAAACATTTTGAGACTTTGAGTATTGTGAGATTGAGGAACATTTCTTTAGTTTGCATGTTAATTTCAGCATGCTCATATATTTGCTTTGCTGTTGCCACCGAGACGGCATGCGGCAGAACCGGCTGTCTTCTCCACTTTGGGTAGCCGCTTATTCAGATCTGACTGACTTCAGATCAGCACAGCAGTTTACAGCTGTACCCTTTCAAGGTGTTTCCTGGTGGAAATTAGTGGAATTGCTTAGGGAGGAACTTCGTGGAAAGCCAGTTATGCAGATCAGGTTTGAGGATTTCACTTGCAGCCTGAATACATTCAGTAACCATTGTAGTGCAATGCATTCCTAGTTTTTGCATAGGCGTGTGCATGTTTCCGCGTGAACGTGTGTGTGTGTGTGTGTGTGTGTGTGTGTGTGTTTGGGCGTCTTTTGAAACATATGACTCTTTGTGCAAGCTTGACAATGATGTCACATTTATGAATCATACTGGAAGGACAACATTGATTAATGAACATTTATGTTTAAGGCTTTGTGAATTAACTTAATTTGACAGGACTTTATTTAGGGTTAGTTTATTTATTTTTTACATTCTCTTTATTAATGTTTTGAACCCTCAGAGTTTTGGGTGAACAGACTTTCAATTGAGCGACGGAAATCACTCGGATTTCATTAAAAATATCTTAATTTGAGTTTTGGAGATGATGGAAATTCTTATGGGTTTGGAATGACATGAGGGTGAGTAAATGATGACAGAATTATTATTATTATTATTTTTTTGAGTGAACTATCCCTTTAAGGTCATGATAAACCAGATTGAAATTAAATGAAAGTCATTTATTCTAGGGCTGTGAAGCGATTAATCGTATTTAAAAAAAAATATGAATTTTTTTACATAATATATGTGTGGGTATTGTGTATAATAATTTTGTATATATAAATACACACACATGCATGTGTATATATTTAAGGAAATGTGTGATTTATAAATAAAATATTTATATAATATAAATATAATATGTTTATTAAGACTGTCAAACGATTAATCGCGATTAATCGCATCCAAAATAAAAGTTTGTGTTTACATAATATATGTGCGTGCACTGTGTATAATTATTTTGTATATATATATAAATAAACACACACATGCATGTATATTTAGGAAAAAAATATTATTTATATATAAAATATTTATATTTACATATATAAATTATATATAAATCTATATACAGTATATACATGAAAATATTTCTTATATACAAGCATGTGTGTGTATTTATATGTATATATAAAATAATTATACACAGTACACCCACATATATTATGTAAACACAAACTTTTATTTTGGATGCGATTAATCGTTTGACACCCCTAATATTTATATATAATATAAATAAATAATATATACAGTACATGCAAATATTTCTTAAATATAAACATGTGTGTGTTTATATTATATAATCAGTAGTACAAATATATCATGTAAACAAACTTTTATTTTGGATGCAATTAATCACGATTAATCGTTTCAACTGTGAGTATCTTCTCAAGCTTTATTCATGTTTGTCATGCACTGTAACCCCCAACTTTCTACTTTTTGAAAGTGGAATCAAATTGGCTGTACAGTACGGGTAATTTCAACTTGAATTATATTAAACTGACTTAAAAATAAGTTGAATCTTGTATAACTTTGTATCAAAAAAGTTGCTGATGAGTTAAAGTAAAACAAAATATCTCACTGTGATGACTTATTGATCATATCATTTTTTTTTTACAGTGTGATTTTACTCTGAAAGTAACAGACAGGTGCTTATAGGTAAATGTACCCAAAGCGGTAGAAGTATTTGCTGATCTCACTGAATCTAAATAGACCCCTTCTTGAGGCCAGCTGCTTCATTTGTTATTGTTTACAAGGAATCCTCCTCTGAATATCTGGAAGTGTCTGACTAAGCACTTCACTAATAATGCATGAAGCCACTGAAGCTGAATAAATGTTTTAAACCCTGTTGGAGGAAACCATTTTTTTTTTTTCAGTTGGAAATGGAAGGAAAACGAGTTGGTGGCTGCATTGTGAATTTGACATTTATTGGCAAGCCGTAGGGGAAGTGAGGAAACATTTAGGAAGTCGGGTATGTTTCGTAGGATATTGTACTTCAGTCACTGATAAAATTTAATGTCTCTATACATCTGTTTCTGTTTGTTCTGGAGTTGTTTTGTCACCTCCATACAAACGCATTGTGTATTTAATGCCTGTGACCTGACCGGTGTCTGTGTACTCGAAGTGCTGACCGCGTGCTGGAACGCAGCGCTTGACCAACAGGAAGCCCACACAGGAAACGAGGGCAGCATTGTTGCATGAAGCCAAAAGAGCCTTCTCCATTCCTCTGGGATTTCTGCCGCTCCCTCAGTGTTGTTTCAGGGTTTCGGGAGCGTGTCATGTTTCGCCTCAGCAGTGTGTCCCGCCAGGGCAAAACTGGTCTTTTTGTGTAGCAATTGTTGTGGGTTTACTGTCAGAGGAGGAGGATGTTATTCTTCACACAGTGACAATGTTTTTAGTGCTGTGGCGTGTGGCCGTCCCATATTCCCCACAGTGGTTATTGTCCATGTCGGTTCAAACCTGTATGAATTTCTTTCTTCTGCTGAACACAAAAGGTGTTTTGAATGCCGGTAACCAGTTGATGGACCCCGTTGACTTCCATAGGAAAAAAATGCTATGGAAGTCAATGGGGTCCATCAACTGTTTGGTTACCGATATTTTTCAATATTTTTTTTTTTGGTTGCTACAAGTGGCTAGGTTTAATTTGTGTGTAATTTATTAGGGGTGAGCGTTGTAGTAACATCTTGTTTTCATGACAGACTTCTTTAAACATTACATTTTGAAGAACAAGCTAAAGAAAAATATAATGAATATGCACATATTTATTAAAATACTCCCCTATAGTTCTCTTTTATAGCTTACTGTTGAGTTTATGGACATTGGCATTTCTGAGGTAAATGTAATGAAAAATCTTTCCGCAATTTTGGGGAAAGTTACTTTTAAAAGAAATTTTTTACAAACAATATTGCATTACTCTTTAAAAAAGTAACTAATTGCATTACTTAGTTTTTTTTGGAAGGTAATAATGCATTACGTTACTTTTACATTACTGTTTCCGTTTACCGTTACTTGTTTGAAAAAGTAAGATATTGTGTTGTAAATTTAAAAGTGATGTTACTTTATTTACTTTTTAAAAAAGTAATCTGATTACGTTACTCGCGTTACTTGTAATGTGTTACCCCAACACTATCTTTCCGTGGTTGTTACACTGATATTATGTTATACTTTAATAACTATGTATTAGACATTCATTTCTACGGAGACCTGCACATGACATGTAAAAAAATAAATAAATAAATAAATTGGCGCATGATTTAGTTCCCTCGATTTGCTAAATCTTGTGGACGATATAGCAAATCAAGTGAACGAAATAATAAAATCGAGGGGGAGAAAATTAGTAAATCGTGCACGCCATTTAGCCTACTTTTTTACAATTTTTTTCATGTGCGTACTCCGTACATTTCAGTATGTTGTACTGTTTTTTTGTTTTTCACATACCTTCTGATTTTCATTTGTTTATTTCATGATATAACTAAACGAGGAAGCGATAATTGTTCACGGCTACAACGATCTGTCACGCTACAGAGCGGTAAAACAACATTAATTGTTTGAATTTCATAATTGACAGAAGATGAGACTTGTTTCATATCAAATGCACAAAGCTTATTTTGATTTATTGGATGGGAGTCATGCTACAAATGTTTAGTGTATGTAGGTTCACTCATCAACTGAACTGCATAGACTAAAAGATTGATTCTTGGGATTTAAGAATCCACATCGGTTCATCAAAATTGAGAATCAGTTAAAATCGAGACACGTACTGTATTTTCAACCCAGCCCTTTAAAATGTCAAAAAAATAGTTGTTTGTTTTTATTGCATAACTATCCATCTGTCATTTTCTGCAAGTGTTTCTCATACAAATTATTTTCAAACTTCTCCCTCAGTTGGATATTTTTGTCATGCTTGCATTGCAACATTATGATACATTTCAATCAAACGCATCATTACATTGCTGTGGGAGTCTATAGACGAGATTACTGTTGACATGCGAGTTTGCATAATCTGTCCGTGTGTCTTGATTTAGACTCAGACATTTTGTCATTGTTAAAACACAAGAATGTTGCGTTCATTGGCGTCTATTTCACAACGTTATATTTGTCATACATATCCACTTTACACAATGGTAGGATATCTGTAAATGCTAAATAGCATGATATTTTGCTGCTTTCAATAAAGTATGGTACGTATCCATAATGTGATTCAATTTTGGCCACATTTCTTTGCCAAATCATGAGTTATTTGGAAAAAGTGAGTAGGAGTAAAAAAGCAGAAAAGCTCATTAAACTTTTTGAACTTGTAAAGGGCATTGTGATCGAAATAAATGTTCTTATTTTAAATTAACTGTCATATTTTATTACTGTAATTGTTTAATATTATATATTGAGCAGTGTTACAAATTATGTCGTGAATGTCTTTTTTTTTTTAGAGTGAATTACACCTGCAGGTGCTTCATTATTCTTTGAATCGCCTCTGTCAATCTGGGGAGGGATCTTTACTTTAGCTCAGGGAAGATATTAAACCGTTGGTGATTAGACAGTTAGCCTTCAATTTTGTACATTACAGAACCTGGAGCTCCATATTCAGATAAATTATAATCTTAAAACTGTAGTCGTGGTAGGTAATTAATATGCAGGTAATATAAAATTAATGGATAATGTAAGTAGGAGAAAGAACCATTTATTATTTTACTTAAAAGTCTTAAATGTTCAATTACAATTCAATGTAATGTGAGTAAGATGATGAAATTGTTTGTGTGGGTGTTCCACAGAACATGTTTGGGTTAAATGTGTTGCGTAGTTCAAGACCAAGAATAATCAGGATTTTACTTCTCATATATTCTTAGCACAAAAATGTCAGACAAGTCGTAAATTAGGAAGCTGATCAAAAGAGTAATGAAAGCACAGGAAATGATCTCATCTGTAGTGCAGAAATTTCAGCTCTTTATAGAATGGGTGTGGGAATATCCTCACTTACATTAGGTAAGAAGAGGAAGAGTCCCATTGCATGACTGAAACCAGACTGTAATCATTACTGTATATTTTGAAATGTCTGATTTAGTAGCTATGATGTTCTAGTGCTTAGATATGGCTATAGGGCCTTGTGTTTGGAGTCTAAATGCTTAAGTCTTTGGTTAAGATATTTTCATGTTTTATTCTACATCATAAAATACATCATGTAATATCCCCTTACAAGTGGCTAAATGTGACTACAGAGGTTGTCGGGGACATTAAAAGTCATCATCATCATCACATTTTATATAGAAATAGAAGATGCTATTATCCGAAGTGATCACTAAAGAGGTAAACTCATCTGATTAGTCCGCTTTCACCATATCGTTGTCTTTATAATCCAAATACCAATGCAAAAGTCCTATTGGGTTTTTGTCAAGTTTTGGTTTGATGGTTCCAGTTTGGCCTGTAAAAATACATCATTGCAGGAATCTAATGGAGCTTTTCCATTACCAGTTCCAGCTCGCCTCGACTCAGCTTGCTTTTCGCTTCGTTTTCCATTGCAGACAGTACCGCCACAAATACCCGGTCGTCATAGCTCTCTCTGGATCCTCTCTTCGGCAACCAAACAAAGGAAAGTCTGCACCTCCTCCTTCCGAGTTGCCATAATAATAGTAGTAAGTTTAGTAACTAGCCTATCTCTGGCCAAACTATTGAAAAATGGCAGGGTTATTCTGGATACTCCATCTGGCGCGTGTAATGACGATGACGCAGTGAATGGTGACGATTCTCTCTGACCAATCAGCAGTCAGCATTTTTTTCACGTCACATTTTAATATCGCCTCAGCTCGCCTTAGCTCGCTCATGAACCTCGCCGGAGGTGATACAAAAAAAAGTACCCGAAAGCAGGTACAGGTACAACTTTTATACATACCCATGTACCATCAAAGCATTTTGAGAGCCGGTTCGGAGCCGGTGCCTGCGCGCGAACCAGTTCTTTGTGTTTCGACAGCCAAAGAACTGGTTCTCGGCTTGTAAAAAACTGCCTCCAAAGCGGCACCAACTCTTTGCTGGACTAGAACATTTCTTTTACCACATCATGCTTACGTCGGGGGCTGGGGCGGGTTTAGATGTGTTATTTGCAGAAACACAATGGAGTCCGCCTTTGTAATTGTCATGCTTGAAGTTGGCCCAAGCGTTTATTTTTTATTTTTTATTGAAAACATTATAAGCAAAGAAGAAAACAGTCACAATATAGAAAAATACAAGAAAAAAAGACACGACAGGGGACATAGCTTATCAGAAAAGATTACATATCAAAAGAAAATATTAAAAGACTTACATATTTCAATTGTTTTTTAAAGCCTTCTTGGTACGCGAGTTAGAGATTATCCCAAAGTAATGTTGTTCTTGCAAGACGTATGGCGACGTACACAGTGACGTAACGATGTCGTTCCCTGGGCGCTCTAGTCAGTGGAAAAACAAACCGCAAGTTGAACCAACTCAGAACCAACTTTGAACCAGCACTAGTTCTGAACCAGGTCTTTTTTGGTGGAAAAGGGGTAACAGAGGAAAACCAAACAGAGTCGAGTCGAGTCGGTACTGTGTAGTGGAAAAGCGCCATATTTGATTCATGTATTTTGCACAAATACAGCAAGGTTGCCAAACTTTAATGGTTGGGGTTAGTAAGTTTGTTAAAATCCACAACCTTAATGGAATTGTTCACTTCAAAATGAAGTTGATAGACCCCGTTGACTTCCATAGGATCAACTGTCTGGTTACTGACGTTCTTCAAAATATCTTCTTTTGTGAAGATTCATACAGGTTTAAAAACAACTTGAGGGTAAGTAAATGATGGCAGCATTTTCATTTTGAAGTGAACTAATCCTTTAAGTTTGAGCAATTATAGTGAGGTTTGGCTCAGCAAATAACACTGATAAAGAGATAATCATCTAGATAATTAACCAATCTTACAGTGTACAGATTCTGTAGCTTTCAAATGACAGGTATTTTTGTCATTCATTCCTCTTTTTTTTTTCTGTGCTACCTCACCCTCGCTTTTGCTGGCCAAGTTTGTGTCATGCTGGGATGAATTACCATAACCGGGGGCTCATGAGCTCAGGAGAAAAAATGTCACCCATAATGTCAGCATTTTCCGCTCTCCAGCTACATCATCACCTGATTGTGGTAGCTATGATTCGCTCTGCGCCACGCTGCTTTCTATTACTGCCAGTGATGATAAGACTCATGTTTCCAGCCTTGTGACATCTGAGAGGTCCAAACAGAAGTAGTTGGGACCATGTGTGGGTATTGATAAGTAAAACGAAGTTATAAAAAAAGTTATTAAAACATCTTTAACAAAGAAATGGGATTCTTCTTACCCTGTGGAACTTTTTTTCAGTCTCTTCCTAAAAAATGGTTTCTTATTGAAATAAAATTCAGCAGTTAGAATTTTCTAGGGTTAAAACAAAATTCAGTTTTTCCGTTGTATGTTTGCTCAAAGAAGAAAGTACCTTTAATCTGAGTGATGGAAGTTGGAGTAATATTAGAAGGGGACTTTTTGGAGGATTTTAGTTTCAATGGCATTCTATGAAAGTCTGTTAAAATATTGCTCGATTTTATGTTTATTTGAAGAAATTTTCTATATTTATATTTCATAGAAGTTTTGCCTGCATTTTAAATCTCATTGCCCGTGTTTTATGGTTAAAGGAAATGTCCGTAAATCTATAAGAATATCCCAACAGACTACCTTTTCCATTTTTCAAAGATTTGATTTCTTAGCTAGCTTTGTCAGTTTATTAACTTTTACTTTTTAAAAACAGTAATTTACTTTTATCTCCACCTTTTAAACTCTTTACATTTGAAAGCCGATAACCAATATATTGGCAGATACATCTTAATCCAATCATTTTTAAGCCTGATTACAAAACAAAGTTTCACCATTAAAAGTGTGCTAAGCACAAAATTATAGTGTTCACATTATAATTTGATGTTGCTTATATGGCATATGGCTTGTGCTGCACATGTTGCCCTTGATGTTTTTTTTTCTTTTTTGAAGTGATTCCAATTATATTTCAAGCAATTCAAAACTATCATGGTGAACAGTGCGCATCTGAAGCGTCTCAGCTAAATAATCCTATATTTATCGGCTTTAATATATCAGCCAGATTTTCTTATCAGGCCGATTACGTTAACATTAAAAATTAACGTATATCAGCCGATACTGATTTGGTGACCGATATATTTAAAGGGATACTCCACTTTTTTTGGAAATAGGCTCATTTTACAACCCCCCAGAGTTAAACAGTTGGGTTTTACTGTTTTCAAATCCATTCAGCCGATTTTTTTTATATATTTATAAGAAGATCAGTAACCAGACAGTTTCTGGTCTCATTGACTTCCGTAGTATATATTTTTTCCTACTATGGAAGTCAATTACTGATTTTCTTCTAAATATCAGAAAATTTGAAAATGGCAAAACTCAACTATTTAACTCTGAGGGAGTTGTAAAATGAGCCTATTTAAAAAAAAAAAAGAAAAAAAGTGGAGTATCCCTTTAAGCATCCTTAATATCACAAGTGCATTTCATGACTACATTGTAGCCCAAAAAGTCATTAAGATATCATAAAAATTCATTGTCTTTTTCTCTGCTTTACTGTAATGCAATATTTTATCAAATAATGTGGGTAAAATAATACCACAATGCAAACAATCTTAATGGTCCTAAAGTAGTTTTCACTGTGAAATATGACCTAGAGAGTCTTATGAAGATTGAATCGGCCTTTTTCTTATTAGCTTATTATTAATAGACTGAACAGATGATCAATAGATTTTCAGGGGGAAAACACCTGAACATGAACATCATGTTCAAACTAGTTGTTATTGCCTCAAACTGGAGCATGTGTTTGCAGAGGTGTGTCTCCAGGGCTCCTAATACTGAAGACGAGAGCTCTTAAGCAACACTGTATCTTAAGTGATCACCCTGGAATGTGTTCCTATGGCAGACTATGACCACATTATAAATGAGAAGAAAGGCCCCTCACAGCCTCAAGTAGGTGTTTTTGCCTTGTTTATGTGCTGTTTTATTGTTAAATCTCTGCAGAAATACTGTTAGTGGGTCAGTGGTCAAACTGTCCTCTCTTCACCTTAAAACTACTACTGAGTTTGAATGAAATGCTGTTCTGCAGGTTTCCATTGCTGTCTGTGTACTGCCACGTTCTGAGAAAAAATAACATGAATCATTCTGACATTATGCTTTCTCAAGTTTGATATGTTACTCATTTGTTGATGCTTTTCTGAATGAGCGACAGTCACAAGAGCTGGAGACAAATATGTAGTTCATTTTGGGACAAACATAGATTAACAGCATTTGCTGAAACTGAACTCGAAACCAAAAGTAACAAAAATCTCCCACATCATCTTATTTTTTGGCTCAGTTTTCACCAAATCAAACGGTGTTGTGGTTTATCTTCTCCAGACCTCAACACCACAATCTCAGAACCAAAAAATGTCCTGTTCAGTCAACTCTTTCCCCACCAGTGTAAAAAAAAAAGTTTGCCAGCAATTTTATCATTTTTTATCACAGAATTTTCATGGCCCCCTATGAAAATGTTGTATGAATATCTAAACATGCAATATATCAAAAGATATGCTTTATTGTAACATTTTGAGCAAAAAGCTGAGAAAATGCGCTTTTATCAAAGACTACATTCAGATCAGATTCAGAATGATGATCAAAACACAGATGGTGTAGATTGAGTCCATCAACACCCCAAAGCTTGCACGGTGGACACCTTGACACTTGGTCAGGTGGAACCGGGGATTGAACCACCAACCTTCTGGTTTGTAGACCAGAAGGGCCCTTGTGCCGCCCTTTACAATGACAGTAAATACAAACAATTTACACATAAACGGAAAATGGACAATGGACATTTGCCCATTCCAAGTAATGAGCGATTGCAGTTGCAAGTCGCGTTACATTTGCAATACAAACATAGAAACAACAAAGACAATAAACATTAATTATAGACAGCCTAGTGTGCAGTTGGAGTAAAGATGCAAAAATGATTGGAGCCTAAGTTAACATTGTGACTGTGTTATGTCAATTAACTTCCATGATTGAAATACTGGTTAAACAAATGTGTTTTGAGTTTATACTTTAATTCGTGCAACGTGGTTGTTGTCCTGAAAGCCAATGGAAGAGAGTTCCATAGCTTAGGGGTGATAACAGAGAAAGACCTGCCGCCCATAGACGATACATGAAATCACTGCTCACATAGGAGATCACAGCCAGAAGACCGGAGAGTTTGAGGGGGAATATAAGGAGAAAGTAAGTCAGAGAGATAGGCCGGGGTAAGACCAATGAGTGACATAAAGGTAAGCAGAAGAATTTTGTAAGTGATACGGGATGACACGGGAAGCCAGTGCAGGTTAAACAGAATTGGAGTGATATGGGACGGTTTTTTTTTTTAGTGTAAGAACATTACAATTGGCTAATGTAAGAGTCGACCGTCAGTGCAGGGTCAAAAATGAGACCCAAGTTTTTGACAGTGGCAGATGGAATTATTTATGTAGCGTCAAGGTCGGGTGTGGGAATACTACTTACATTTTTTTGTTAGAGATGGAGGGCCAGTGATTAATATTTCTATTTTAGTCAGATTCAGACTGGGAAAATTGGAGTTGAGCCAGGTCTTTAATTCGTTAATGCATGATGATAGAAATGTGGTCTGGAGAATAGAATCCGGTCGACAAGCTGTATATATTTGGATATCGTCGACATAGCAGTGGTATTGAAAACCGTGGTGGCGAATAATTTGTCCGAGAGGCAAAATGTAAATAATAAATAGTAATGGGCCAAGAACTGACCCCTGTGGGACACCTTGTTTGAGAGTGACAGTTGGAGGTTTGTGATTGTGCATAGCGATGTAGTATTTCCTATCTGTCAAATAGGAGGAAAACCAGGATAATGTGGTTCCTGAGAGGCGCATGAGTAGGACTTTATGCCAGACAGTATCAAAAGCTGAGCTGAGGTCGAGTAGTAAAAGTAAGGAAAGTTTTCCAGAGTCACCAGAGAGTAACGAATGGGAATGGTAGGAAGCTTTGACCTCTTTGGTTGCAATAAATATGAACGATGAACATCAGTGATGTTAAAAGACAATGAATTTTTTCAGTAATATTCTGAAATATTATCGGACTGCACTGACACTACCAAATGAGATCAAAACTTGAACTGAATTGAGTTGGATAAGGACGCTTGTCTTCTGTAGAGCTGCTTTTGTCAGTTCTGTAAAGCAATCCTAATCAACTTTACGGGTTTGAATTGAATCAACATTGGACTAAATTTAGCCGAGCAATGGCACTATTGTCTTCTGTAGAGGACTTCTATTTAAAATGTTTCATGATCAACTTTGCGAGATGGACAGTTATTGAACTGAACTGAATCAACATTGAACTGACTCAAAGTGAATAATGACAGTATTGTCCTTTGTATAGATGCTTATAGTTGAGTGAACTCCTTTTATAATTGATTAACTGAACTGAATTGAATTAACATTGAACTGACTCGAGATGAATAAGTGCAACATCTGTAGAAGCTTTAGCTTAAACGGCTAAAATGTATAAACAATGTTTTGATTCTGCTTATAACTGTAAAGCTGCTTTGAAACTTCTGAATTACATAAAGTACTAGGGAAAAAAAATGACTTGGACTTACTACAGTTTTGCTTTAATGCAATGTCATCACGTCATGATTGACTCATCCTAATGCGAAAGATATTAAAGCCTTTGCCACTGACTGAATTTGTTTTAACCGCACAATATACTCATTTTCAATTGTAAGCAACAAAGAAGCTGCCATTGTATATTTTCAGTCTTTTATTGCTTTTCTGTGCACTTGCCAAGACCGTGATGTCAGCTTGCTTGCACCTTGCATAATGTAGAAACAAGTTGGTGCAAAGTCATATAAAAGTTAAACAATAATGTTATTTAGCTCAGCATTGCCAGTTGGATGAGCTGACCTACTGACTTTTGCACAGTTTTGAATGATTAGCCACTCCTCCCGTTAATGATTTATAAGGAGGTGTTTATGATGACAAGGGTTTCTGTGTTGTTGTTGGCATCTCAATTTGCAGGAATCGATGCTTGTGATTAGTCGGGCTCAGATTCAAAGTGTGGATTAAATTGCGAGCGAGTTATTCAAGCGGGCATGTTCATTGCTTCAAGAATTCATGCGTTTGCTTCTCTCCACAGAGTGAGTCCTGCTCATCCTAAGGCTGATGTCCTTCAAGAGTAGCGTCAGAAACATGGATGACCCTTTAAAGGTTGACTGATTCCAGCTGACACCTCATGTGTGCTTTATAACCATGCTGCGAGTCACTAGAGGCCTTATGGCCACAGTATCCGCCAACAACTCGCCAAATTCCCCAACTCAATTTTGGGAATGATCAAACCATCCTGTCTAGGACATACACATCAAGAGACCTCTTACATACAGGTCAGTTGCAAAATAAAGGCTTTTACTCAATTATTGACTGGCCGACCTTAAAAGCCTCAAGTTAAATAGTCATAACAATCTTTTTTCCAACAGTACCATCTTTTGTTTGTGAAATCTTTACTTGAAATTACAATTAAAACAAGTAACTGTTCATCAGCAGGAAGGAAAATACCCCAAATCCAATGGCATGGGTCAAGTTCTTCAAGAGACCGGGAGGCAATCTTTCCAAGTCTTACCAGCCGGGATCTATGATGTCCTTGGCCCCCACCAAGGGACTACTAAATGAGCCGGGACAGAACAGCTGCTTCCTCAACAGTGCAGTGCAGGTATGTGTTTGCCTTGGGGAACTTTTTTCATTCTATCCATTCAGTTATGTCTCTATCCATCTATCTATCTATTTGTACACGCACATTACCATTTAAGGTTTGGAATCATTAAAGGAGTAGCTCACTTTAAAAAAAACTTTTGCTGACAATTTACTCACTCCCATGTCATCCAAGATGTCTTAAAATTAAGGTTTTCATAAAAACATTCCAGGATTTTCTCCATATAATGGACTTCAATGGGAACCAAATGGTTCAAGGTCCAAATGAGAGTTTCAGTGAAGCTTCAAAGGGCTTTAAACGACACCAGATGATGAATAATTGTCTTATCTAGGACCCTTCGAGTCATGACTCGAAAAAGATTTGTTCATTTTGATGAACGAGTTTGAATAGGAGAATCACGAACGCTCAAAGCAAGCCGAGCATTTGTGCTTATAAAACTTAAACTTTTTTATTTATTTTTTAAATGACCGATCGTTTCGCTAGATAAGACCCTTATTCATCATCTGGTGTCGTTTAAAGCCCTTTGAAGCTGCACTGAAACTCTCATTTGGACCTTGAACCGTTTGGTTCCCATTGAAGTCCATTATATGGAGAATATCCTGGAATGTTTTCATCAAAAACTTTAATTTCTTTTCGACTGAAGAAAGAAAGACATGGACACCTTCTATGATATGGGGGTGAGTCATTTATCAGCAAAAGTCTTACGTTCACCAAGCCTACATTTATTTGATCAAAAATGCAGTAGAAAATCTAATATTTTAAATACTTAATATTTTATATATTTGTTAATACTTAAAATAACTGTTTTGTCATGAAAAGCTATATTTTAGCATCATTACTCCATTTTTTAGTGTCACATGATTCTTCAGAAATCATTCTCATTTGCTGCTCAAGAAACATTTCTTACAATAATCCATTTTTAAAACAATAAAATAATAAATTTTTTTGGAAATAGGCTCATTTTACAACTCCCCCAAAGTTAAACTGTAGAGTTTTACCGTTTTTGAATCCATTCACCCGATCTCCAGTTCTGGCGGTACCACTTTTAGCATAGCTTAGCATACATCATTGAAGTGGACAAGACCATTAGCATTTCTCAAAAAATATTGACCAATGAGTTTCGATATTTTCCAGCAGTGCCTGAAAATAGGCT
Organism: Pimephales promelas; assembly: GCF_016745375.1. Next base: position 16,973,016 of record NW_024121155.1, read on the forward strand.
AATACCGAGCTCTGGACTATTTTCAGGCGCTGTGTCATATCATTACGCATGCTGTACGCTACAGCAGTAAAGTTTCTTGATTATTACGCAGGAATGAGAGTATAGTTCCTAGCCATATCAGCCTAGAAAATCACAACTTAACATTTTCCGTCGGCCTTAGTGCACAAACTAACTACAGAAGTGTTCAGTTTTAAATAGTAAAAATATTGAAGCTCTTTGGTCAATATTTTTTGAGAAATGCTAATGGTCTTGTCCACTTCAATGATGTATGCTAAGCTATGCTAAAAGTGGTACTGCCAGAACCGGAGATCGGCTGAATGGATTCAAAAACTCAACAGTTTAACTCTGGGGGAGTTGTAAAATGAGCCTATTTCCAAAAAAAGATGAGTATCCCTTTAAGTTTGTGGAAATCATGATAAATGTTTTACACAGCTTGTGTGAAATATATATCTTTTGTAACCAAGTAAATGTCTTTGTTGTAGGTTTTGATCAAATGACTGCATCCTTGCTCAATAGAAGTATTCATTTCTTGAAATAGACTTACTGACCCCAAACTTTTGAACTGTATATATATTTACAGTTCCACAGATATTCTTACCAATGGTACTTTGAGGTAAATGAATATGGTGATGGTAATCCTTATATTAGACTAAATTATTCAATCATGAACATGATGACATTTAACATGGCTTAAATTCATATTCACTTTCTAATGGCTTCAACTTTGAACTAACAAAATACTGTTACCTAGTGTATTCATCTACTTATAAAAGTCAGATCAGAGACAGTATCGTAAAAATATCCCCCACCCCCCTAAACATTCGAACTAGCTTATGACTCACATTGAGGAGGAAATGACAGGTTCCTGTGGTCAGAACTCAAGAGTATTTACGACATCCCAACTCCACCCATCAACCCCCAAAACAGTGTTTGTCATGCTCCTAGTCCGCTAGTTACTGCAAGCCAGTTTTCCCTCTTGGATAGGATCGTGGACATTATGATTGAGTGTATCTCTTCCTCATTCTGTTATCTTGTTCCTGTACTCATCACCATAGAGTGAGGAGGTCATACTCAGACTAAGTTGTCTGGGGCCTAAGGGAAAAACACAGAGTGAAGAGTAACCATACACTGCCAGTCCAAACACACACACACACACACATGAACATCTCTCACCCCTCATCCTCTGTCATAGCGTAATCTCCCTTAAGCTGTTCCACCAAACAAGGACAATGAGTCATATTTCTCAGAGTTTTAAGAACAAAATGACTTCCAATAAGAAAAGACAAAAAGAAATAATGCATGGCCATCGGATGTTGACTTTTAGATTGTCACTTTGAATTGTCATGCAAAATCAGAAGTATGAGTAGTAGGGCTGGGTATTGAGACAAATTTCACAATTTGATTCGATTTCGATTCACAAGCTTGCGATTTCGATTCGATTCAATATCGATTATTTTGGATATCAGTTACAATAAATGGCCATTTTTCTCAAGGGAATCAAATCTCTTAACTAATGCTTTAAACTATGGGAGTCTAGTTGTAGCCTATAGGCTTCATTAGCCTAATATGAAGGTAATAATTAACTGTTTTGTAGTTATACAAACACATAAATTACACTTTTATCTAATTTTATAATAAGAAGATTATATGAAATATAAACATTTAAATGGTGGCTGTCATAAAAACTTGCATGCATTAAATATTGAAGAACATTAAGATTATAATGCATATGTAATATATATTTAGCAAAATGCTCCTCTCTGGAGTTATTTTTGCTAGCGGACTAACGAGTTGATGTGGGTTTTCTGAGGTAAATATGACGATACATGACATTGATTACAAGCTGTTTAACTGATGTCTTTCCATGGTTGAAACACTGATTGAGTCAATGTGATCGAATCAATGTGGCATGACACGGATTTCGATAAGCTGTACTCTATCTTTTAACACACTTTCAGATGCTCATTCATGTTTATTTCGCGTTGTGACTGGTATTATTAAGCCGGAAGAGAGATCAGCGCTGCTGCTTCTCTTGAGCTGCGCCAGAGCGATCTCACGCCACAGCGCCAAAACGCTATTTATGTTTTTGAATTTCTAAAGAAAATGGATGTGATTTGAAAATTGAGACTTTGTTTCATATCAATAGTAACAAAGGACAAAGATTATTGCGATTTGTTTGGATGCGCGCAGCCGCGATACAATGTCCCATTCATTCAAATGAAACAGGATGACTAATCGATTCTTGAGATTTAAGAATCGATATCGGTTCGTAAAAATGAGAATCGATTAATATCGAGAAATCGATATTTATTACCCAGCCCTAATGAGTAGTTTAGAAAGATGCATTGGAGCAGAGGCACACCATTTAGAGGAGATAGTAGATAGTAGACACCTAGATAGTGTTTTGAGGCAGCACATTTTTAACAGGAAGGCTGTTTCAAACAGTTGGTGGCAAAAAAAGCAGCAAATTAAGGTTTAGTTTTAAAAAATGATGACGTGAATAAGCAAACCAGCATTTTTTGTTCCGGTACAAGAGAACTGAAGTATGAACACACCGTTTGAAAGTAGACTGCGAGGCCGCTCATTTCAGCTTGGAGCAGAGATGTAGTAAATGCTTGTCATTCATTGATTAAATCTGAATTTCCTGTTATTTCCATGCACTCTAGGTGCTTTGGCACCTCGATATCTTCAGACGGAGTCTTCGTCAGCTTCCAAACCATTACTGCTTGGGGGACTCCTGCATCTTTTGCGCTTTGAAGGTATTCTCCTGGCCAAACTCATCACAAAGCAGCATTTAATACTTTCTTTAATGAAATGTGTTTGTGTTATGGTTAAAAAGCACTTCATGTTTGTGTTGCAGGGAATATTCTGTCAGTTCCAGCACAGCCGAGAGCGAGCGTTACCTTCAGATAACCTGCGTAATGCCCTAGCCGAAACCTTTAAGGATGAGCAGCGCTTTCAGTTAGGCTTCATGGATGATGCTGCCGAGTGCTTCGTAAGTGTCTTTGTTTGTGATTTTGTGAGTCAGACTGAGGAACTTGTCATGATATGCGCAGATTCTGACATGTAGGTCTGGTTGGTTGTAGCTATATACAAAAATAATGGTAACACTTTACAATAAGGTTCATTTATTAAACATTAATTAATGTATTGAGCAACTGTTAATCTTTGTTAATGTTAGCTGTTCATTGTTTGCTCATGTTAGTTCACAGTGCATTAACTGATGTTAACAAGATTTTAATAAAGTATTAGTAAATGTTGAAATTAACATTAACAAAGATTAACAAATGCTGAAGAAGTATTGTTCATTCTTAGTTAATGTTAACTAATGTAGTTAACTAATGAACCTTATTGTAAAGTGTTACCAAACCATATATATATTCAGTATATACTTTTTTTAACTTTGTTTTAACCCTCTGATGCATGATGACCACTACAGATGTGTATATCTCTCAAAATTAATCAATTGAAATCGAAAGAAGTGTTATTAACTAAACCAAAAAAATATTCAAAAGTTGTTAATTGAAATACAATAAAATATTAACATTAGATGAAAACTATAAAATTACTAAAATAATTACTAAGCGTAATAGAAATATAAAAAATGAATAAAAACTAAAGAAAAAAAATAACTACTAAAACTTAAATTAAAATGAAACCCGAAAATATAAAAATAAAATAAATACTGTAATAGTATTAAAAATATATTAGGATAACATTTGTTATTTAAAAATGAAAAAAAAAATATATATATATACAGTATATATATACACGTTTTTTTTTTTTATATCATACTCTTTAGGAAACTTAATGAACAAACGAAAAGTGGATTACGATCAATGCAACATATCAGACATTTTGATATAGCCCAGGAATACATACTATGTTATGTATTGTTATAATTCCTTAATCCCTTAAATAATAATATCATTATTATTATTTTCTAGATAAATATATAATTAGACTTTATAAACGTCTTTCACATTTATCATATTATACATTTTTTAGATTTTATACAGGTTGTTGATAGTCTTTGGCATCGTGTCCTCTCAAATTTTTATACAATTTGTCACATTTTTGGATAATATCCAACCCAAGTGCTTAATTTAATTTAGTCATTTTTGATTGATGTCTTTTTATAAAAATTTCCAAATGAAGCTCAGATGCTATTATGTACAGTATCCACAGCACAGTTCATGCACCCTTGTCCTTATGTCTCTCTCCCTCTCTCGTTCTCTCTCTCTCTGGAAAGCTGATGTAAGCATGTTTACCCCTTCGGTATGTGCAGGATTTCTCTTAGGGCCACCTAATTGCAGTAAACCTGCTTAGCACTGGGACCTGTAATCAATTTTTGTTTAGCGCAGCAGGACTGTGGAGAGTCAGTCATTACCTCAATAAAGGTCCATTCACAGTGCTCCCCTAAACAACACAATCAATGAATGATCTCTATCAAAGCAAGCCTGGAGTGCACAGATGCGTTCCTCTCACAGTCAATGCAGGTTCTTTATCAGCGCTTGGCTAGAGAGGCTATCCCAACAATGCTGTTGTCTGTTTATCCGGGTTGCCTTTTTATACTAAACTAGGACTGTTTTAAAATAAGCTAATCTTTATTGGTGAAAATCAATCTTACCTCTTTTCAAAAGGAAAATTGGTGTTAACAGAGCTATTGGTGTTTCTAAATGAACCCACGGTTCTTATGTTTGAAAGGGTGTATTTAAGCAGATAATAGGCTTGGGGAAAATTACTAAAGCTTAGAGTGCATTCACTTGATGCCAAGGCATCATTGTACCAGCCCAAACAAATCCATTGTGTTTATATCTGGTTATACAAGAAATGATTGTTTTCATGTCTATGAATCTGTGTGTGTGTGTGTGAATATGTATATTTTTTTGGGCTGTCAAACGATTAATCGCGATTAATCACATCCAAAATAAAAGTTTGTTTTTACATAATATATGTGGGTGCACTGTGTATAATTATTTTGTATATATATAAATACACACACATGCATGTATATTTAAGAAAAAATATTATTTATATATAAAATATTTATATTTATATATAATATAAACTATATATAAATCTATATGCATTATATACATGAAAATATTTCTTAAATATATACAAGCATGTGTGTGTGTATATATATATATATATATATATAATTATACATAGTGCACCTACATATATTATGTAAACACAAACTTTTATTTTGGATACGATTAATCGCGATTAATCGTTTGACAGCCCTATATTTTTATTTATTTATATAGTTTTGGGGTAAAATGCCTCATGACACACACAAACTGTAGGCTTTTGTGTTTTTCATAGGAGAACATTCTACAAAGGATTCACCTGCACATCGCGCCGGATGACGATATTGACGCCTGCACATCCAAATCTTGTATTACTCATCAGAAGTTTGCTATGGCACTTTATGAACAGGTATTGTAGCATTTAATCCCACCGATCGCAATTGTGACCGCATCGTTTTTCTTATTTCTGGAAGCTCTAAAAATGTTGTTATTGACTTTGGGCAAGAAATTCAACACTTAAATGACTAAATAGATTGTCTTGATTAAAATATATTAATGTCATCAAGGTCACATGACCAGATCAGTTTACTTCCTGTTTGCACATCTAGAAAATGTCTTCCTCAGACTACTACAAAAAGTAGTATGTAAAATATCTTAATTATCAGATAGAACTATCATATTTTTTACATATACTCTTTAAAGGGTCTACTACTGATATATTTTGAGAATTATACTCTTGTATATAAATTTTGATCGTAAGACTTGTAAATTTGTTAACGGTCACAACTGTGACCAGTGCTTCAATTGAAAACGAGTATTGGCTTGTATTGGCAATCCTACACTGAACGTATGCTACACCTGTGAGGTGAATGGATCATCTTGGCAAAGGAGAAGTGCTCACTAACACAGATTTGTGAACAATATTTGAGAGAAATAGGCTTTTTGTGTACATAGAAAAGGTCTTAGATCTTTGAGTTCAGCTCATGAAAAATGGGGGCAAAAACAAAAGTATTGCGTTTATAAATTTGTTCAGTGAAGTTATCAGTATCCCACAAACGTTCAATGTGTTGGACCTTCTAGACGTACGTGACCCCCCAAGAAAAAATGTGAGATTAAACGGGCCTTCACACACGTGCATGCAGACGCGCCTCCTGTGAGTAATAGAGAATTGATCGCTATCCTGTGACGGTGGTTTTCAATCAGTCGGGTACAGTGGGCGGAATACTCGTAGGGAATACTAATTCAGGATCCAGTCCCTCTCCTTCTCCACAGGCATGGGAACACACACACAGCCCTTATAAAAGTATTGTGATGTATTAGACATTATGTGTAGTGTGTCACATAAATTAGTTTAAACGTTTCGGTCATTAAATTGTTTTAAAAAAATAATACTTTTATTTAGCAAGGATGCATCAAATTGATCGAAAGAGACAGTAAAGACTTTTACATGGTTTATATAAGATTTCTTTTGCAAATAAATGCTGTTCTTTAGAACTTTCTAATCGTTGAATAAAATAAAATAAAACGAATAAAACAAAAGAGTAACAGTTTCACATTATACTTAAGCAGCACAGCTGTTTTCAATAGATAATAATAAGAAATGTTTTTTTGAGCAGTAAATCAGCATTTAAGAATCATTTCTGAAGGATCATGTGACCCTGAAGACTGGAGTAAAGCTTTACATTACAAGAATTAATACATTTTTTTAATTGTAATAATATTTCACAATATTGCTATTTTTACTGTAAGAGACTCATTGCTGGTACATAAAACCATGGTTAAGCCGCGGTACGTTTTGTGTACGCGAGAGACCACGCTATAAAACAATGATTTGCTGTTTGGACACAAGAAAGTGTTCATTCTTGTTTTGCCTGTATAGAGAATTTTTTAATTGGATACACCCTCAGGTTGTACACAGTTTATGTGGGTTGAGACATCTCTTACATCACATACAATAGTGTAATTAAGGCTTGTGTCTATGTGTGGTTCTCCCCACAGTCAGTGTGTAGGAGCTGTGGTGCATCGTCCGACCCGCTACCCTTCACGGAGCTTGTACACTATGTGTCCACAACAGCCCTCTGGTAAGTGAGACCCTGTCCAGCCATCACGCCAGAAACTTGAGACGTGTTTTTGTTGGTATATTGACCTAAAATGATCAAAATACCTGAAACTATGTGATTTTTATTATCAGATTGCTTTTTTTTAATCCCTCTTTCTCTGCACTCCAGCCAACAAGCCTCAGAGATGAGAGATGAAAGGATGCGCCCAGATATGTTTGGGGAGTTGTTACAAGCTGCCAGCACAGTTGGAGATATGCGTAACTGTCCGGTAGGTGTCTGATAATGTTGATTAATAATGTAGAATTTACTAGAGCTTTTAGCCCTTAGAGGACACTAATATGTTGGCTCTTTCTGTGATGTGATGCCATTAAGCTCACACAAGGACAAACACGCATACATACCCTTCTTATCTGATATTCTGCAAGTGTGACACCTCTGTGTGACGGCAAGATGAAACATGAGACCGGAACGTTCCTCTCGCATATCAACACATTCTACATTTTTAAACAGGCGAAGTAGGAATTCACATCATACTAGTCACTGTCAGAAGCATGCATCTCATTAAAGCAATGAAATGTTTGGTAAAAACAGGTTAACTAAATCTAAAACCTTAAAAATCTAAATTTTAAAACATCAGTAGTTGTCAAGGCATTTAGTTTAGCTGAAATGCTAAAATAATTCAAATTAAATAATAAAAACTACAGCAAATTTCACTTTTACATTGTTTTTGAATGTAATTATGTATATGGTAAATCCACTCTGTTTGCTATTTTCTACGTAAATCAGAAACGCTTTTTCAAATGAGCTGTTCGGAAGTGCATCCATTGGGATGTCACAGTGGAATAGGCCCTATTAGCTTAGCTCCTCCCCTGAGTAAGCTTTCTTTATCTTGTTTGTTTCACATTGTTGTTTGATTTACATTAACCGCACAGCCAGCAGCAGGTACTGTATATTAGGCTGCCGCTTTAAAACACATACATATCTAATATATACGCGACTTCCTTTCCCAGCTCTTTCAGTTCACAGACATAACCTACCATTTATGTGAACTTTGTGTGTATTTGGCAGTGCTCACGCTGCGACTGGGTGCTCCGAAAACCACATACCAGAAGTTTAAACTGATATGGCTTTAAATCGCATACAACCCATGTTATGTAGGGGTGGTGATGGCGCAGTGGATAAGACACGTCTTTGGTGTGAGAGACCCGGGTTTGAATCCACTGCGAGACACCAGTGTGTCCCTGAACAAGACGCATATATAGCAATTGTAAGTCGCTTTGGATAAAAGCGTCAGCTAAATGAATAAATGTAATGTAAATGTAAACTTATAAACTTTCATGATGACAAAGAACTGCAGTCATGTGAGCGTAACCATGACAGAGATGATTATCAAAAGCCAACAGATGTTTTGTTTGATGTTGGCAGAGTATCCAAGGCACAAGCTTTGAAGGCTCCACCCTCTTCTGGAAAAGGGGGCGGGGAGCAGCAGCTCATTTGCGTTTAAAGATACACACACAAAAACACTTAAAGGGATACTTCAGGATTTAGCTTTAAGCTTTGTATTAGTAGAAAACCTGTAGTATTTTCGAATTACCACCCTCGTATTCCCCTGAGACGAGAGATTTATGTATTTTTTGTGTGGCAAAAATCGTCATTTTGCGTCATCGGAGGATTTTTTTGGCCAGAGGCTAAAAACTACAGTCAGTAGTAGGGCTGTCCCGCATGTTCTCAACCCGCCCATAGGATCTCACTCACAGAATGAACACATAGTGTCGGCCATCTTTTTTTGGAAGCTAAGCTAGCAGGTTCTTGTTCTGTGGAGAAAGCTGAGTAGTAGGGGTTACCATCCTCTTTTTCCCGGACGTGTCCGGCCGTCGATGACCGTGATTCAGCTTTTGCTGTCTGCAGTCGCCATTCATTGTTTACATGCACAGGTTTTGTTTCAGTCTAACTGAATTGATTCCGATTGGTGAACCTGAATGTAGTGTTTACATGAACGCTTAACAAGTGATCGGTTCATGCGTGTGTTAACATTTCTAAGAAAATTGGCGCTCCTCCGTGAGAGATACGAGACATGTGCGTCTCACAGGTGTCGCTCATCTGTAATCACGCCACCGGCCTCGCGCCGTTCTCCCGCGGCCCTCACTCGTCCTGCTCGCCACAGTAAACATAATGAATGACGACTGTAGAACGTAAAAGCCGAATCCAGGACATTTTGGGCGATCTCGAAATCCCGGGCAGACTCATTTCGGAGACTCACTAGTAGCCTAGACTTGTTGTTTAACTACTGCACTCTGTTACCAGTAGGCGTGGCCTCCTATGGCAGCGAAGCAAGTGCATTCTGGGAGTTGTTGTCTTTCATCCACATAAGCCAAAAAGAATTTTTTGGGATTTTCTCTGTCTAGAAAGCTCCAATTCCAAAAATAATTTCCCATTTCTTCTACTTAAACGACCCATTTTGAATACACATTCATCTTTCCAGAGGTGAAGTATCCCTTTAAAAAACAAACAAATAAATCATTTTTTTATCGCTGTCCCTTCAATAGAGTAACTGTGGTCAAAGAATCAAGATCCGGCGAGTGCTGATGAACTCTCCAGAAATCGTGACCATTGGATTTGTTTGGGACTCGGAACATTCAGACCTCACTGAAGACGTCCTCCGATCTCTCGGACCACACCTCAACCTCTCAGGGGTAAGAATGCTGTCTAGCAAACTTTCTCAAACACTCTGCTCCACCTGGTTCATGACCCCCGTCATAAATAATCAAACTACAAAAGCACAACAGTACACCAGGGGATCATAAAACAATGCTTTGTAGAACTTCTTGGTGACACAGAATAAAGGATTTGAATGAAAACTATTTTTAATGTATCTCCAGATTGGTCAGATTGATTATACTTTAGTCTACAATGTACTTTCAAATGTAAATTTGGTATGAAATTGAATGTGTTGAGTCTTCAGTTTTACTTGCTAATAAGTATAGTATGGTTGCTGGTGTACCATGGTATCTACTATAATAATTAATACTATATTTATATAACATTGATGGTTTTTAAAGGGATAGTTAACTCAACAATTAAAATTCTGTTTTAAATTATTATTATTATTATTACTTTATTATTTTTTTTAAACAATCCCTTTATATGTGCATTAACGAATCCAATCGATCCCATGGAATTACCATGATGCATGTCTGATAACACAGTACATTGCAATGGTACTTTTTTTCTTAGCAGATACAAATATGAGAGTTGGTAAGAAGAGTATTTTCCATATTTCACGCTTAGACTTAAATTTACAAGAATCTGCTAATCAACTTGTAGGTTTCTCGTTTATATGTCATTGAAGACTGAGTCGTTGTGGGGAAATCCAATAAGAAACATCTTGTTCCTGGCTGTTATATAAAATATAGAATTCATAGGAAGCCTCCATCCAGATTAAATGGCTATAAAAAGCTTCTGACCTCTCCACGGTTACTCTTTTTCAGTTATTTATTTTTATAGCACATTTGGTGCTGGTGTCATCGAGGCCGATTTATGGTGGTGCCTTGGAACATATGTATGAAGTAAAGTAGGAGTTTATCCTCTACATAAGACTGAGGTTGTGTAACTGTATCAGTGACTGCATAGCCCACGCTTGATGACCAGAAAGCCACTACAGTGGAAGGTCATCTGGCGTCCGAGTGTGTAGACGGCCTTCATTACCAGCCTCATGTGGGAGTATAAAGCCATGTTTGAGAATTGTTTTCCACCAGATGGCTGTTCTGTTTGTGCAGCTGTATGTATTTCAGATGTTACAATGCATCTGTAGGTGACCTTACATATCTCCTTATAGAGCTGTCCAAACAAGCACAGTGGATTTGGTTTGGCATCCAAGATCTTGATTGAAAGAATCTGTTATTTTACACCAAATTGTCACAGATGCTAAATAGCGTTCATTCTACTTTTCGCCTACTTCCACGTTGCCACCCTCCAGTTGGATTAGTCTCAGCCGAAACCCCCTGGACAAGTACAAAGGCTTTAATTCATTCCCTAGTTCTCCATGTGATGTTGGAGACTTCAGAGGAAAATAGCTCCCCGCCTGCCTGCAATCCATTGTTTCATGAGCCTCCCAAGAAAACCAGCTATTCAGGAATCAGGGGTGGAGGAACAAATGTTATGCAATAGCTGCTTTATTTAAACTTGTTACAGCAAATACATACTTTTGCGTTCTGTCACCTACCTCTGCCTTCTAATTCTGAAGATTTTTCTCAGAAGACGGCAGTCTAGCACATGAAGTGCACCCAGAAGTTATGAATGTCATCGTTTACTCATAGACTTGTGATTTTTCTTTGTTTTCTTTTGTGGAAGGAATGATGTTTATGCTGCTCATGTGTGCACAATTAAAAGTAAATGTTGACTATGGACTGTCAAGCTCCAAAATAGAATTGAAGTATGACGAATTGTGGTACTTGTACAGCACTTTTCTTTTGTCGTTTTTGGAGTCCGAGAGCCATTGGTCACCATCCGTTTTCTCTAAATGTAGAAAAAGAAACCGTATAAACATCCTGTCTAACATCTCCTTTTTTGTTTGACTGGAGAAAGAAAATTATACAGGTTTGGAAGATATGAGGGTGAATAAATGATGACATGGTTAATAAATTGTATTATGTTAATGCAAAATTAAAGGGGTGATGAACTGAGAAATGAAATTTTCCTTGAGCTTTTGACATCTAAGAGGTCATCATATTATAAAAATATCCTGTAAGTTTCAGAACTGAAAACATCCTTGTAAGTCCAATAAAAGATTTTATTGACACCAGCCTCAGCAAACGACTCGTTTTTCAAAGAGGGGAACTATGACGTCAAAGAGGATAAAACACCACCCCCGTAGATGATTAACACGGCCAGTTTCGCCCCACCCACCGATTCGCGCATTACACGCATTACTAAATAACATAGGCCTACCTCGTGATGACAAACCGGATCGAGCTACCGAGCAATACAGAATATTGTGCAGTGCCTGGTTGTGGAAGAAGACAGTCGCTGCATAAGCTTCCTCTGGATTCCAATAGGACTGCATGGATGCACTTTATTTTTAATGACGTTCCAGCTGATGAGGTAAAACATCGTCCGTCGACTGTTCGCTTCATTTCACTGAGGATTGTTTGTAAACAAGATTGGATTTGCAGACCGATTAAGATTAAAGAACGGTGCTGTGCCAACTCTGGGTCGAACATGTATAGGAGAATCATTCTGGTTGCCATTTTACAACATTGGACGTTTTCAAAACAATTTCCCCCCAAGTGCATCGACAGGTGAGTTGAAACTCATTATAATATGCAAAACTGTTATCCACTCACAGCAGTGGGCGTTGACCTCCAAGTCTTCAGTGCGAGAAGCCCATAAAAACCGAGCGTTTTTGAAACTAGGGTACAAAATAGCCTATTACTTATTCATTTTGATGTTTTTGATTGCAAAAACCAAGCGAACGTCATAAGTTGACCTCAGACAACAATATAATAAAAGTAAAAAAGCCAGTTCATGACCCCTTTAACTAAAGGGAACTTATTGTGAAGTGTTAATGATTTTTGGGTTGTGTTATGATTGTCTAAATACATGCATTTGTGTGTGCAGCTCTTTTATCGTGTCACAGACGAACGCGCAAAGAAGAGTGAGCTGCTATTGGTGGGAATGATCTGTTACTCCAGCAGACATTATTGTGCCTTTGCCTACCACACCAAATCATCCAAATGGGTTTTCTTTGATGATGCCAATGTTAAAGAGGTAAGACTATACTTGCCTGTTATGGATTGAGTCCTTTTGTCTATACATTTTACACATATACTATTCATAATTCTAGCAACTATTTAGCAGTGCTGGCACTGGTGATGTGTGTTAATAAACAAACATTCCCTCCATCCACATGTTTAAATATCTATTCATTTATACCATTTTCACTGATCACATGGTCGCTATCTTCTGTAACTTGACACTGCAAATGTTTCCTCCTTTTTCACACTCGCTCAAAGAGTTTATAGTTCACTGAAAACATTTTTGGTGGATTTAATTTGAAACTGGTTTTTACTCAAAAATTGCAAATAGGTTTCACCATTAGTAAAGAAAACACAAGTAACACATTTATGTAAATGTTATTTTTTCTTTTTAAAATAGATAGACTGAAATAGGATTTCCCTGTGAAACTTACTCCAATAATCTGTTATATTTTTACTGTGTATGTTTCTCCTCCAAATCTTTTAAATTGGAGCCTTTTTCTTTATGCAAAATATATTTTGAGGTGAACGTGTTATTGGGCATTATATTTGTACGTTAAAAAGATCATTTTAAAGTGTAGTTATTTTTTTTTTTTACTTTGATTTATGTAATCCCAAAGCAAACACTCATTATTACCTGCCTAAACAGTCACTATTAAGTAAACAGCCTAAACCGTCTCTAATTACCACCAAATAAAAGATTTGGATGGGCAGCCAGCAAGAGTGAAAAAAAAGAAAGTCAAGATACAGTGTAGTGGTGCATGGCCCGTATCTCTTCATCAATCTGTCAGTAGTGTGCGACTTCTGCTTGCGTGTGCACTTCAGCTCTCACTGGGCTAGTGGTGCCCGTCGCTACCGCCAAGATGGATCACCCTCAAACACACCCACACACACACAGTATGTGCATTACAGTAGATGTTTGTGTGCTAACTTACAGTATAGAGAGAACTTTTTCAGAACTGCAGAATTTTGCAGAATATATATTTGTTTACGTCTTAACTTAATTATAGCTGTTTTGTTGATTAGTAAAAGGGTTAGTTCACCCAAAAATGAAAATTCTGTCAGTCTTTACTCACGCTCATGTTGTTCCAACCCCGTAAGACCTTCGTTCATCTTCGGAGCACAAATTAAGATATTTTTTTATAAAATTTGAGAGCTGGATCACTCCTCCATACTTGTCCATAGGCTTCTTGAGGGATTGAAACTTGCCGGCCTCGAAAAGTTATTAAAGACATTGTTAAAATAGTCCAAGTGACTACAGGGGCTCAATCTTAAGTTTATCAAACGAAGAGAACACTTTTTGTGCGCAAAAAAAACATCAAAAATAACGACTTTATTTCAACTATTCATGTCCTTCTCTCTGGGCCTCGAGTCAGGTTACTAGTTTAACAGCATATGATCTGTTGTTGTACGTCACACGTATCACACACATGACTAGCGTCGTCCAATAGTGAGCCTACGTGTGACGTAGCTCTACGCTATCACACTACGTTAACTGACTAGAGGCCCATAGAGAAGGAAATGAATAGTTGGAATAAAGTGGTTATTTATGTTTGTTTTTGCCCACAAAAAGTATTCTCGTCGTTTGATAAAGTTAAGATTGAGCCACTGTTGTCACTTGGACTGTTTTAACGATGTGTTTAATAACTTTTCGAGGCCGGCAAGTTTCAATCCCTCAAGAAGCCTATGGACTAGTATGCAGGAGTGATCCAGCTCTCAGATTTCATCAAAAATATCTTAATTCATGTTTCAAAGATGAATGAAGGTCTTATGGGGTTGGAACAACATGAGGGTGAGTAAATACTGACAGAATTTTCATTTTTGGGTGAACTAACCCTTTAAGCATATCTTAATTAATCTCCTTTACAATCTTCCCTGCTCTTTAAAAAAAAAAAAAAAAACTCAATGTTCTAATACATACAAATCACTGCAGTTTACGGATGAAATGAACACTAGAGGCAATAAAACAGTAACAACTTTTTATTCCTTTTCATGCAAATTATTATTTCTGGGGCAGATTATCGATGAATGCAGATTTATTTTCACGTGGTTTCTCGCACAATAAAATGTTTTGACCTCAAAACCTTTGCTATGTATGACTTCAAAAACAATGTTATGACATTTTACCATAGAGCATGATTTGTAAACTAATAGATTTTGATTTTTACATCATATAACCAGCTACATATGTTTGGCTTTTCTGACATGGCAAACTTGCTACGTAGCTCATCTGGTACAACATTGCACTTGCGATGTGGAACGCTCAAGTAGTAGTCCCATGAATCAAGAGTCACGATAAAAGGTCCCGCTCCTGCCTGAAACTTTCACGTTTACTTCTGTTCCCGGTGACAAAAGCCTGAAGGAAGAGGTCTAGATTCTGTCTCGTTCCAGTGCTATTGGCATTTGTTTTTGTTTTTTCAATTTCCACACACACGCCTTTAGATCACCTTTGACAGACTTGTGCATGCTTTTATTATTAGATAATTGTATTTTGCTGGAGCACTCAAGTCATTACTTTTTCCCGCTTCCCACACACACATATCAGTTCCTTCCCCCGCACACCCTCACTCAGCAATTCCAAACTTATCCCGGGCCACACTCTGGGAATGCAGACCCAAGCAAGCTAAAATGTTTGGGTTTTTTTTGTTTTTTTGTCACATTTGCTTTTTTTAACACTATCGGGTATGTTTAAAGGGTTAGTTCACACAAAAATAAAAATCAGTCGTTCGAAACCCATAAGACCGTTCATCTTTGGAACACAATTTAGGTTTTTGATGAAATCCGAGAGCTGATCCCTCCATAGACAGCATCAGCATTGCAACTTTAAAGGCCCAGAAAGGTAGTAAAGACATCGTTAACATAGTCCATGTGACTACAGTGGTTCAACCTTAATAATGAAGTGATGAACACTTTTTGTCTGCAAAACCCCCCATAAATAACAACTTTAGGCCGGATTCACATATAGCGCCTAAAAACGCGTAGAAAACGCTGGGCGCGCCGCATTCTCTATTTTGCAAAGCGCCAGGGCGATTGCGCTTCAGTTGATTCTTGTCACATGACCTATTGTGTGCGTATGGTGCGCTTGCGGTATTCTGAAAAGTTGAGATGTTTTTATCTCGACGCGGCGCGGACGCGCATGGAAAAAGCGAGCGCGTCGCACCGCGACCGCACCGCTTCCATTATGAGCGCGCATACCGCGCGCCTACATTTGAAATAACGAACTTGAGCGCGCAAAAGACGCGATATGTGAAACGGCCCTTATTCAATAATTTTGCGATACATAAAACCAATGTAATAAAATGTTGCCAGATTCACATTTATCTGTTTTGGATGGGCCACTCAGTGGACATTTCAATGTCGTGAATCGTGCAAGACACAACGTAATATCATTTTGCAGAAATTTTCCAATGAGCCTGGGTTGCTTTTGACTGTTCAGATCATTTTTTTGTTGAATGGGAAGCACTGTGTCCACATCCTGCTTTCTGACTTTTCCTGTTTTTCGCTCTCTCGCTTGCTCGCTCTTTCTTTCTTTCTCTTCTGTCTGTTAATTAAGAAGGAAGGTTACATCTGTTTGCCTGGAGAGATTTTGTAGTACAGCCTGCGTACTCTTACCTAAGCCTCCCTGAGGCAGGCACGCATATCTTCACGTCTAATAATAATCACTTTTTCATTGCTGTCTGTTTCGCAGATGTACTTTACTAATGATACAATACTAAAGAACTGTATAACTTGAATTTATTTATTTTTTAAGGTGGGATCCAGGTGGAAAGATGTGGTCACCAAATGCATCAAAGGTCACTTCCAGCCTTTGCTTTTGTTCTACACTAACCCTGATGGCAGTTCTGTGATAGCAAACGAGGCCCAGCGGAGCAACAACAGTTCCAGCCAAAATAAGAGCTCTATCAATGGAGACGCACCAGGTAAAAAAAACTTTCAATGCATTTCTATTGTATTCAGATAAATTCAACAGCAGTTTATTCTACTTTGACATATATTGAAACTCCTTTTGTTACCAGTGAAAAAAAGAAGTAGAGATCACAGCTGTTAGTAAACATATTATTTTATTTAGTGGTCGACTGACCACTATTAGAGATTTTAAATTTTTTAAAGGATCTAGATACTTTTTTGCTCAATGTTAATGGCTAATGAGAAAGTATTATACCATAATTGTTTGTCTTTTTCTTATATTCATTTAAATGCAAGTGTAACCCCTCACACCCGGGTCCTACTCGCCCCGCTCCGAGCAGGCCTTGAACCCTGGTCTCCAGCGTGAGAGTCGGGCACTCTAGCAAGGAGGCTAAAGACTGCAGCCTCTAGCGTCTGTCGCTAGAGCGTCTATCGAGATCGGGGAGTGAGGTTTACTCGCACAGCAACTACTAGCTGGCCTCCGTTACACAAGCGCTTTACTTTTTCGCATACCGTTAACGTTTTTTGTTCAACAGTTCAGTCTAATAATGTAAACTAATGAAGACAGAGAATGTGACCGTTCTCACTGCCGCTCATAAAAATGAACGTCCCACTTTTAATCGGCCAATCAGAGAAACGTATCGGCCGGTATTTTAAAAATGCCAAATATCAGCCGATATATCGGTCGACCCCTAATTTCAATAAATTAACCAATATTTCAAAGTCTTACAAATTAAATTTCAATAATTTACCAATGCATTTGACGTTTCATTCTGCATAAAAAATATGAGATTAATCCGTTAATTATTGAATCGATTGACAGCTCCAAATTGACTGTCTCAAAAAATGCTGCTCAAAATATAAAAAAGTAAATAAAGTTGTTCCGCTATACCGGGACACTGACAGTTTACAGGCTTATTACAAGTTGCATATCTGTAAAAACCTCGTACAATAATATCACAATTTCTATTCTAATTTATTATGCAGCCCTAGTGACATCATAGTGACAAATGTTTTTTCCTCTTTGAAAGGCAAGAACAAATATCCCTACTCAAGATTGTGATCTTAAAACAAGACCCAAAATACCCAAGAATTTGTGTTACGTTGATTTACCTGTTTTTTTTTTTTTCTTCAAAAATCTGTTGTTGTTAGGAGAGAGGAAAATGTCAGTGTGAATCTGTCTAATGCTAGTATCGATTAGCACCAATTGACCGTTGTTTGCTATTTTTAGATTCTGTGTATTGCAGTTCAGTGTTTGCATTTCACTACAAGTTGTATTTTGTAATCTGTATGTAACGGTGTACGTGACAAATAAAATCTTGAATCCTAAATCAATGCTTAACTTGTTCCACTAGTATTGCTAATATGTAAACCTTACACCACTTACAATGATGATTCACTACAAAACAAATTAATTTAGAAATGGCAATATTGTTTCTTTAAATTGTTAAACATGATGAATATTTAGTCAAATCTGTGTGTTGATTAGGTGTTAGAGCCTGTATCCTTATTTTACTGAAAATCTTCATAAATCATAATGAATACAATAGCATACAATTCCTTGTATTATACATATAAACAGATCAGTATCAGATCTATCAGTATTTCTTAAAGCATTTTGTTTTTTCAATTGAATTTTATTGTCTCTTAGGTACTCCTGTACTGAGTGGTAAGAAGTTGGAGTTGACTCGAGAAAACTTGACTGCTTTCTTCTCGAATTATGGTACTCTGAAGCAGAAGTCTCAGCCTCCTTCTGTGTTCAGTCGTGGCAGTAACCAGACCAGTGGCGGCAGAGGACCAGGTAAAAAAAAAAAAAACAGTACAAAACACTTCAAACTACTTGAAATATGAACACATCAAATTTTATAGTTGATGTCACTGCATCTCACAGTGACTCTTATAACTAGCACTATTACTCACTTTCATGCAGCAACTACATTCATATTTGTCCATAAACATGAAATTAAATGGTTGTAATTGATGAATGCTTTGGAGTAATCTTTATAAGTTTACTGTTAAACAAATTTGTTGAACTGAACAATTATTTATATATATATATATATATATATATATATATATAGAACATGTATATTACAAAATAAGTTAAGTCTAAATTTTTAGAAAATCAAAGCCATATGTCGATATCACAAAAATTGAGCCTGATAAAAGTTTCTTACAGTACCGTTACCATGGTAAGGCAATGTCTAATTTCAAGTTTTAAGTGTTTAAATTTTCAGAAGGTACCTAATTTATGATTATTACTAAAAATACACTCTGTATAAGATCTGTAACAGATAACTCTGTAAAAGATACTCTGAAAGTTAATTAAAAACCTCACTAGATAATATCATGATTTCTATTCTAATTTGACTGATTGTGCAGCCCTAGTTACAACAGAGGGACAAATATTTTTTCCTCTTTAAAAGGCAAGAACAAATGTCCCTACTCGAGTCTCCTTAAAACAAAAGACCCAAAATACCCAAGAATTACCTCTTTCAGCCATTTCAAATCTCATGCCTTTTTCATGAACGGTGCAGTGGTCAAAATGTTCTCTGTTGGAGGCAACACTGTTCCCCCGCAAAGTGTTTTAATACCCAGAGGATCAGAGAGAGAAGTACAGGATGTTTGAAGAGAAGACAGACAAGAAAGACCTGCAGGGAGACGTATCGCCTCGTGCTCCAGTAGCCCACATTCCACTCTTATTACAAACCATAATGGCTCGATGCGTCTCTTTTTATTGCTGAAGTTTCCTCTCCACTAAAAGCTCTTAGATCAACTTTGTAATGGCTTTCTGTCCTTAGGCAGTGAAAATATTCCCTTTGGCTTGGGGAAGTAGCTCATAAAGTCGTGCAAAATGAGTGTCGTCTTATAGTCCTCAGCGATTCAGGTGCACAGATGCAATTTGAACTAAGTTTTAATAAAATGTGACATTAACTTTCACTGCCAGTTTGTGCCAAGTCATTGCAATAAGTTTATTTCATGGACATGTTTACATTTGTTTTGACAGTATTTTTTTAGGCAGTCTGAATCTAATATATTGTGGCCCCAGAAAGTATTTATTCCTAAATGACACATGTACGAATGCCACTGCATTTGATTGTTAAACAATATCAAATAGTTTTTCTCCGAACTAATTTCACTTTTTTGAGCCATGTAAAGCCATGCAATACTGTAATATTGTTTGGGGTGCAACATGTAAAACATATTTAAATAAGATTTTATTAATACAAAAGAAATTCTTCAGGATTATGAGTAATTCTAATAGATTGTCATCATCTGTTTCGCTATTTTTGTAAAAAAAAATACAAAAATACTGTTTCCCCCTTTTGTAAAACTACAACTAATCAATCTACACTGAAATAGTAGGGCTTTCCCTCTGGAATCATTTGGACCCTGTTTTAAAGACTAAAATCACTATCAACTCTTTCAAAAGAGAGCTGAAAAAAATGTTAACATATAATTATTATTATATGTTAACTTAATTATTTATCTCGTTAATTTTTTGTTTTAAAATGATTGATGTATTGATTGTATTGTCTTGCTTGATCATGTAATTTTATGTCCATTTTAATGAGATTTTGGGGAAGTGGTTTTATAAGACCTCATGGTCTTCTCACTTTCTCTCGCACAGTGTGTGTGGGGTTTTTTT
Source organism: Pimephales promelas (assembly GCF_016745375.1). The sequence goes on from NW_024121155.1 coordinate 16,993,420, forward strand.
CTTCCTTAATGGATTTGTAAAGTTGTATTTTAAATTTTATATGTGCAAATAAATAAAATCTAAAAATCTAAAATCCATAGTTTTTTTTTTTTTTTTTTTGTCATTTTGTCTTTTTGTTTTTTGGTTTAGTTTGATTTAAGGCTTGTAAGAGAAACAAACTAACCAAACTAAACCAAAAACAAAAAGACAAAACCCCAAAAAACAAAGAAAACAAAACAAAAAAACTACATGGCTCAAAAAAAAGTGAAATTAGTTCTAAGGAAAACTATTTGATTTTGTTTTGTTTTCTTTTTTTTTGGTTTAGTTTGATTAGTTTGTTCTCTTACAAGCCACATAGGATAAAAGTGTCTGTTAAACAAAACAGTAAAACAAAGTCAAAACAATCTAATCAAACTAAACCAAAAACAGAACAAAAAGACAAAACATTTGGGGTTTTGTCTTTTTGACAAAGAAAAAAAACCCCAAAAACAAACAAAGAAAACATAACAAAAAAACAACTACATGGCTCAAAAAAGTGAAATTAGTTCTGAGAAAAATGATTTGATTTTGTTTTGTTTTGTTTTCTTTGTTCGTTTTGTTTTCTTTGTCAAGGTTTTTTTTTTTTGGTTTAGTTTGATTAGTTTGTTTTGACTTTGTTTTACTGTTTTGTTTAACAGACGCTTTTATCCTATGTGGCTTGTAAGAGAAACAAACTAACCAAATTTTGTCTTTTTGACAAAGAAAAAAAAACAAAGAAAAGAAAACAAAACGGGTTTATTTTATTTTTTATTTTTTTGTTTAACAGATGCTTTTATCCTATGTGGCTTGTAAGAGAAACAAACTAATCAAATTAAAACAAAAACAAAAAGACAAAACCCTAAAAAACAAACAAAGAAAACAAAACAAAAAACAAAAACTAAAGTGAAATTAGTTCTGAGAAAAACTATTTGATATTGTTTTGTTCTGTTTTCTTTGTTTGTTTTTTGGTGTTTTATCTTTTTGTTTTGTTTTTGGTTTAGTTTGTTTTGACTTTGTTTTACTGTTTTGTTTAACAGACACTTTTATCCTAAGCAACTTGTAAAAGAGGAGCAAAAGCAACAATATTCATAATGTAGTGTTTTTTTTTTGTTGCTTTGTTTGACTTTTTTTAGCTTCATGTTTTTTGTTTTACATTTGTGCATTTAGCAGACGCTTTTATCTTAAGTGTCTTGCAAAAGAGGAACAGACGTTTTTAACATTTTTTTTTTTTTTACATTTGTGCATTTAGCATATGCTTTCATGTGCTTTTTTATCCTAACAACATGAAAAAGAGAAAACAAAAGCAAAAATATTTGTAATATACAGCATTTTGTTTGTTTCTAATGCCGCTTAGATGTCCAAGTACATTTTGGGGCCACAGTTAGAGTAAACTTTACAAAGTTCAGAAGGAGATCTGTATCTTTTAAGTATGTTCTGGAATGTAAGATGCGATCGCTGATGTTTTTTCAGCTGTATCTAGTAACCCCTCTCTAAGAGACCGTTATGTGATTGCCGTGTATTTGTTGGGCCTGACCAATTTGCTACCATAGGCAAGATTTTATCTGGTGCCCCATGCCTTACTATTTTAAAATAGCATTAGTAAAAAAAAAATAATAATAAATAAAAATTCACTCGTTTACTAATTTTGGCGCCCCTATTGAGTGGTGGCATCCCTAGCATATGCCTATGCCACGGGCCGGCCTTGTGTGTTTGAGTGCAAGAAATGTCCTTTCTCTTTTTGTTACCTGTCTCTCTCTATCACTCTTTTGCTCTCTTGTAACACTTCACTGCTTTTCCCCTCCAGCACAGCAAAAAAAAACTGAAACACACGCACATTGATTGCCGTTAACGCTCTACTGTCCTTCCCAGAAGCCTCAGGGGTGTATTTAAAGAGTGCAGAGGCCACACTTTCTCTCACCATCCCAATGATCCTTAACTTCAAGTGTACTCTAATGCTTTATTTGAAGGGTGCTGCATATGGATTTTACAGCTGACCCATAAAACATACTTGACAGTGTTTTTTAATGGCTGCATTAACATTTCAAAATTCCTGTAGAAAAAGTGCTACATTTTAGACCTTGATATATGATCATTTCATAGGAAAGCTAATGAATTCAAGCGATATAGTTTTTAATACCTCCATATTAGCAGGATTTTTCTGGAACAGTGAATTGTAGAATTACATCTCTAGTAAAAGTGCCGCATTTAACCATATCCGTGTTTTTTGTCTTACAGTGAAGATGAACTTGGATCCAAAGAGTCGATTTAGAGAGATTTTGAGGGAGCTGCCGAAAGAAGGCCGTCCCATCAACCTTATCAAGAAGGACTCGGACCGGTCACAGGCAAGACCAGAAACACTGCGGAACCGGGGTAAGCGTGTTACATTTTGACTGTTTTATGTACAAATTATTTTAATAAAACGCCAGGCATTGTTGCAGCACCTCTCTTCTTGGGTTGGGTATCGAGAATCGAGTATCGATTGGAACCGGGACTAACTTTTCGTTTTTCCCGTAATCGTTCAAAAGTTAAAATTTCGATTCCTAGTTTCGATATTCACAGTCAGCCGAGCGGAAGAAGAAACCGCTGAACAACACCAACGAAGAAGCGTCTACCGGAAGTGTTGGCATAACCGCGCGAGTCACCGCTGAACAACACCAACGAAGAAGCATCTACCGGAAGTGTTGGCATAACCGCGCGAGTCGAACATGAGTAGCTTACGTCGGCGGTCCAAAGTGTGGTTTCACTTTTCTAAAAATAACGAAATCTCGGCAAAATGCAAAATTTGTGACAAAAGGAGTATTTGTGACAGGAGTATTTCCTTCAGAAAGACCGTTGGTTAGCTAAACTTTTTTGACCCTGCCTCTTAAAAGAATCGGAATCGAGAATCTTTAGGAACCGGAATCGAAACAAGGAATCGGAATCGGAATCAGAATCGTTCAAATTCAAACGATACCCAACCCTACTCTCTTCCCAGTCTGTCAGTAACACTCTGTTTAGTTCTTGTCTTTATGAAGCCCCTCCTTCTGAAAAGTGTAATGTTCCCTGATTGGTCATTTGGACTAGTGTGTTGTTTTTGGACAACCGCTTCAAGCATGTCCCTTACCATAACCACGAGTTCCAACACCAACTCAACCTAACCTCGCCCCTTTATTTTATGTAAATTATTTAAATGAGGAATATTGTGACGTGTTTGTTCCCGGAAGAAAACTCAAGACTTTATTAGAGGTCTTTCAGGTGTTTACTGATATAGAGCATAACTCCTTTTGAAGTGATTTTGTGGTTTGTAATTTTGGAGCAACATTACACACTAAAAATGTTGAAAATGTAAAAATATATCTTCTCCATCCTCCTTAGAGAAGCACACATGTGTACTTTTTACACTCTGGGCTTTTAGCAGAGCTTTGTAGTGGAATAAACTAGCTCACAGTGCCCTGCTGGTCCTTATGTAACCCGGGGTCAGCGAGAAGTGTTAAAAACACAGATTACTTCTGACGTGTGCTCCATCCTCACGCTGAGTATTGTAATCTCTGTAACGGTTCCTCAGTTTAGCTTGCGCTGAGCCACCAGCTCTTTTGTTTTATCTCAAATTAATAATGGGTCACACTGGGTGATGCAGTTATAAGAAGAAGAAGAGCCTTTCCAAAGCTCAAGGTCGCTTTACATGGTACATTTATTATACATTTAAACACTGACACACAATTTACAATCACAAAGGATACATATCACATTTAAACGAAGTAAATGTTTAATAGATATGTTTTTAACTGTGTCACTGATGAAATATTTCGAAGTGAAAGGGGCAGTGAATTCCATAATGTTGGCGCATTTACACTAAATGACCTTCCACCTAATGTAGATAATCGAAAACAAAGGATGGACAATATAGTTTGAATATGGTCATGCAGCTCTAAACTGAGAGTTCTGTAGATGGTAATGTAGTATTTTCGTTGTTTTATGGTGTGATACGTTTTTATTAGCATTTTTTTTATTTCATATTCATTTTTATTTTAAATTAATCAGTCCTGCCATAGTCCGTAAAATAAACCAGATGACTGACAGCTATTGTATGTCCGTATAACCAGAGGTAGAACGATTAACTTATGTAAAAGTATTGCTACTTAAGAAATAATTTACTTGAGTTAAGTAGAAGTACTGAAAAATAATATGGTTTAAGGAAGAATTAATGAGTACTCTGCTGAAAAACTACTAAGTGCTTGTGATGTGAACTTTATGGAGTGCTAAGCACTCATGTAATGTATGTTTCATTCATACTGGAAGCCACAGTGTGCCCTCACACATAAAGTCCACAAGTGAGCTTTACCATTAAAGGATTAGTTCACTTAAACATAAAAATTCTGCCTTCATATACTCACCCTCAAGTTGTTTCAAACCTTTATGAATTTCTTTCTTCTGCTGAACACAAAATGAAGAATGTCGGTAACTAGACAGTTGTTGGACCCCATTGACTTCCATAGTATTTTTTTTCATACCACTTGCATAACCACACTAATGCTGGATGAGGTCAGAGATACTCACTCAAAGGGCCATAAAGGCTTTGCTGAAGCTTTTCTAATGAAACATGTTCATCAGATCAAGTCATCTGTTTTAGAAAAGATTGCTTGCTGAAAAGTAAGGACATCAGTTGTTTGTCTGAAGTCTAAAGACAAGTATCAGCTCAAAGGAATAATTCGGGCAAAAATAAAAATCATTCACTCACCCTCATTTCATTCTAAACTCGTATGGCTTGCTTTTTTTATGTGGAATACAAAAGGTTTTAATGGTTTGGCTTTATTACATGGGAAAAGAGTGGGTTAGTTCATCACTTTTTTTTTAAAAAAACTTTTGCTGATAATTTACTCAACCCCATATCATACAAGATGTCCATGTCATTCTTTCTTCAGTCGATTAAAAAATTAAGGTTTTTGATAAACATTCCAGAATTTTCTCCATATAATGGACTTCAATGGGAACCAAACGGTTCAAGGTCCAAATGGGAGTTTCAGTGCAGCTTTAAACGACACCAGACGATGAATAAAGGTCTTATTAAGCAAAACGATCGGTCACTTAAAAAATAAATAACAAATTTTAAGTTTTATAAGCTCAAATGCTCGCCTTGCTTTGTTCTGTGAAGAGCGTTCGTGACTCTCCTGTTCAAACTCGTTCATCAAAATGAACAAATCTTTTTTTGAGTCATAACTCGAAGGGTCCTAGATAAGACCCTTATTCATCGTCTGGTGTCGTTTAAAGCCCTTTGAAGCTGCACTGAAACTCTCATTTGGACCTTGAACAGTTTGGTTCCCATTGAAGTCCATTATATGGAGAAAATCCTGGAATGTTTTCATCATTTGTTTTCGACTAAAGAAAGAAAGACGTGGACATCTTGGATGAAATGGGGGTGAATAAATTATCAGCAAAAGTTTTTTTTTTTAAAAGTGAACTACTCCTTTAAGTTATATTTTACAAAAAACTGGCTCTTCCAATCTTTATAATGGGAGTGAATAGTACCTGAGATTTTGAAGCCTCAAAAAAGCTCATCCATCCATCATAAAACGAATCCATACGGCTCCAGGGGTTAATAAAGGCCTTCTGAAGTGAAGCGATGCGTTTTTGTAAGAAAAATATTCATATTTATAAACTATAATCAAATTTATAATCAAGTACTTTATATGTGCTTTAGTGTGTTAATCAGCAAATCAAAATTAGTGTACTTTGGAATTCGACAAAAGACAAGGATTTGAAATGTATTTTAAAGAAAACTTTTAATTTGAAAAATGACATTAAGTCATGAGTACAATTAAGTGGCCTCATTAATGTTATATTTTCTGTAGGTAGTTTATATAATATACAGTAAAACTTTATTTTAGTGTCCTTGTTACATATGTTACATGTGCTTACTGTAGTAAAAAACACTAAATTATGCATAATTACATGTAACAAATCCTAAACCAATCCAATTATTTCTCTGTACATAAAAGTATAGTTACACTGTAACAAAGATGCCTTAAAAAAAAGTGTAACCAAATTTATTTTTAAGGTTTAAGTACACTACAATTGCACATTCAATACAATTAAGCACACTGGCCACATTGGACAGTGCACATAACTGGGCCATATAGACATGAGCTTATGGGGATCACAATGTAATTTCCTCATGTGCAATGAAACTGGCTCACCATATTGTGCACGTGTCATGTGACCCACATTACCATCTCCTTTTATTGCTCATAAGCAGTAAAAGTGTGGTTTGCAAGCCAAGCTGCTTGACTTTGCTTTACCCTTTTTAAGTATGTATATGGCTTGCTAATGGCTTTTTAGCCTTCAGCGTGTATATCTCCGACCAGACCGCCTTCATCTTGTAGAAAGTTAGCCGTGTAGGCTGTTTGAGAATTCATTATGCCAGATAATTAGCATTTTCAGTGTGTGAGTCAAAGTTACATTAACATCTAATGAGACAATGCTGTTTTTTTTAAAGCTCATAGTGCATGACGATATAGGTACTTGGCACTAGGTGGAATGGCACTATTATAGCAGTGTGGATTTGCACTGCCGTGAGATTTCTATGCCACAGTGCCAATATCAGCACTGTTCTGCCCAAAGAGAGTCACACTTCCACCTTCACAATAAAAAAAGGTCATCCAGGCTATTAGTACAACCTCGCATATGTCGGAGATGGATGATTCTGGCCTGTAGGCTGGATGCAGCATCTGTGCATTGTTTGTGTAATAGAAATGAACAATTTAATTACACAGCCAAATTTGAGAGTGAACCAGGACTACATTCACACAGTTGCTATGTACATTTTATTATTATTAGTCCGGTTTGGAAAGCCAAGTACAGTTTATATACAGTTTGTTCATGAAAATTGACAACTGTTTAAGTGCTGAACAGTTTAGATTTCATTCTTTCTTGAAATACTGAAGTGTATTCTTTTCAGTTTTAAAATACATGTATTTCAAATAAAGTTTATAATATTAAAGCCCTTTTTTTTTACAAGTTGTAAAATAAGTCTCTGATGTCTCCAGAGTGCTCAATATACCCCACATACATTTTATATGGCATGTTAAAATTGATACTTTTTGAGGGTGAGCAAAAATCAGTTTTTGTGTCTGTCCCTTTAAATGCAAATGAGCTGCTGCTCCTGGCACAGGGGGCGGAGCGTCAACCGTTTTTGTCCTTTTACCTCACACAGACATGCACTGAAAATGTCAATGTTTATGTTCAAACCCGAGTCAGACAATAATGGAGAGACTCGAGAATAAGTGACTGCAATATGGCATTTCTGAATGGTTAGTTGATGAATTTAGGTAGCTTATGTGTTAAATTGATTAGCATATTCTGTCATGATGATATATAAATCGCGTTCCCGGGGAGGGGTTTATGTAAATTTTAGGGTTTGCGATGTCACTAACCTGGGAGGAATGTTGTGTAGTCCCTACCAGCCGTTTGTTGTAGTCCTTTAAAAAAATAAAATCTGAATTATTAATTAATTTATTATCTAATATATTTTGATTCTTTTTTTTTACCTTGACACCAAGTCACTATCATATTTATTTGTTTGTTTTATTACATTTTTCTCCATGAAATAGATAAAATGCATTTTCTAATGTAATAATAAAAAAAATAAAACTAAGAACTATTTCTATACTACACATTTTCTTCAATGTGATACTGTATCACCCTAACAATGGTAAAAACATTTTATTTTTATTATTTTTTAAAATAATTTACAATTTTACTAGAGATGTAATCAAGTTGTTGTATTTATTAATTGCTTTTTTATGTATTTTTGTTTTATCTGTCAATGGATCCATCTAAATAAATAGTTACGTCATGATGACACATCTGATAACTCTATTCACTGTGTATACGCTTATTTCACGCAGCCGCCATTTTGAAATCGAAAGCGAGGCCGGAAGAACCCCCGAAGTACAGATAAACAATGCCTTGGACTACTAACCTGAAGCTACTGCTGCGATTTACACTATTGGATGTTAATATCCAATTTAGGATATGTGTGTAGTTTGTTCCTGCTGCTTTTTTTACATTCTGAATTATACATAAAAAAAATCTTTTATTTATAAATGAATTTCACTGTATTTCACTGTAGTCTAAAATATAAAAGAAATGTATGTACATTTACTAATTTCTAGATTAAACGCAACAATACGCCATCAAATTCGTGACTCTCCTATGATTAAAAGCGACACTTTCGGTTTTCTTCCCTCCAAAATGGCGGTTGCGTGAAATCAGCGTAGTATACAAGAAATATTACACTGCGAGCATCTTCAGTGCCAGTTGGGTAAATTTCCCCCGAATCGAGCAATTTGTAACTCTGCATCTCATCCCCAGACTCAGCGCCTGAGAAGCCTCACGCACGCTCACTATCTCCTCCTGAGAATGGCTTCAAGAACCTGGAGCCACGACTGTACAGCAGCCAAGGCCGAGGTCGGACGAAAGCAGAGCGCTGGCCTGTTACGGCCACTCACTACAACCACGAACCACGCTCTCAACCTCAGCCTCGGGTCCCGCTTCATCCCCCCGCAGAGCATCGTCCTCGAAGGTTAGAAGTCGGCAACGGCTACGAGACGGACAGCAGTCAGGGCTCTCGCAGCCGAGCCAATCGCGCGTGGAGGCCGATGCGAGAGGCACTTAATGTCGACAGCGTACTCAACACTGATGATAATCAAAACTCCCACAACTCTCGCAGACAGACCTTTAACCAGGAGAGCGAAGAGTTGCCATGGGGCCGGCGTGAAGAACGCAAACCCAAGAGTTTGATGACTATTTATGAGGACGAGCTGAAGCAGGACATGGGAAGCAGGAGCTCGCTGGAATCAGCGGGTCGAGGACTTCCAGAGCCGGACAGGGTTAAAACAAGCGTCAACAACCTCAACATTCGGACTGATAACTGGAAAATCCAGCGCACTGAATCTGGATACGAAAGCAGTGATCGTCTCAGCAGTAGCTCGGCCAATCTGGACTCTCCTGTGGTGGAGAACTTGAGCAACAAAGAAATGCAATCCATACCTGAACCTAACCTTTCCAGGTAAGAACTAAAGTAAGCCTCAATCAGGAAGAGCAATCAAGACACATGCATGGCACACTAGGGGATAAATGTCACTACAGTTCTGACATAAATCTGATTTACAAGACAAGAAATCTACATGAATTCAATACTAATTAGGGAGATGTCATGCACTCAGTTTTTTAGGCCACAGAAAGGAGATTCGCAGACAAGAAAAAGTGGGATTTATTTAAAGGGAAAGTTCACCCCAAAATAAATTCTGTCAATTACGTTCCAAACCCATAAGACTTTAGTTCATCTTCGGAAAACAAATTAAGATATTTTTGATGAAATCTGAGCGATTTCTGTCCCTCCATTGACAGCTACGCAACTACCACTTTTGACACTTCAAAAAGTTCAAAAAGAGATCGTAAAACTAATCCATATGAATTGAGTAGTTTTAATAGTCCAAATTTTCAAAAGAGACATGATCGCTTTATATTATGAACAGATTGAAGTTGGGCTGTCTCTGATTTTATCAAAAATCTTCATTTGAGCTCCAAAGATGAACAAAAGTCTTGTGACCTGACAAATTTCATTTTTGGGTGAACTATCCCTTTAAAAAAAAATTGAATTATTTTTTTAATATACACTACTGTTCAAAAGTTTGGGCCCTTTTTTTCTAATATTTCTTTTTACAAGGATACATTAATTTGATTAGTACACTCTCAGAAAAAAGGTACGAAAGCTGTCACGGGCTGTACCTTTTCAAAAGGTAGACTTTTGTCCATTTTAGGTACTTATTTGTATGTTTTATGTGCTAATATATACATTTTATGTGCTAATATGTACATTTCAGTTGCTAATATGTACATTTCAGTTGCTAATATGTACATTTCAGGTGCTAATATGTACATTTTAAGTGTTGATATGTACATTTTAGGTGTTAATATGTACATTTTATGTGCTAATATATACATTTTATGTGCTAATATGTAAATTTTTGGTGCTAATATGTACATTTCAGGTGCTAATATGTACATTTCAGGTACTAAAATGTACATTTTAAGTGTTGATATGTACATTTTAGGTGCTGATATGTACATTTCAGGTACTAATATGTACAGTTTAAGTGTTATGTTCATTTTAGGTGCTAATATGTACCATTAAGGTACCAATATGCACCCTTAAGGTACAAAAGTGTACCTTTTGAAAAGGTACAGCCCCAGTGACAGCTTTTGTACCTTTTTTCTGAGAGTGTAGTGACAGTAAAGACAATGTTAATGTTACAAAAGATTTTTATTTCAACTTTCTATCCATCAAAAAAGTCATGTTTTCCACAAAAGTATTATGTGTTACTAATATTATTTATGTTTTAAAATATTATGTATGTTAAGTACTACAAATGTTGTTCTTTTTTTAAAGCGGCCTTTAAAATACTTTTTAGAAACAGAAACCAATTCCTATTTTTTTGGACAGAAGTGTATAGAGTAATCGTTTTGTTTGTTTGCTTGCTTGTTTATCTTTTCAAACCAATTAAACAACATGTGAGAGATGCCTATGAACAGTGTTGTGTTTAAGCTGTGTCGGCAAAGAATACTTTTCAATGTTTTTCTTTGTCAGATAAGGTGTCAAATTTTTGTGTAGCTGTGCATATATCGTTGTCATTGTGAATCAGAGTACACCATGTAGCAGTAATGTGAGGTGGAGGTGTATAACGTCATTGTTTAAGGTCTTAAAAAGGTTAGGTTTGGGAAGAACTAACTTGTGGACTGACTAAAGGACTGGTCAGACTAGATGACCGCCTCATGCAGCTGTTCTTAACTCAAATTTAACCTGTTTAATAGTTTAAAGGGATAGTTCACCTAAAAAATTTAAATTCTGAATTGAAATTTTTGAGTGAACTATCACTTTATAGGTGTAGTTCACTTTTAAAAAAAACTTTTGCTGATAATTTACTCACCCCCATGTCATACAAGATGTCCATGTCTTTCTTTCTTCAGTCGATAAAAAATGAAGGTTTTTGATGAAAACATTCCAGGATTTTCTCCATATAATGAACTTCATTGGGAACCAAATGTTTCAAGGTCCAAATGACAGTTTCAGTGCAAACTGTTCAAAGGGCTTTAAACCACACCAGACGATGAATAAGGGTCTTATCTAGAACCCTTCGAGTCATGACTCGAAAAAAGATTTGTTCATTTTGATGAACGAGTTTGAACGAACACTCATCACAGAACAGAGCAAGGCGAGCATTTGTGCTTATAAAACTTAAACTTTTTTATTTAGTTTTTAAATAATCGATCGTTTCACTAGATAAGACCCTTATTCATCGTCTGGGGCCGTTTAAAGCCCTTTGAAGCTGCACTGAAACTCAATTGGACCTTGAACCATTTGGTTCCCATTGAAGTTAATTATATGGAGAAAATCCTGGAATGTTTTCTTTAATTTCTTAATTTCTTTTCGACTGAAGAAAGAAAGACATGGACATCTTGGATGACATGGGGGTGAGTAAATTATCAGCAAAAGTTTTTTTAAAAAGTCAACTAAGTATGAAGTTTGCATTAAACTTACATATTACTTTTGCGTGACAGAGCCAAAATTAGAGTTTTGTCCATGTTTGATTTTTAGGCGTTTAGATCCACTTCTTTTTATTTTTCACATTCATCAATATTTCAAGCTCACCAAATGTGAACTTAAAATGATCATGTGAAAGACTAAGATTTTAATGTGTACCCATTCTTCCACATTCATATGTTTGAAATTAAAAGTGAACGTAGCACAAAATCTAGTGCAACTAACCACCCCTTAAGCCATATACAACATTGCTGAGTTCAACGCATTCTGTATTTTTAGGGAACTAAACTACCAAAGGAGGAATGAGGATTCAAAGGCTGAGATCTCATCTTCGTCCATCTTCTACGGTAAGAACCCTCAGAGGCTTCTCGGTTAAAAGTGTTTTCGAATCTAGTAGTCTGCCTATATAGCAGCTGCCTTCTAAGGCATGTTTAACTATCATTGAACCTCTTATGTGGACCAGTTCATGTTTTGTGTTTTATATATATTGGCTTTTATTTTAATATTGTATGTAATATTGGAAAGCAGTATTCATTTTAAGTTTGGCTGAAGTTACTTTTTTAGTTTTACATTTTGTATTAATTATTTTAGTAATTAAACTTATTTTGAGTTCGTTCCCAAGGCAATATTTCAGATTGTTTTCATTTGATTTTAGCTTTATCTTGCTTAGCAATAATCGTTTTAGTTGACAATAACACTGACATTGGTTTTTGGATGTTAGCATGTTGCAAAAATATGTTTGATGTTAGCATGGAAAAGGAGTGCAAAGTGTGTATTTTGTCACCCTTTGAAAGATCTCGCCACAAAGGCTGGAGGTCGAACTGCTAAAGTCCGCTTAATACAGAAGTAATGATAAGAGCAGACAATTATTCACTAACTAACTAAGAATGACTGTTTTTGATGATGATGAAATCAAAATAAGAGTTCGAACCTCAGCTGTACCATGAAAACCAGCGTTGTTATTAAAAACCATTCCTTCATTGAAGCTAACTTTAACTAAAATATAAATATTAAATGAAAAACTTAAAATAAAAATCTTCAAATGAAAATTGACCACTAAAATTACTATAGTAACTAAAATTACTTGTTTTCAATAAAAAAAAACATTTACACAAAGCAAGCCGATCCACTTTTCCATGTTGATAAGAGCATTAAAATGAGAAAAAATAATGGGGCAAAAAGAAATCAAGAGACATTTAGAATAGATAAAAATGTGCGATTGATCACGATTAGTCGCGAGTTAACTATGTCATTAATCGCGATTTAAATATTTAAATCGTTTGACAGCACTAATAAATTTGTAATATGGCAGTGTGCGCCTCAGACGACCCGTCACTGCTGTTATCAGCACTCTCATTCCAGATGAACTGGTGAAGTGAAGGGTGCACATGGGGTCGTGTTTGGGGACGAATCATTTGTCCTGGTTGTCAGCGCTGGGAGCTGTTTGTGTATGCATGAGTGTGTTGTGATGGCCGGGGTGGGGGTCTATTTACCCCGCTGTAGGTGGTTTATGGGCTGAAGAAGTGAAGCAGAAAGGACAGCTCTCGGGCTGTGTCCTCTCGCTCGCCTTTAAGGGTGTTCCACTGCGACTCGAGCGTTGAAGTGTTCACTGCCGTGGGAAATAATGGCTGTGCGTTCTTTTGACGGTAAATGAGTTGGGGGTCTTAGACAGTGACAGAGAGATGCATGATGTTTATAATTTGGCAGACCCAGATGGCAGTCATTTAAGCAGTAATACAATTCAGATGTTTCTTTATTTTTTTGAGCTGCAATATTACATTACATTTTATATCCAGTTGTATTTCAAAATTGATTCGACGGTGCTTTCCAAATGTGAGCTTGGAATTGGTTCAAATGTGCTGTGTGTGTGTGTGTTGCCTTTTTAAACTGGCCTGATTCCAGTTGCCAATGGAGCAGAAATCATAAAAGTAAAATAAGAGAACGTGTATTAAATAAAATCCTGACTACTACTACAGAATTAAATTGATATTAATAAGTTAATATTAACTTATGCAATGATTTCTGCTTTTGTTTTGGAGTTTCCTATTTATACATGTATATGCATCCACGGTCGAATTTTATTATATAATAGACCCCTTTTCAGTTGGTAAACATGGTCACGTTTTTTGTGGGCGGAGCTTAGGTGGAGGCAGAACGATCCCTCTGGCTGCTTCACTAACGCTAGTTAGCAAGGATTGTTAGCTTGTTTTTTAACAATGACTGGAGAAAATCTGATTTTATCTTAATGTGTAAGGTCACTCAGTGTCCAGGACCGTGATTGTTATTTTTAATGGACGTAACCAGATTGGCCGACCCGTAGCCGCCTACACGCTCACTCAATGCATGGAAGATCTGACAGGATTAACGTTACGTTACCTCGGTTGAGTGGCCTGACTTCTACACCTACCTTATAGAGAAACCGATCGTAAAGAGAAACTGAGGGCATATGAATCTTTAGATGCCTATATGGTCCTGTACAAGACTTGTGTGTACGATCCACAGTTCTGCCGAGACGTCGACAATGTAAAGAGTGACATTACAGTGTGATTTTAATGATGTGAATATTTTCTAGAAATAAAAGTTCCAGATGCAGCATATTCATTTTTCATCAATTCTTGCACCAAACAACACAACTAGATGACATTTAATAATAGTAACAATAATTTAAGCTCCTTATTATGTAGCCGAATCTGTGCTGGTTTGTATTGGCAGCCTCTAGTTTTCACTTTGTTTTGCCTCCAGCTAGCGCCGTGACGTAACTGTGACGTCGGCGCAAAAGGAGTCTATACACTGCACATCACCTAATTTCTCAGAGAGCCTAAAATGACTTGTTTGAAGATTCAATCTCTCTAAACCCCACCTTTCCAAGAGCCTACTCTACTCTGATTGGTCAGATGGCCTAGTCTGTTGTGATTGGTCGACCACAGTCCATTGAATCTTCCTCAGCGCTTCATACAGCGATTCTTACAGGAACAATTGCATCTGTTTTTTTTCCGTATGGTCTTTCCGTATAGTGGTCCGCAACCTTCTGAAGTGTATGCAAAGTGGAACAGCGTCTTCTCAACATGTCGACAACATGAACCAAACCCTTCCCGTCTCTGAAACAATATATATATATAATATAAAATAGTTATATATAGATTATATTTTAATAATTGATAGCTACACCGTTTTTAATAATTATAATATTTTTAAATTAGGGCTGTCAAACGACCAATCACGATTAATCGCATCCAAAATAAAAGTTTGTGTTTACATAATATATGTGGGTGCACTGTGTATAATTATTTTATATAAATACACACACATGCTTGTATGTATTTAAGAAATATTTTCATGTATATACTGTATATAGATTTATATACAATTTAAATGATATGTAAATATAAATATTTTATATATAAATAATATTTTTCTTCAATATACATGCACGTGTGTGTATAATTATTTTGTATAAATATATAAATACACAGTACACCCACATATATTATGTAAACTCAGACTTTTATTTTGGATGCGATTAATCACGATTAATCGTTCGACAGCCCTAATTTAAATATTATGATTCAATTAAATGGCAGCACAAGACATTTGTGAACATTTAAAGTCGGCGTGAAGCAGAAGTTGAGATTGTCAATATCAGGGTCGTGACGTATATCCGAGTGAAACGGCTTCTGAAATTAGAAAAAAAAAATGTAGGGCGGGGCTTGATCACGTCCTTCGAGAATTTATTGGATCGTTGGAGGTTGGGCGTTGCAAACAAAATGGATGGAGATTTGAATCTGAGAGGCGGTGCACCTTCGAAGGGGGAGGGAAGGGTAATGTATTTGATTAAAGATTATAAGGGTACATGTATTTTAAAAAAATTATGAAATGCACAGATAAATCATTTATAATAAACACTACAATATTACATATAAAAAGAAGGTTTTTCAAATTTGATTTCATGCCGACTTTAACACAAGTTAGTGTTTTTTTTTACTTTTGATTCACTGAAAATCACCTGACGCTGCTTAGAATGACATTTGATGTAAAGCAAATTAACTTCATACATTTTTAAGTGTGACTTGCACGCTGAGATAACTCCCGCTCTTCCTGTGTTCATATTGCAAAGGAAGGAAATGTCAAATCCCATGTTAACAACCCAAGCTTTCAGTAAACAGCGCAGTTGAACATTGTCCTTGTTTGTGCACGGCAGAGGGCTTTTTAAGAGCTGCTGGCAGGATGTGCTTTCTCTTGCTCATAAATGGAAACGGTCTCATTGTCTCTGCAGTCCTCTTGTTCAGTATCAGTGCCGCGCTCAAGTTTTTAGCGTGCCGTGTGCGCTTTGTATCCCATAAGATGCTTGTAAAGGTCAGACCAGCAGGAGTTGCTGATAGTTCGGTGTGTTGAACAGACGAACCCATGACAGTTGATCTTCCTGTCAGGGCTGCTGTTTGCTCTGAATAGTTTCACAGAGACTCGCTATTCTCCCTCTGCAGACACACACACACACACACATATATGCATGCTGACATTGCTGAGTGTCATGACATTGATGTGTAATTTAAACTGAACCAAAGTCTGAAATCCTTACATAAAACTTGATCTTTGTGCTTTTGCTGCAAATGTCAACTAAATGAGCCTAATCCTTAAAACTAAATGAAGACAGGGCTGTCTGTTATTTCAAGAATGGCCCGGCCCATTTACTTTGATGTTTGGGCCTATAAATGTGAAAGTATGAATATGGTAAAGAGATTGTAGCATGACATTTCATGTACTGTATGCCACATTAAAACCATAAAGAGATGTTCTCTACTTAGCATTTAAGAGAGATCTTATTGCACTGTGGAAAATATTTATTCTTAGACATCAGGAAATATTTTGGCAGATCCAGTTCAGTCTTGTCTAATGTGATTCATATCTATACAAATTTACATTTGCAAGTATTACAGTACTTTCCTAGATTAATGTAGCTGTAATATGCAGTGTTGGGTTAGTCACTCTAAAAAGTCATTAGAGTTCATCAAGGATGCATGAAATTGCTTATTATTTCAAATAAATAATTAAAAATTGTATTTAAAGGAAGGTTGCATTAAAACATAGAGCTGAAATAAAACTTTTGCTGATAATTTACTCACCCCCATGTCATCCAAGATGTCCTCGTCTTTCTTTCTTCAGTCGAAAAGAAATGAAGGTTTTTGATGAAAACATTCCAGGATTTTCTCCATATAATGGACTTCAATGGGAACCAAATGGTTCAAGGTCCAAATGAGAGTTTCAGTGCAGCTTCAAAGGGCTTTAAACGACACCAGACGATGAATAAGGGTCTTATCTAGCGAAACAATCGGTCATTTAAAAAATAAATATAAAAGTTTAAGTGTTATAAGCTCAAATGCTCGCCTTGCTCTGTTCTGTGATGCCCGTTTGTGACTCTCCTGTTCGAACTCGTTAATCAAAATGAACGAATCTTTTTTCGAGTCATTTTGTTCATTTATTTTTGAAACGAGCAATCGTTTCGCTAAATAAGATGCTTATTCATCGTCTGGTGTCGTTTAAAGCCCTTTGAAGCTGCACTGAAACTCTCATTTGGACCTTGAACCATTTGGTTCCCAATGAAGTCAATTATATGGAGAAAAATCCTGATATGTTTTCATCAAATTAATCATTAATTTCTTTTCGACTGAAGAAAGAAAAAAGTGGACATATTGGATGACATGAAGTTAAGTTTTTTTAACTTTGAGAAGAGAAGTCAACTACTCCTTTAATGCAATTACATCAGAAGTAACTGGAATTAAATGACAGAAAATATTTAATTAATTAATTACTTGGTAATACATAAACAATATAATGGTAATATGTTGTTACACACTTTTTAATTGTAATCTATAAAGCTAAAGGTGGTGATAAACAGGACAATTTTTTGAGTAATGTTGCCATTAACTGGCAACCAGATGAGACACACGACCAACCTAAAGTATCCAGATAGAAATGCCCATTTTCAATGGGAACGTGCCCAAGCAAGATTGCCCAGCAAAAATTGCTCAAAAAAGTTGCCCTGTGTATCATCACCTTGACAGTGTGTTCCAGCTAAGAGCCTCTAGATTTGTTTGGGTCTGATTCACTCGACTATCGAGCCTGAAGAACAGGTGTGTGTCACTCGTCTGCTGAGCTGGCCGTGATCTCATGTTGGTTTAAACGTTGAGTGTTGACGTATGGTTTGAGTTTAACACTCCCGAACTCTACCTCAGCTTCTGAAACCAGTCTGACTGCACACGTGATGGCCGGCTAAGCTCGTTTGTTCCCCACGTGTCCACATTAGTTCGGCAAGCCAATGATCTTACAATCATTTTTAAAAAGCAATTTTATGCAGTGTTATTATTTGTTGCTAAAACTATTGGTAACACTTACGCCAACACAATAACGCTTCATTTGTTAACATTAGTTAAAGGAGTAGCTCACTTTTTAAAAAACTTTTGCTGATAATTTACTCACCCCCATGTCATCCAAGATGTCCATGTCTTTCTTTCTTCAGTCGAAAAGAAATTAAGGTTTTTGATGAAAACTTTCAAGGATTTTCTCCATATAATGGACTTCAATGGGAACCAAACGGTTCAATAAGAGTTTCAGTGCAAACTGTTCAAAACGATTCCAGACGATGAATAAGGGTCTTATCAAGGACACTTCGAGTCATGATTCGAAAAAAGATTTGTTCATTTTGATGAACGAGTTCAAACAGAAGAGTCACGAACGCGCATCACAGGCGAGCAATTAAGCTTATAAAACTTAAACTTTGTTACATATTTATTAAATGAGCGATTGTTTCACTTGATAAGACTCTTATTCATCGTCTGGAATCGTTTAAAGCCCTTTGAACAGTTTGCATTGAAACTCTTAATTGGACCTTGAACCATTTGGTTCCCATTGAAGTGCATTATATGGAGAAAATCCTGGAATGTTTTCATCAAAAACCTTAATTTCTTTTCGACTGAAGAAAGAAAGACATGGACATCTTGGATGACATGGGGGTGAGTAAATTATCAGCAAAAGTTTTTTTCAAAAGTGAACTACTCCTTGAACCTGACAATGAACCTTCCACAGCATTTATGAATCTTAGGTAATGTAAATCTCAACGTTTCTGTTAAATTGTATCTGTTAACATTAGTTAATGAACTCGAAAGTAACAAACACCAATGTTTTTATTAATTAACATTAACAAAAGTTAATAAATACTGTAAAATGTATTGCTCATTGTTAGTTCATGTTAGTTAATCCATTAACTAATGTTAACAAATGAGGCCTGATTGTTAAATATTAGCAAATTATTAATGTTTGGTTTTGGAAATTGAAATAAAGCTGAGAACAAGTATTGTAATTTTTGATGAAAAACATTTTTAAAAATGATTTCGGTTAGTTGCACACATTTCTCGTTTTCATTTCAAGGTTCGTTGGAGTACTAAAACTAATACTTAAAAATAAGTCATTATACAGTAGAAATATAAAAAAAAAAATAGAAATAAAATCCGAGCACATTAAATTAATACTAAATTGAAAAACTGAAAGGAATAAAAAAAAAACAATGCAAAATATTAATAAATGCTATAATAAATACCAAAATAACCCGCCAGCTGGTCATGTGCTCGTTTTTATTTAACCAACCAGAATGTTACTCATAGGTTATTCATCACACTTTTATTTTAGTCATTCATAACAAATCAAATCTGAGCACGATTATCTTTTATTAGTGGTGTTTATAAAGGCAAGAATCACTCATGCTTTTGAGTTTGGAACACCGAATGCTTTGTCATATATAATCATCCCTCAATGTTTGCAGACATGAAAGATTATGATATCAAATCATGCGGCTTCTTGAAAAGAGATGCTGTTTTTTTTTTTCTAAACAATTGGATTGCTTGGTGGAAGATTAAACGAAGGAAAGAAATCCCCTAAACTTGCCCTGATGGAGGGATCCGTCACATCGAGGGTCCAGAATGTCATATTACGGCTGGTGATTTATTTTGGACTTCAGCAGTGTTTTATTTGTTTTCTGCTCCAAAATTGCAAGTGATGGCCATTAAATGGAGGTTCTTCTCATGAGGCTTAACAGCTTAAACACGACAGGCTTGAAAAAAAACTGAAAATGGGGTCTAAAGTCCAATCCTCTCATAATTGCATGCTAGCCAAAGGGATTTAGTTGTTAATGCGCTGGGGGAAAAAATAACAGAAGGAAGGGAAAGGCAATGTGTGCTGATACATCTCACTCTCTCTCACACACACACACTGCTGAATCTCAGGGGGCTCGAGCTCAGGGCAACCACTGTGCTCAGATTCAAAGACGAACCGGCGATCCCATGAAGAAAAGGAAGTGTTGGACTAATTAAAGAGTTCATCTGCCAATTTCTTCTTTTTTATGATGTGTTTTACAGTAAAAATATGCATTATCAGAGTAAATTGAAATGTGTTGTTGCAGTTCAGCTTCAGTAAAATTATATTAATGTGATGTTATAGCAGAAGTATAACTTTGACTTTTACAGCTAAACAAATTTGAAATCCTCATGATGGACTTGTCTACCCAGTAATGTGAAGTTTTTATCTTTAGCTCCCTCTAGTGTTTCATTTTCATTCTTATTTCCTTTATATAAGTCACCGGCCACTTTATTAGGTACACATTGCAAGTACCTAATTCTTGGTGGCCTAGATTCAATAAGGTGCTGACAATATTCCTCAGGGATTTTGCTCCATATTGTCTCGATAGCGTCACGCTGTTTATGCAGATTTGTCGAATCTCCTGTTCCACCACATCCCAAAGCTGCTCTATTGGATTGAGGTGACTGTGGGGGCCATTTTAGTACAGTGAACTCATTATCATGTTCAAGAAACCAGTTTGAGATGAGATGATGACGTGTCTTATCCTGTAGCCATCAGAAGACGAGTACACTGGTCATAAAGGGATGGACATAGTCAGAAACGAAGCTCAGGTAGCTGTGGCGTTTAAACGATGCCCAATTAGCACTAAGGGGCCTAAAGTGTGCCAAGAAAACATCCCCCACACCATTACACCACCACCACCAGCCTGAACCAATGATACAAGGCACTATGGATCCATGCTTTCATGTTTACACCAAATTCTGACCCTTGTCTCAACAGAAATCGAGACTCATCAGACCAGGCAACTTTTTCCTATCTTTTATTATCCATTTTTTTGAGCCTGTGTGAATTGATGCTTGATCAGCTGGAACCAGTCTGGTTATTGGAGTGGATATTTTATATTTTTCATGTCATTCTCTGTAAACCCTAGACGAGCATTCTCTGAAAATCCTGGTTTTGTGCATGAAAATCCCTGTAGATGAGCAGTTTCTGAAATACTCAGAGCAGCCCGTCTGCATGTCACGTTAAAGTGACGTCACTTACGTTCTGAAGCTCAGTTTGAACTTCAGCAGATCATCTTGACCATGTCTAAATGCATTGAGTTGCTGTCATGTGATTGCTCATTATTGCAAATATCTGAGCAGACAGTTGAACAGGTGTACCTGATAAAAGGGCCATGCATACGATTTAATTTAGTCAACTTTTAGAAGTGCACTAGCATTAAAGATGGTCTCAAAGTTTGGTCGGAAGTCCTAAAAATAAATGTTTGATTTCCTGAATGCTGTAGCCCTCAAACCGCATTCACTTTATAGCCCTTAATCCTGTAATTGTGGACAAATGTGGGCACAGAGGACTCAGGTATGATCCTTATTTTTATTTATTATAAATGTTATATCACTGTCTTCGATAAAGTTTTGTCTATCCATTTATGGTGTTCTCTTTTATTTTGGGGGTATTTTTGAATTTATTTACTTCAAAAAGTACCATATTTCCTATGTAAATTATTGCTATGTAAATGAATTACTATGTAGTTTTTATTTTTTTAACTACATTAAAATATCATTCCAATAAGTTTTTAAGAGCTAAAACTTAAAGATGAAGTGACTTTACTTTTCTTATTTTGGCTTATTTTAGAATGCTCTAAATTAGTTTTTCCTATTCATTTCTATGGGTGCCCATTTTTGACCCAAATACAAGATTAAGGAGTTTTTTTTTCCACCCACTTAACATTGTAAAATTGAGTAAAACTATGTGTGTTCAGGAAGCAAACTTCAGATCAGCTCAGATCAAGGGAAGTATTTTTTTTTTTTTAAATAAATCAAAACTATTTTGCCCACATTTGTCCAGAATACGGTTTTAGGGTTAATTAAGTAGCTATTCTATCATTCCTTGGAAAACTGCCGTTGTTTTGAGGTTTCTGCACAGTGGTGCTGTTTTTCCCTGACAATCTCACTGTTGTTGTGCTTGTGAATGTGTTCCCAGCATGCCGCTGTGTGGTCACCTGACAGCTAGTCAGATTTAAAGGTGCGGTCACTACAGCAACACACTGTTTTCTCTTTAGAACCAAAGCTCTCTGACTCACTTGCCACTTGGCATGGGCACTTTTATGATCGCGTTTACCCCTTGAGCTCATTGTTAACAAGCCATTGGCGCGCACAGAGAAGCTGGTTTGAACCGGATGGCCCAGCCTGGCCCTTTTCTCTTTGGACTTGTGTACTTCAGACAGGCCCAGAGCCCCTGCTGAGCACTGGCCGCCAGATGCCCCACTGAGACACATCCTCACTGAACCCCACCTGTTACATAACACGTCTACATAACGCATCAGACCGAATTCAGCCTCAGTCTGTCTGGAGATATTCTGTCTTTGCACATTATTTTTCATTTGAGATGTACATTTTAAAAACGATAACTACACATAAAACATTAATGCTTTGAATCATTTATCTTATAGGTGACTACCAAAAGAAAGCACATGATCGTTCCATGAGTCCTGTTATTCCAAGGTTAGTTATTTGGAAATATGAATGCATGAAGCTTTTGTGTACTTTCCATATACAGAAATGTTCAGTTGTATAAAACCATAAACACTATATATATATATATATATATATATATATATATCTGTAATGCAATGCATTTGAACATTTTGAAGTGCCTAAATACTTTTTGTCATGTTAGCGCATAATTCTGCATTAGATGACCCTTCATACGCTTTAGGCTCTACGGGAATAAACACTTTTCAAAGGACATTTTGTGCATAATTTGTGTATACATGTGACTCGGGTCATTAATGGAAATGTTTCAGTATAGTTTTTTGCAGTGTCTACTCTTGTGAAAAAGAAGTATACTTTAGCACAAGTTTGAAAAAGAGTTCACATAGACGTAATATACTTTAAAACAACATAATTGCTTGGAATTAATGTGGTATTTTGGACACTTAATTGCAATTAAATGAAAATGTATTAGCTTAAAGTTCAGCTAATTGTATTTAAATAGAAATTTTGAGTGATTTTGACACACTTAAGTAGGACTTAACCACATATTTATTAAATTTCATAATTACTTCTACACTTCTATTGACTTTGAAATAGTTTTGTGTACTGCCGAATGTGCTGACTAGCATTTATGGTAAACAAAATATACTTTAATGTAATTTCTATTGAAACTTTAATGTCACATATGTGAATATGTTCAGTTTGTAATGACAAAGTTGCAGTTTAGTACAGTTAAAATTAGGGCTGTGCAAAAATTAATTGCGATTAATCGCATCCAAAATAAAAGTCTGTGTTTACATAATATATTTGTGTGTGCTTTATATAATTATTTTGTATATATAAATACCTATGCATGCATGTACTGTATATATTTAAGAATTATTTGCGCTTAAATTCTGTATATATATATATATATATATATATATAATCTATATTATATAAATATAAATATTTTATATATGAATAACACATTTTTTTAAAATATATACATGCATTTATGTATTTATATATACAAAATAATTATATACAGCATACACAAATATATTATGTAAACACAGACTTTTATTTTGGAAGCGATTAATCGCAATTACTTTTTGCACAGCCCTAGTTAAAATATATGGATTTAAATCATAAATGTTATTTATCAATAAATAAATAAATACATGTAATATCAAATAACATACTATAGTTGAAATTCTAATCAATTACTTTGTGCTTCAGTATGTTAGTCAACAATAAAAAAATAAGTGTACTTTAAAGCACGATAAAATGATCTGAAATGTAAAGGAACAGTCATTTAACTGCCTATTATGTGATATAATATTATCTGGAAGTATATTTTTTTAAAGCATATTTTTAAGATTTGACGTACACTACAAGTAATACAATTAAGCACACTTGTTTTTCACACGGGTCATATTGGCAAATATAAGGTAGTTATTAAATATAACTGACCTATGTTTCCTCCTGCAGAAGGCAAGCTTTTAGATACATTCCTAGTAAGGAGAAGATAGAAAAGACTGAGGTAGAACGACCACATGTGGTAAACGGGAACCCCATCCCTCCTTATTTCACCAAGACCAGCAGTTCGGAGTGGAACAGCTCCGATGACCTTGCCGGTCCCTTTTCCGAGCAGGGGGATTCGTCGTCACATGCTGACATGCCTCCTCAGGTTCCCTCTCGGACTCTATCTAACGCCGCAGCTCCACCGTTGCCTCCAAAACCACATATCTTGAGTTCAGAGAACCGGCGACACCTCCAGCAAGATCCCTGCCCACCCAGTCCTCAGCGCTCGGCCCTGTCCCAGAGCGTCCAGCAGAAGTGGCTGGAAAACTCGCCGGAGTCGCACATGAACTCGTCGGACACGAGCTCCAAGTCTGGCTCCTCTGATCAGGAGAGGAATGATCTGTCAGCTAGTGAGGGTGAGGAGAAGTTCTCCATCTTTCCTAAACCTGTGGTTGGCTCTCCTGGGATCCCCACCACTTATTTCTCTGTGGATAACTGCATGACGGACACTTACCGTGCCAAGTACTATAAAAAGAGACCCGGGCTTCATGTGATGGTGGACTCTAGAGCCGGGGATCACACCTCATCTGGTGAAAGTGATTATGGGGAAAGAGTGTCACCATCTCCTTCAGAAACACAGGCACCATCGCACACCAGAGTCATAGCTAGCGCAGGTAATGAGTCTCAAACACATATACATCTCTGCTCATGTGTAGCGGCTGAAACCATAAACTAGTGGGGTCATTTCAATAACGTTTAAAATAACATTAAGATTAGTGATTGTCTTAAGTTACAAGGTAGCACGTTGATTAAACATGTATTCATATTTAGTAATTTAATAATGTTTTAAATATAAAATTTCTATAAATAGACCAAAAGACAAACAGATGGTACGCGTGGATGGATGGGTGGGTGGGTGGATATATGGTATGGATGGTATGGATGGATGGTATAGATGGATGGATGGGATGGTAAGGGATGGATGGATGGATGGATGGATGGATGGATGGATATATTGTATGGGATGGATGGTAAGGGATGGATGGATAGGTGGGTGGATGGATGGATGGATATATGGGATGGGTGGGTGGGTGGGTGGATATATGGTATAGATGGTATGGATGGATGGATGGATGGTAAGGGATGGATGGATGGATGGGTATATGGTATGGGATGGATGGATGGTAAGGGATGGCTGGATAGGTGGGTGGATGGATGGATGGATATATGGTATGGGATGGATGGTATAGATGGGATGGATGGATATATGGTATGGATGGTATAGATGGATGGGTGGGTGGATGGATGGATGGATATATGGGATGGATGGTATGGAATGGAGGGAGGGATGGATGGATGGGTGGGTGGGTGGATATGGTATGGATGGATGGATTGTATTGAATGGTGTAGATGGATGGATAGTATGGGATGGATGTGTGGGTGGATGGATGGATGGATATATGGTATAGATGGTATGGGTGGGTGGGTGGATGGATGGTGTGGGTGGATGGTATGGATGGATTGATGGTATGGGATGAATGGATGGTATAGATGGATGGATGGATGGATAGTATGGGATGGAAGGTATGGATGTGTGGGTGGATGAATGGAAGGATGGATATATGGTATGGATAGTATGAGATGGATGGATGGATGAATGGGTGAGTGGATGGATATATGGTATAGATGTAGGGGTGTAACGGTACACAAAAATCACGGTTCGGTACGTACCTCGGTTTTAAAGTCACGGTTCGGTACGTTTTCGATACAGCAAAAAGAAAGAAATGCCAGAGAAATTTCCTATTTGTTTAAAGAAAAAATATTTTTAAATAAGTGTCAGTTTTCCTAGATCTTGAAACTTTCAGGTTTATAAATGGGGGTCATCTTTGAAGGATGAACAAATAATGTTTTGGTCATCACACAAAAAAGGAACAAAAGTTTTCACTGGGGCTGTACCTTTTCAAAAGGTAAACTTTTGTCCATTTCATGAGCTTTTAGGTGTTAATATGTACATTTTGGGTGCTAATATGTACATTTTAAGTGTTAATATGTACATTTTAAGTGTTAATATGTACATTTTAGGTGCTAATATGTCCATTTCAGGAGGTAATATGTCAATTTCATGAGCTAAAATGTCCATTTTAGGTGGTAATATGTACATTTGAGGTACTAATATGTACATTTTAAGTGTTAATATGTACATTTTAGGTGCTAATATGTCAATGTCATGAGCTAATATGTCCTTTTCAGGTGGTAATATGTCCATTTTAGGTGCTAATATGTACCACTAAGGTACCAATATGCAGCATTTGGGTACAAAAGTGTACCTTTTGAAAAGGTACAGCCCCAGTGACAGCTTTTGTACCTTTTTTTTTTCTGAGAGTGCATTAAAAATAACATTTAAATATATATTTATTTATATAATATTTGAATTTTGAAGTGCTGGAAAAAGATGTGTGAAGTACTTGAAAGCATTTCACCATTCCAGCCAAACTGGTTCCAGTTAGTGTTACTATATTAAATCCGTGGTGAATGTTGCTGGTCTGTGGACGTAAAGTATTACTAGTCCATTCACGGCACAATGTTTCTCCTGGTTTCCACGTCAGCGCTGTTTGATCTAATAGAGATCTACGGTTAATAACGGAGAAATGTGAATGCTTCTCACTAGATCTCGCAGCGATGTTATTACCTCAGTGGCGAATTCAAATGTGTTCTTTACCGGATCTCTTAGCGCTGTGTAGTAACAGTGTTGTTTGATCGAGATTGGCTCGCGCTGCACAGATGTTGCTGGTCCGAACTGATAAACGATCCATGAAGCACATAACGAGTAGCGCAGTTTCGTTCTGCTTTCATTACGCTTGCCATTTGATGTTGCGCAATGTTGTGTTGGCCGCGTCAGCACAAATTTTGCCGGCAGGAAAAATGGTCCAAGCAGTCGTTCGGTTTGTATGCGTACCGAACCGGAAGCCTCGAACCGAAATGGTTCAATACGAATACATGTACCGTTACACCCCTAGATGTTATGGATAGATGGATGGATGGATGATAGATCAGGTTATCTGATGCTGATTAATGATCACATGACATGCAATTAAACAAATCAAATGTGTGTTGTTAGTATGTTGATTTGTCTTTATTTATCTTTATTCGGCAATTCTATGATTAAATAATTTATTAGCTTTTTATGAACTTACTAACCAGAATTCCTTCACAAACCAGAGTTTGAGAAACCCTGAATCCTTTTTTCTTTTTGTATTAGTATATCAATATGGTAATAATAAGATTGTCCTATTCAAATCAATATTAATGTGTTATGTTAAAAGTAACCAAAAAGTAGACAGAATACATTACCTCAAATGTATTACCAACTACAATTTTCATCCAGTCTGTACCGGACTACAATTTACGTACTCCACCCAACACTGTGTATAGGTATTTTAATGATAGACATTCTTGTGAGCTGCCAGGAATAAAGTTGGACTTTAACACTCGTCTGATAATAGTGATATAATGTTCTGTTTCTTTTCAGTTCATGCTTCCAGTAAACCCACTGCAAAATGGAACCCTGTTTCAGTGAAAGGACTGGACGAACACGGCTTTCTATGACATCAGGTGTCATGTGTGAAACACGCAGCGCTAATGATGAAGCGTGGACGCTGAGACCTCTGGATGTTCAATGGCCTTCTCTTGGAACATGTCCTTCTACACTTTGGGTTGTGTGTGGCAGTACATTTGCACATTTTCAAGCCAAAAGAGAACAATATTACCTAACGTAGAAGAAAATATTCCATAACACTCCATAGGCTCAAATATATTTGATGACTAACTAATTAAGATTAACAATATTAACAAAAGTGAAAATAAGAGTGATGGATTGAGTTCCCTCCCTGTTCACTGCTTCTGATTTTCTCTTAAATTGTTTAACGTTTCGATTGTTTTTGGACGGCAGAGCTGCTAAAAGATTTGATTGTATTTTCAGAGGGTGAAGCTGCTAAATGTGAAACCATTCCTGTATTTGGTAAGAACTCATTTAAATGTTTCATGGCCCTTTTTGGTTGGTTTAGGTGTGTGATATCTATTTTTTATTATTATTATTAAATTAGTCCCTGATCAGTTATTAAAATGGGCCATTTTAAATATTGTCACCCTTCTATCATGTTGTTTTTCAACAGAAATCATGGACACTGGAGTTCGAAATGTATGTCATTTGTTTGTAAAATGGTGGAACTTGACTTTATTTGGGCACATGAAATGTTTTTGGAACAAGTTGTATATTTTGTCATTTAGTTTTTATTTGTATGTATTTTGTATATTGCTTGGCAGAACACTGAATAGTGCCTTATTTTGTACGTAAAGATGGGATAAAGGTTTTTTTTTTATCTTATGTTAACTTTTATAATATTGTAGTTCATTTTGGTTAAGAACTTTTAATAAACTGATTTATTTAAGCATAACGTGGTTGTCTAATTTGTGTAAATATATACACTAAGACACTTTCAAAAACATTTGAATGTTATTCTCACCGAGGATGTATTCATTTGATCAAAAAAATACAGTGAAAACAGTAATATGGTGAAATATTATAAAAAATAACAATTAATTGAATTCAAATAACCATTTTCTATTTGAATATATTTTAAAAATGTAATTTATTCTTGTGACTTAAAGCTGAATTTTCAGAATCATTTTTCTAGTCTTCAAATCATTATAATATGCTATATTTGCTTCATGATTCTTTGACTAATAGGAACTTAGTTCATAGACATTTTTTGTAATGTAAAATGCATCCTTATCCTCCCGAATAAAAAATGATTTCTTAGCAGTAAAAAAAAAAGAAACTATTGAACCCAAACTTTCAAATGGTAGAGTTCTTAAAAATAAAAATATTGCTTATCAAAGTTTTTATACGTTAATCTCTTATGAACTAAATACATACTATTTATTTTAATTCAACATCTGAGAGCCTACTATATTTATTGTAATTCATCAAAGATGTATGAATATACACAAATAATGTAAGAGTCTTGGACACAATTGTTAGATAGCTATAATTTCCAGAGAAATCAAAATAGAGCATTAATTTCAGCTGTCATAACATGTCAGGAATTTTTATTCAAAAGTATGGGTCTTTGTAGTGACAGTTTTCTATATATTTCTATAACAATCATTTCATGAACTAAAAAAACTAATGCTAGCTAAATTCTACATAGCTTCAAAACTAAGACGATTTCTTGAAAATCATTCCCATAACATACAGAGCACAAAAATTAATAAATACATAGCGATTAAGTAGCACATATTACACTTACATTACAACACATGGTGGTCTTCTGAGTTAGAAAATGTGGGCGGCATCTGAAATCACACAATTTCCTTCTATATAGTATGTGAAAATCAGTACGTGACTAAAGAAGTCCGAATCCACAGTACTCATAAAAGAAAAGGTTAAGCAAAAATTACCAAGATGACCTACCTCTTCTGAGATTCTGAAGTGTGCATCGATGGACACTTTACTATCCCATGAGGCCACGGGAGAGGATTTATGAATGGCGGTGAAGCGACGCACGCAATTTGTAGGTCATGTGATAATGACAACATGTTGAATGTAGTATGTACAAATTACATACATACTATATAGAGCATACTTTTTAGTGGTTGTGAAGTAATTACTCGTTCAAAATAAGTACCAACTCAAGAGTGCGATCTCAGACACACAAAGAAACGGTGAGTTGACAGCAAACAGTTGTTAATGTGAATCAAACCACATTACAGGAGTCACGTCACGATTACTGTGCACTACAGAGTCTTACATTTTAACATAACACACATAACGGTGTCCCTTTCCTTTCTTACAGTCTCGTATCTGCCATTTCGTCTTCCTCCAGACCAGGACACACTTCCTGCTTCCCTTCTTCCTGTTTTTTGGAGGGCTCCGCCTCCAGTTGGTGTAAGTGACCGGCTCTCCACCCACCCACTCCCAGCGGCCTTTACTTTCACGGTCGTTCAGACCTGTGGTTTAAGAAAAACAGAGCGTTGAGTTCATTGTTACATTCAGCGTAATCACACGGACTGCGAAGTTAGTTTTAATCACAAAAG
This sequence comes from Pimephales promelas, assembly GCF_016745375.1. The sequence continues at coordinate 17,023,441 of NW_024121155.1, forward strand.
AAGTTACCAATCCAAAAGGGTTTTCTTTCACTGAAGTCCCACAGCCAGTCCATGTCTCGTTTTGACAAAACACTGACCAGGTTTCCATTGAAGCTTCAAGAAACAAGTATTTAGTTAGTCAACATGGAAGTCACAAACTTGACCATTCTTATTTTTTATAGAATACTACAGTATTTACATAAATTATATATTCGTGCACATTTTTTTTAAATCAAAATAACTTCCCCTCGCGTTTACTGGCGTGAGGGTGGGGCAACCTGTCACTCACCTGAGATCCACCAATAGCAAATCGCAGCCATACAATCAATTCCTCATTGAGATTAATCGTTCAAATATGGCGATCTCCGTTCAAACACACACAATCGTATTCTTAAATGACAACGATTCAACTATGTATATTAAACCTTTGACAAGTAGCTACGATCACAGCCAACATTCAGATCTGAATTGGCATTCAAGAGATTTGTTCAAAAACACTGATTCATCACTAATGAAACGAGTCATTGAATCGTTCATTCAAACTGATTTAAAAAAATTGGGTTTTTTTAAAGGCGCAAAATGAACCTTTGGTCTAATTACACATTGTTACCTAGTCAACCGTTATCTGATTTGTTTACTTTTAAAGAGTTTTATCTCTAAAAACAGTTTAGCCTATAACGCTAGTATATAGGGCATAGAGTAATGACAAATAAAAATCTCTTGTTATTACCACTAACAAGGCTCAAAATAGACCCACACTAACACGACAGCATAATAAGAGTCCCTACATACAAACCGAAGCATTGAGAACTTTGTCAGTGTCCAAACAGATTAATAAGAAGATATTTTATACACACAGTCAACTTCGCGAATAAAGGAAGAAGCCATCTTTGAAAAATAGTCTCTACCATTCGATCTACGAACGCCGATCTTAGTGCGCTGAACTGTGCAGAATCTCATATGGTCCGTTGTTTTCGGAAGAAACACAAACACGAACCGTTTTCTTCTCTTCAATATGTACACGTAGCCTACTGTTCGCGCTCACCTTATCACCTTATTCACATCTCTACAGCGCACATGGATCGGCGTTCGTAGATCGACTGGTAGAGACTATTTTTCAAAGATGGCTTCTTCCTTTATTCGCGAAGTTGACTGTGTGTATAAAATATCTTCTTATTAATCTGTTTGGACACTGACAAAGTTCTCAATGCTTCGGTTTGTATGTAGGGACTCTTATTATGCTGTCGTGTTAGTGTGGGGCTATTTTGAGCCTTGTTAGTGGTAATAACAAGCGATTTTTAATTGTCATTACTCTATGCACTATATACTAGCATTATACTAGCGTTATAGGCTCAACTGTTTTTAGAGATAAAACTATTAAAAGAAAACAAATCTCAGATAACGGTTGACTAGGTAGCAATGTGTAATTAGACCAAAGGTTCATTTTGCGCCGGAGTTCTCCTTTAACATGTAACATTTTGTCAGAACTTCTAACTTAGTTATTTTGTTTAGTTGTCTGTTCTGAATCTCGGGAGAATCGTGATTTTGATTAAAAAATAAAAACGTGATTCTCAATTGATTCAGAATTGTGAAAATCAAGTGCAGGGTTGCCAAGTCTGTGACAGAATTGGGCTACTTTGAAACTGTTGACGTATGTTGTTATTTTTTTACCTCGTAGGTTATAGCCGGCAAATTTTTTTTATACATTTATATTTTATTAAAAAAAAAACGCTAGTATTGAAATAATGCTATTATATACAAATGTGCTAGATGATCACTACGATATACATAGTTGTTTTCAATTTGGAAATTAGTGACTGTAAAATATGTATTTTAGGTGTGAGAATGGCGTGTTTTGAGTTGATATTTAGGGCTACTTTAAGGCTATCTAGTTTTGTTACGCAGATCTGGCAACCCTGATCAAGGCCCACCCTACATTTTTGCTTGTTCGAGAAGCAATTCCACTGAGACGTCACAATAGGGAAGAACTGACTTGTTTAAACTTGTTAAACTTGTTCAACTTTAAAAAAATATTTGATATCTTCCGACTGGATGAAATCAAAGACTGAAGCAAAAAAAAAAATCAAAAATCATACACTACGCAATTTTCTGTGAAATGTGTCGAATCAAATCAGCAGACTGGCTCTGATATTCAGCAACTACTGTTTTGTCTTACCTTTCTCTGCAGGCCCGTACCGCGGTGCTCCACGTGGCTTTGCGCTCTGTGCTCAGAATATAGCAGAAGTCGTTGTGGTACGTCCATCCTCGAGGACATTTCTGTGCTTTCACAGTCTGAGTACAGAAAAGACGAGATGAAAATGAATATTTCATGAAATGTAGAAACTGAAGATCCAGGCATCATGATTTACTCTGAACATGAATGACCTCATTAGTAGGTGTCCAGGGCCTCCAGGAGACTCCATTACAGTGAAACATCTGACCTGAGCTGTCGTTGTAGTGGAGGAAGCCACTGAGCTCTGGAGTACAGGGTTTAGAAGAAGGCTTGGGAGAGAGGCACCAAACACGCGGGTTTATTTGCTAAAAGATTACTCTAATTAATTTGACGATTTCTAGACACACTCCCAAAACTCTCACCCGAGTCCCAGAAGGCTGCAGAACTCTGCCAGTTTGCTGTAGTTTTGTCCTGAGCGCAGGAGCGTGATGCTGCCCCCTGCTGGTCACCTGCACCTGTGCCTTTCTGTCAGTCCTGGAGTCAGCGTCGTCCTCCACCGCCATCGATACCATACCGTGATACTGTAAGTTATTGAGCATATTAATATGACGTTAATAATAATAACACAAATATAGTATCAACATTTAAGGTAAATATTGTTCTTGGATATAACCCAGATATACGTATAGTCACACCTGTAGCAACACATATCCTATACTGACACTATTTTATTCCACTTACTTTGTAAATGACATCAGATCCATGACGAATCATTTCCGAAGGCTGAATCTGTGGATGAAAGTGCTTTAGAGTATTCAGAATATATATATATACAATATATGTGTGTGTAGTGTGTATAATTATTTTGTATATATAAATACACAAATGCATTTATATATTTAAGAAAAATGTGTTCTTAATATATTAATATTTATTTATACACATAATATTAATTATGTATAATATACAGTGCCTTGCGAAAGTATTCGGCCCCCTTGAACTTTTTGACCTTTTGCCACATTTCAGGCTGCAAACATAAAGATATAAAACTGTAATTTTTTGTGAAGAATCAACAACCGGTGGGACACAATCATGAAGTGGAACGAAATTTATTGGATATTTCAAACTTTTTTAACAAATAAAAAACTGAAAACTTGGGCGAGCAAAATTATTCAGCCCCCTTAAGTTAATACTTTGTAGCACCACCTTTTGCTGCGATTACAGCTGTAAGTCGCTTGGGGTATGTCTCAATCAGTTTTGCACATTGAGAGACTGAAATTTTTGCCCATTCCTCCTTGCACAACAGTTCAAAGCTCAGTGGGGTGGATGGAGAGCGTTTGTGAACAGCAGTTTTCAGTTCTTTCCACAGATTCTCGATTAAATTAAGGTCTGGACTTTGACTTGGCCATTCTAACACCTGGATATGTTTATTTGTGAACCATTCCATTGTAGATTTTGCTTTATGTTTTGGATCATTGTCTTGTTGGAAGACAAATCTCCGTCCCAGTCTCAGGTCTTTTGCAGACTCCATCAGGTTTTCCTCCAGAATGGTCCTGTATTTGGCTCCATCCATCTTCCCATCAATTTGAACCATTTTCCCTGTCCCTGCTGAAAAAAAAAAAGCAGGCCCAAACCATAGGGGTGGCACGGTTCACAAAACCCACGGTTCGGTTTCTATCACGGTTTTAGGGTCACGGTTTTCGGTTCTGTACGGTTCTTGTTATTTTTTTCTTTTAATCTTTAACACTCCAGAAATGTACTTCAGCATGTGATATATAGCTTAATTATCCACACTTTAGGATACAGTATTAAAATATATATATATATATTATATTCATGCAATCATGCACAAACTGAATTTGACTCTTTGACTTTAAGCACATTTTTGGACTATCTCAGAGGAAAGCTAGGTGAGATTTAGATACAGCAATAGAGAAGAAATTGACATGCTTTTTGTTTATTTGGCAAAAAAAGGAGAATGTGTATCACTATCTCTACAAGAACTTGTGCATTTTTATGACATAAATCTTATTTACACAAAGAAATTAACTTTCATGTATCAACTGCTAACTTTTGTAGCTCTTACCAAAATTCTATCTTTTAAAAGAAAAAGAGAGGAACTCTTAAAACACTGTCTTTTAAATGTCAATATACATGAAACCTCATTGCCTATAGATAATTTAGCTATAGCAATAGCAAAGGCCATAAACATAAAGTGAAATTTAAGTTCAACCTCAACACAAAAACAGTACTATCAACAATGCTTCTATTCCCAAAATGTGAGGGTACTTTTTTCAACTTAAAATTAAAGTGCAGGGTTTGGAAACGTATGACTGAAGCTCTTATCTATACATAAAGTGCCACTGTAGTTAAATTAAAATATCATAACATGAAATCCAAAATGTTCCCACACACTGGACTTATACCATAGACTTATACGACGCTGGCGCATCCTCCAACTCCCTCACCTCTCCCACTTGCCATTTCTCCGCGTCCCGTGACCTGCAGCGCTCCATACTCCACTTTTACTGGCTTGTTTACTAACTTGAACCGGCGCTGCACAGAGCGATCGGTAATGACATCAAATACCGCGAAAGTGATGAATGCATACGGAGCCGACTCGCGCTAGACTGATGTTATTCACCGGTCGCTCTGTGGCTGTGCAGCGCCGGTCCACGTCGAACAAGTTTATGTAAACACACGTCACATACGGGCACGAGGTTACATTGCGCATGCGTCGAACCGTGAGACGCACACACGCTCCGAACCGAGACAAGCGAACCGAACGGTTCGGGTGTTTTTTCATGTACCGTGCCACCCCTACCAAACCATGATGCTGACACCACCATGTTTGACAGTGGGGATGGTGTGTTCAGGGTGATGAGCTGTGTTGCTTTTACGCCAAACATAACGTTTTGCATTGTTGCCAAAAAGTTCGAGCACCTTCTTCCACATGTTTGGTGTGTCTCCCAGGTGGCTTGTGGCAAACTTTAAACGACACTTTTTATGGATATCTATAACAAATGGCTTTCTTCTTGACACTCTTCCATAAAGGCCAGATTTGTGCAGCATACGACCATTGTTGTCCTATGGACAGAGTCTCCCACCTCAGCTGTAGATCTCTGCAGCTCATCCAGAGTGATCATGGGCCTCTTGGCTGCATCTCTGATTAGTCTTCTCCTTGTATGAGCTGAAAGTTTAGAGGGACGGCCAGGTCTTGGTAGATTTGCAGTGGTCTGATACTCCTTCCATTTCAATATTATTGCTTGCACAGTGCTCCTTGGAATGTTTAAAGCTTGGGAAATCTTTCTGTATCCAGATCCAGCTTTAAACTTCTCCACAACAGTATCTCGGACCTGCCTGGTGTGTTCCTTGTTCTTCATGATGCTCTCTGTGCTTTAAACGGACCTCTGAGACTATCACAGAGCAGGTGCATTTATACAGAGACTTGATTACACACAGGATTCAGGATCATTCAGAGATCCTCACTGAACTTCTGGAGAGAGTTTGCTGCACTGAAAGTAAAGGGGCTGAATAATTTTGCTCACCCAATTTTTCAGTTTTTTATTTGTTAAAAAAGTTTGAAATACCCAATAAATTTCGTTCCACTTCATGATTTTGTCCCACCTTTTGTTGATTCTTCACAAAAAATTACAGTTTTACATCTTTATGTTTGCAGCCTGAAATGTGGCAAAAGGTCGAAAAGTTCAAGGGGGCCAAATACTTTTGCAAGGCACTGTATATATATATATATATATATATACTGTATATATATATGTATATACATATACAATATATACAATATTTCTTAAATATATACATGCATGTGTATTTATATATACAAAATAATTATACACACTACACCTACATTTATTACGTAACTAAAAGCTTTTATTTTGGATGCGATTATATATATATTATACATTTGATATATATATATATATATATACATCAAATGTATTATATATATATTACACATTTGAGATATATATATATATATATCTCTCAAATGTATTATATATATATATATATATATATATATATATATAAACAAGTTCAATTTAAATTTAATAAAATTAAATAAATGTTGCCATCGTAGAGAGAATTAACTGGACGTACTAAAATTACTAAAACTTAAATGACAATAAAGCTTAAAAGGAATAGACGATTATAATTCTAAATAGAAACTAAAATTGAAAATCTAAACCACAAATATTTAAAAACATATTAAAAACCTTTTTTGTACCATAATAGTATATAAATAGAGTACTAGACAGACGGACGGACGGACGGAGGGACGGACAGACAGACAGACAGACAGACAGACAGATAGATAGATAGATAGAAAAGGTCAGATGATATTTGTGTGTGTGTGTGTGTTTAATCATATTAACTTACCACTTTTCCATTCCCAATGACTCTGAGTGTTTTCTTTGTAGTGGAGGGAGCTTCAGCTGTTATATCTCCATCCCCTCTGATATATCCCTGAGAGAAAGGTAATGTCTCCACCTGGATGGAGCCGTGTTGAGGGTACGGACCTGGCTCATCCTCCTGGCCTTGAATACTAGTTCCTGCTTTGATTCGGTTCTCTCTGCACTGCCCTTTAGAAACACCCAACAAATGACCTTTTTTTTTAGGAAACCCCATTTTTTGCTATATTCATTAAAGGAACTGTTCAACCAAATATATGGTCTTCTGGACAATCCGCACTAACCATTTGTGTCCTTTATGAAGATGGTGGCTTTAGATTTGTCTTTCAGCATTGCACCCATCGGAGATATCAAGGTAACCTCAAATGTCTCATCACCTTCCTCTAAAGAGTCCTGAACAATCTCCACTCTCCATCCTCGACTGACCATCCCTGAGAAAAGACAGAGGTGACACGTTTTGACTGAATTACGTTCTGTAGTATCTTATTGTAGCATCTTTATTTAAAGGGGTGGTTGATTATGATTTCTCTTTTCTAACTTTAGTTAGTGTGTAATGTTACTGTTTGCGCATAAGCAACCTCTGCACAGTTACGAAGCTCAAAGTTCAAAGCAAAGGAAGATATTGCTTTTTCAGAAATCGACTACAAAAATGGCTGGTAGGGACTACACGAGCTTTTACAAGGGTTCTAACCCTTTTATTTATAGTATATTTATATATTATATATTTATTTATTTATGGATTATTATGACAGTAAGTTATATGCTAATCAATGACTAGAAGAACTCCACATCAGCTATATAAATTCATCAACTAACCATTCAGAAATGTCCTGTTGCTTTTACATATTGTCACTTCTTCTTGAGACTCCGACTCCATTTTGAACATAAAAGGCTAAAAGTTTTAGAAATTTTCAGTGGTGTCTGCGTGAAGTAATCGCATAAGGTAATCATGGCTGCTAACGCTCTTGAAGCTCCGCCCCCATTGTGCATCTCATTTGCATTTAAAGGACACACACACACAAAAACGGTGTGTTTTTTGCTCACCCTCACAAAATAACAACTATTTTAACATGCTATAAATAATATATCTGTGGGGTATTTTGAGCTAAAACTTCACATACACACTTTAAGGACATCAGAGGCATATTTTACATCTTATGAAAAGAGCATTATACCACCCCTTTAAAAAAAAAAAACCTAAGAAAATCCCAGTGTTTCAATTTACCTGGGTCAAACTGAATCAAAGATGAAGCCGGTATAAAATCCTTTCCAGCAGATGCTGTTAGTTCTTTCACCTATGGAAAAAAAAAAAAAAAATATATATATATATATATATATATATATATATATATATATATCTCAAACAAATAAAAATATATATATATATATATATATATATATATATATATATATATATATATATATATATATATATAATATATATATTAAAATCCTTTTTTGCAGAAGAAAAAAAAACAATCAAATAAACCACAACAAATAAAGCTAAACACAATACCTGTACAGTCACATAAGATGAGTCCTGCACATTCCCCTTCCTCTGGATGGTTAGTGAGACTGACCCCTGACTCTCACATATGATATACTCAGTCCTGGTCAGCTCCACACTGGCCCAGCTAAACTCCAATCTAACACAGGGAATAATATTTATTACAAATCCTAATATACACAAACAATGTGCCATTCAAGTGTACAGTATGTGTGATGTTCCATAATACATTGAGAAATACAAAAATATTATTTTGCTATAAGAAATGACTATCATGGGCAATGAAATAAAACTTTTTACCAAAAAAAAAAAAAAAAAAAACCATTTCAAAAGCGCAAGGTTTACTTGTGAGAAAGTCCAGATTTGCCCAGTGCATCAGACACGGCAAACTCCAGGCTGTCAGTTAAAGAGTCCAGAGCAGAGTTTATGACGTAGAGGATATTCCTTCTGTTCAGATCCCTCTGAGAGAAACGATGCCTCACAAACTCACCTACGGACATGTCAACGATTATACAGGATGTAAACACATTATTACAGACAGGAAGACTAGATCTAGATAGATGGATACACAGACAGACAGACCTCTCACCATTGGTATAATTTTCCAGGTATCCAAAATAAGGCGGTCTGAGGATGTGATAGATCAGATCACCGTCTGCAGAGTTCTTATCCTGAGCCTTAAGCTCTCTGGAGGAAATAAAGATCCCATAACGACCATCTTTGAGAAGCTCCACTTTCCATAGGGTTTCCAACACTGCTATCTGTGGAGCTGAGCTGTCGAGAGCTTCAATCTGTGGCACACGCATCATTTCAGCAGGATTAAAAGTTGGAAAACAATAACAGGATACAAGTTATGTTGGATATGCATTTAACGATGTATGAAATTTTTTTTTAAATATAAGTACAATCAAAGCACTTACCGCACTCTCCCAGCTAATTAACCTATATTTATGTAGTCAAACATTCAAAAAAGGTATTTTATTAAAATGGATAGTTCACTTTGAAATTAATTTTTGGTATTTTTTAGGTTACCTCAAGGGCATCCAAGATGTAGATGTCTTTGTTTCCACAGGAGTTTCAATTTTGATATTTTTAGGTCAAACCGTTCTTGTCTGTCAGTCATATAATGCAGGTCTATGGTCACCACCTCAAAGAGCATGCACAGAGAAGTCCAAATTAAACATGATTTAATGACTCGTAAATGTAAGTACACATTGATGGCCTAAGACACGAAACGAGCGGTTTGTGTGAGAAAATGGACAGTATTTATATTGTTTTTACCTCTTACCACAGCCGCAAATCGCCCACGCCCTCAGATCACTTGGATGTGGCTGTGTTTACAAGAGGTAAAAATGATATAAGTACTGTTCGTTTTTTTACACAAACCGCTCGTTTCGTGTCTAATGCCATCAATGTGTACTTACATTCACGAGTCATTAAATCATGTTTAATTTGGACTTCTCTGTGTAAGCTCTTTGAGGTGGTGACCATAAACCTGCATTATATGACAAGAACTTAACCTAAAAATATCAAAATTAAAAATACTGTGGAAACAAAGATACCTACATCTTGGATGCCCTTGAGGTAAGCTAAAACATACCAAAAATTAATTTCAAAGTGAATTTCATGCATTCAGTGTAACAATTCACTGATCTCAGAGGTTATATAGAAAACCCTACAAATTTTAAGGTGATCCTGTTTAGACAATCAATCCACAGTTCAACTCCATCTGAAACGAAACATAATTATAGTAATGGGAACAACACATCAGTCAAAATGTTTACTTACAAAAGATCTCAAAACCTGGCAAATATGCTAGTTAAATCAGACGTTGTGCGTGATGACAAAAAAAGCATGCATGTTCCCCTTGTAGAAATAGCATATTATGTTCTTCTGTCTTACCATATAAAAATTGCACATGTTCCTCTACAAAAAAAAGTATGCTATCAAATCCTGAATAGCATGATCAACTAAAAACTTAATTTACCTACTCCTATATCCATTGATGTACTGTATGTTGGGAAAACATCAAAAGCATTGAGGGTCAGAGTGAGTGAACACAAATCAGCCATTTGCAGACATGATGTTACTTCTCCCATTGTCAGACACTTTATCGAGTATAATCATGATAATGAACATCTTAAATGTAGTAGGTATTAAAAAAGGTTATGAATTCCAGCCGTGGTGGAGATAGATAAATAACTTTTACCAAGAGAGACGTTTTGGATGTTTCATTTACAGACATGTCTCCTTTGGGTTTAAATGAGGATTATGATTATTTTTAATTATTGATGACACACAATACACTCTCAGAAAAAAAGGTACAAAAGCTGTCACTGGGGCTGTACCTTTTCAAAAGGTACACTTTTGTACCCAAAGGCTGCATATTGGTACATTAGTGATACATATTACCACCTAAAATATACATATTAGCACCTGAAATGTACACAGCACCTAAAATGTACATATTAGCTCCTGAAATGGATATATTAGCACGTAAAATTTATATATTAGCACCTGAAATGTACATATTAGCACCTAAAATGTACATACTAGCACCTAAAATGTACATATTAACACCTAAAATGTACATATTAGTACTTAAAATGTACATACTAACACCTAAAATGTACTTATTAACAATTAAAATGTACATATTAGCACCTACAATGTACATATTAGCACCTTAAATGTACATATTAACAAAATGTACTTATTGGCACCTAAAATGTACATATTAGCACCTAAAATGTACTTATTAGCACCTAAAATGTACAGATTAGCACCTGAAATGGACATATTAGCTCCTGAAATGCTAAAATGGACAAAAGTTTACCTTTTGAAAAGGTACAGCCCCAGTGACAGCTTTTGTACCTTTTTTCTGAGAGTGTAAGGTTCATTAGTTAACAACCTTAGTTAACATGACCTAAGAATGAACAATACTTCTACAGCATTTATTAATCTTATTTAATATTAATTTTAAAATTTACTAATAAGTTATTAAAATCAAAGGTTGTATTTGTTAACATTAGTTAATGCACTGAGAACTACTAACATGAACAAATAATGAACAGCTATTAACTAATATTAACAAAGATTAATGAAATGTAACAAATGAATTGCTCATACATTAACCTTTTATAAGTGTCACCAAATTATTTTGGTCACAATGTTTATGAATGGCATTTTTTCCTGATGTGTTATTGTTTCTATTATTAATATTGATTTGTTGTTCCAGATGGAGTTGAAATCTGATTATGATCACCGTAGTGTTTTCTATAAGTCGAAATGTCTGCATTGTTTTTATCTCCTGCTTGAACTTGATAAAAAAAAATGTTACAATGCAGACCTTTTTGAATTTTTAAAAATATGTACAACAAAAAAAATTTGTATCACACTACATGATTGCAACTAACTTGCAGAGTGAAGAAGAGCGGCTCAGTTTGCAAGTGTCCGTCCAACAGAAAGCCTCTTTCTGTGCTGTCAGAGGCCGTGAATCTGAAGCGATCGATCTGAGAAGCTCCTCCAGAGTGTCTGTATGAAACATCCAGATCCTGAATGTTCTGCTGGGTAAAACTGCTACCAGCGACCAGTGTCTGTCCCTTCAAAAGCAACTGGCCATACAGGGGAGGGTGGACCACCCTGTAGCTCAAGGCAGTGTGTGGACTGTCAGGATCAGACAGGAATAAGGCATCAGGTGTCAAAGTTATGGTGGACCCCTGGGGAACCCGTAGACCAGTGTTATGCACTAGTGTGGGCAGAACCTTATCAGTCATTTCCACTAAGATCTCCAGGGTCCCGTTGCGAGTTGATATGCCATTGCTGACCACAAACCTATGGATAATGAAGACATATGGAGACACAAAGCACAAATCAATAACTTTTATGGGACATTAATCACAGTTGCACAGAAATTCAATAAAATAAAACAAACTTAAGATAAACAAAAAAGGTTACTCACATCTGGGTAATATTTTACCCCACAATAAATAAACAATATATATAAATATATACTTGTTTATTATTTATTATACACAATATATAATTAATATATATATAAAAATATAATGATGTTACACTGTATATACACAGATTGTTATTATTTAATTAATATTGATTTAGTTACAGTACTTACAATATGTGTGCAAATTGTGCTTATATATTAATATTAAATATTTATTTATTATTTTTAATTATTAATTAAGTGCAAATTGTGCTTAATTATCACAAAGATAATTAAACAATTCCTAAATGTTTTTTTTAACATTAATGAATCATTATACAAAACATTTTAATATTTAAATAAATATTATTTTATTATTTATTTCGATTTTTGGTGAAAAAATAACTCTAAAAATAAAACTATAACATCATTTTGCAAATTTAAAAAAAAATGGTTGATGAAGAAGGCAGACTGCATCAGTCTTGCATGAGGTCCTTACTGCAGGGTCTCTCTTGGTGAAGTGGCTCTGTTGTCATGTACATAACACACCAGGTTTGCTGCTACGTCCAGCTGACTGAACGACTGAATTTGCACGCCGGTGTGTTTGATGTACTCCAAATGACCATGTGCTGGAGGTACAGTGATGACATAGAGCAGCTCCTCCGGCTTGTCAGTGCCGTCTACCGCCAGCAAGACGTCTGTGGTGAGAACCACACGCTCCCCTCGACTAGACCTCACAGGCTTCAGGAACAATGCTATGTCTCCTGCAGATCAGCACAGAGCAGACGTGAAAAGAACTGACACAATTGAACAATTTTATGATAACTTTTGGAATATATGAATATCATCAGGAGATAAAAAGTAGCAGCCCACCTTTCTCCAGTTCTTTGACTGTAATGTGGAAGTGCTGAGCAGGAGAGCGGTTCTTGCCGTCCAACAGGTGGAAGACAAAGAAGTCGGCAGCGGGTGCTCCAGGATGACTGGTGTGAAGGTACCGTAACAGGTTCATATCCAAAACCTGCTGAGAGCAGTTCATTCCTGCAGATACAGACACCCAGTCTGTGCCGACCTGAGGATCAGTAAACATTCTGGATTTGCTCA
>NW_024121155.1:17037073-17201107 GCF_016745375.1 Pimephales promelas
ACATTATTAGCTTGCATATGAAATATATTTTTTATGATACATTGCATTTATGCTCTACTACTAGGCCTTCAATTCTGTGTAAAATTTTCTGATTTATGCTGTATTTTTTTTTTTTTTTTTTTTTTTTTTGAGACATGAAGAAAATATATTTAGTTTTTTCACATTTCCCATTCATTTCAATGTGGGGTCATATTGACCCCGAAGACCAGAAGTGTAAACATTTTTTCAGAACAACCGAATCAAGCCCAGTTTTTTGTGTGTGTATAGATAGATAATGTATGAAAAGTCACAAAATCTTATTCCACTGAGATGAAGGGAAGCTTTTTTTTATTAAGTTAAAGTCGATTGGGGTCGTATAGACCACATGACCCGATTGAGGGCTACGCCTGCATTAATATTGTAAATAATATTCAACATTCATATTCAAGAAAGACATTTATAGGCCAAATGTAATCTTTTTGGTGGGGGCTGAGATGGGACCTAGAGAAGGAATATATATATATCATTCTCATAAATGTAATGTAAACAACATCCTTTAATCTATCTATGTGTTTAAATGTGTTTAATATTTTTTTAAATACTTTTTGTATTACATTAATGACACTAACAAGAATCACTAAAGAATAATTGGGACCACAACAAAAACTAAAATCTGCAGATGCATGAGAACACATCGGTAATGAGGATTTGCAAATGCACATATATATATATATACAAAATATGTACAATATATTGTTCATAATAGTTTTATTTTGTGGTGGTGAAATATGATCTACAAATGGTCAGGAGATGTTTTTTTTTTTTTTGTGAGATTCACAAGAAAAGAATGGCAAAAAATGGGAAAGAAGATACAACTCTTCAACTCATCCAACAAATAACTGGCAAAAAGAAGGAATTTGGCAATCACATTCTCTTCAGTTTAAGGCTAAAACATCTCCATCACCTCTCTCTGACATGTTTGTTGAGTGATAGGGGAAAAACTCCTTCCGAACCCAGTCCTACTGAGGTGAGATGTCAACTTTAAAAAAATGACCTTTGACCCTAAACAATCCCCAGGCCCTGGAATGGCCAGTTTGGAGATTGGGGCTGTCTGATCTGTCAGCACTGAACACACTGCTAAAGAGCCTTAATTCTTCCACCTGCAGTTAAATGAGCCCTTAAAACGCTGGCTCAAAGGGAATGACAAATGCTTTCCACCTTACAGCTTGATTCGGACTCCAAAACCAAACCACCATTCAAAAACCTTCTTCCAGACTCCTAGCATATTGAAATAATCTTTTTCCCCTGTGGTTTATTAATCAAATTTGTTTTATCATTACAAAATTAATTTAAAACAGATTTTTGGCTCTTCTATTATTTTGCAAGTTACTTAAAAAAAACACACAATGAAATACCCAATGGATTTAGAAATTTCTACGAATTTGAGTTCACTGGGTCAAATTTGTCAAGTCTAGCAGCAATACATCTGGAATTAGTCCGCCGTTGTTTACTTACTAACGTGTTTTCTTTTTCTCTTTTCTTCCTGCTGTCTTCCTCCATTGGAAACCCCAATTTTCTAAGATTGTTACACAGCCTCGGGCTAAAAGTCTATTCATGGCTTAAAAAACAAGATGGTCGGATAGTAATCAGCCTGTTTTGTCGGAATGGCGTGAAATTTCATAGAGGAACAAACAGGGTCTACTCAACATAAAGTCAGTGAGAAACAAAGAGAAAACACAGCTCTAAAAAATGACTGAACACAAAACCATGAGCACAAAGAACAGCAATGAGTAACTACCTTTGCTCGGTTTACTATTAGAAAAGTTTAAAGCTTAACTGTGGAATGTGCACTTGTAGTGTCCTTCAAACCTAAAACGTTTTTTTTTAGAACTGTTGCACTGTACTGTAGGTAATATTATATTAATTTAATAAAAGGCCACTTAAAGGTAGGGTAGGCAATTTATTTTACAAATACTTTTTTGTTATACAAGTTGAAACTCTCTTCACATCTTGGTCAATACTAGAAGTGGTCTAAATATAAAAATGTACATATATCGGTTTCACTTTATTTGGATGGTCCCTTTAACACATTCAGTTGACTATAAGTAACATTGCACCTACATCTCTACTAACTCTCACTAGAGTTTTAGTAGATTATTAGTAGACTGGTAGGGTTAGGGATAGAATAAGTTGACATGTAGCTGCAAAGTTACTTATAGTCAGTGGATTGTCTATTGGAGGACCATCACAATAAAGAGTTGGCAGGTATTAAGAAGACAGTCTACTAATACTCTAATGATAGTTAGTTGACATACTGTAGTTGCAAAGTTACTTATAGTCAACAGGATGTTCAAAAGGGACCATCAAAATAAAGTGTTACCTTCTGGGATTTATGCATTTCTCTGTCAACACTATCAACGCTGACTTGAATCTGAAGCCGTCAGGTGCAAGTAAGAAAGCTGTGTAAGTTGTTTACATTCATTATTGTTGTAGTGTTATGTTCTTTGAGATATAAGGTAATTTAAGGCATGGCTTTGGAGACGCTTTGAAGGGAGGGTGGGATCTCATGCTTTCAAAGCTAGCTTGCTAATGCTAGCCGCTCTGAAATTGCCTATAGCTTTAATGCCGTCTCTCACGACGCTTTTCAGAATCTGCTGTGTAAGTTCATGTGTTTTAAAGGTGTGTAAGGCTTTTGAGACACTGAATATGTTTCTTATCTAAAAAATTCCTTAAAAGTTTTACTTTAAAGTATATTTAAATCATTGTTTAAAAAAAAAACACTTTTGTCATGCTTTAAAGTACACCAGTGTTATTTGTGTTGACTAACATGCTAATGTACATGTAAAGTACTTAATTTTAATGCAACATGACATACAGTAGAGTTAAAAAGAAATTACATTTTCATTGAGCATCAATGCTTGTCATTTGTTAGTAAAATGTAATATTTGAAAGACAATGGAAGTACTTATGAAATAACATATACAGATGTAATTAAGCCCTACTTAAGTTTGTCAAAAAAGCACTTTAAGTGCATTTAATTAAAGTTTTTCATTAAATTTTAATTAACATGCAAGTGCCCAAAACATTACATTCACCTTGCACTTATATTATTTAAAAGTATATTATGTCATAATAAGTACTCAAATGTAGTTTTCAAATGTATGCTTAAGTGTACTTCTTTTTCATAAGATGAACAATCAGATATGACGAAGGTGAAAATCCCACCTCAGATTTATTACGGTTAATGTATCTAGTTAGGGGGTTAACAATGTGTCTATTGCTTTTATTAAGCTAGTATTTACAGCAAATGCTGTAAAGTAAAAACAAAAGAACAACAGGATTTAGGTTAACATTTTCCAGTGATCCAGAAATCCAGAATTTGATGTCATGTTTCAATAATGTTCCTTTTAAATGGCACAATTGCATTATAAAATGTGGAAAAAGTGGTTAACTTATACTATTTAAATTATGATGGCAGGCAATATTGCTAAAAAGTTAAACTTGTTTTCATCTTGACCATGTGCAGAACACCTTGATGATACCTGGAACCAGATGTGGTATATTCCCCGTCCTGATCTTAAACCCTTGTTTAACTCTCTTCCAGTCCAGACACATTTACTTTGGCATTACATCATGCTTTTTATTGAGGGAATTCTTTTCATTTTCATGCTTTTCATGCTAAAATCTGAGCTAAGAATGACTCTCAAACACATATCAAATTATTTACAGGCTATTTAGCCCAGTTTTTTTTTTTTAAATAAAAAGGCTTCGTCAGCCACTTCCAGTTATTTTAGGTGTTGCAAACTGTTTTTGTTATCATATTGTTTTAATGTAATATCATAATCTTAAACACACAGGTAAGTAGTGAAATTCGTTTTACTGTTTACTGCACTTCATATTCTTAGTTATTTACCTATAGTGGATAATGAATTTTAACATTTACAGGAAATTGCTTACTTCCGACAATCTCTCTTTAAGCGCAATACTTTGTTTGAAATATTCACAGTATGGGTTGTGGGCAATATTAGATCGCACTTCGAATTCTTGCCGGAAATAGTACACCATCAGTGTATCTTTGCAATACTAATTTCAGCATACTACGATTTTTGACACACTAATTCTAATTTTGAATAGTATTTAAGATGGATACTAGTATGAAAATTCAAACAAATCGGTTGAGTGAATGATTCCATGACTCATTCGTATTATAAATCAGTTGAAAAACTAATTGAATGAGCATTTTTAAAGGGATAGTTCACTTTGAAATTAATTGTTGGTATGTTTTAGCTGACCTCAGGGGCATCCAAGATGCAGGTGTCTTTGTTTCCGAAGTATTTTCAATTTTTATATTTTTAGGTCAAACCGTTCTTGTCTGTCAGTCATATAATGCAGGTCTATGGTCACCACCTCAAAGAGCATGTACAGAGAAGTCCAAATTAAACATGATTTAATGACTCGTAAATGTAAGTACACATTGATGGCCTAAGACACAAAACGAGCGGTTTGTGGGAGAAAATGAACAGTATTTATATTGTTTTTACCTCTTGTTACCACAGCGCCGGAAGTGATCTCTCGCGCGTCTACGTCACTCATTATTTACACAGAGATTTCGGAAGTGTTACCTTTCACTGTGAAGATCTAAACATATTTAGATATACATGAAATCACAATGGAAGACGATTTCGATATATCAACGTTGAATTTTTTTCACAACCATATTTAGATCACTTCCGGCGCTTGTGCAAACCGAAGCGCCCGCGCCCTCAGATCACTTGGACATGGCTGTGGTTACAAGAGGTAAAAACGATATAAATACGGTTCATTTTCTTTTAAAAATGGCTCGTTTTGTGCCTTAGGCCATCAATGTGTACTTACATTTATGAGTCATTAAATCATGTTTAATTTGGACTTCTCTGTGCATGCTCTTTGAGGTGGTGACCATAGACCTGCATTATATGACTGATAAACAAACGGTTTGACCTAAAAATATCAAAATTGAAAATACTGTGAAAACAAAGACACCTACATCTTGGATGCCCTTGAGGTAAGCTAAAACATACCAACAATTAATTTCAGAGTGAACTATCCCTTTAACTAATCAATGACTCATTCATAACGATGCTTGTCACTTGTTGCAAAGTAACCTGCAGAAACACATTGACAGTCTGACACAAACACAGTTGAATAGAAGCAGTGCTGTTATTAGAACTGGAACACTGCTCGACTAATCAGATTTGAGGACCGGAATGTCTCCGGGATAAAAAGCACACTGACTTTGAACATTTACTTAATCACTTCACTTTAGAACTGTCATGAGGATGTCGATCAACTCCACTACTGTGATGTCATGGAAAGAGGATTTTGTGTTTTATAAGCTAAGCTTTCACACTGTAGCCCCATGAAGTCTATAACAGGGAGGATTATGTATTCCCTTCACGGGTTATTCTCCAAAAAAGGACCAAATTCCTTGTTGATTAAACAAAGATTAGCACTGGAAAATTTCCACATCCCAAACATGCAGTAATAAAAGTAATTATGAAATTACATAAAAAAGACGTCTTACTTGTGGGAGTAAAAAACACTAAAGTTAAGGTACTTACATTTAATGTAAGTAAACTATATACTACATTTTCATTAAATGCAAATAACATGCAATTAAAGGGGTAGTTCACCCCAAAATGTAAATTATGTCAGTAATGAGTGATTCAGCTCTCAGATTTAATCAAAAATATCTTAATTTCTGTTCTGAAGATGGGGTTGGAACAACATGAGGATGAGTAAATACTGACAGAATTTACATTTTGGGGTGAACTAACACAAAAATTACATTCAGTTTGCATGTATTCTATTAAAGTATACCATTTAAATAATACTCTTTTCCACATGGGAACCAACATTTAAAGGGATACTTCACTTTTTTTGGAAATAGGCTCATTTTACAACTCCACCAGAGTTAAACAGTTGTGTTTTACCGTTTTCTAATCAATTCAGCCGATATTTAGAAGAATATCAGTAACAAGACATTTTAATCTCATTGACTTCCATAGTATATTTTTTTCCTAGTATGGAAGTCAATGAGACCAGAAGCGGTCTGGTTACAGATATTCTTCTAAATATCAGAAAATCGGCTGAATGGATTCGAAAAACGGTAAAACTCAACTGTTTAACTCTGGGGGAGTTGTAAAATGAGCCTATTTCCAAAAAAAAAGTGGAGTATCGCTTTAAAACCTACATGCCCAATATGCTTTACTAGATTAACTACTTTTTCTTTCTTTCTGATGGCTTAAAGTCCCTTATGTGCCTCTGAGTCACTTTCAGATGTTTTTGTGCGCACCACATCAAACAGACAGTGCATTCCCAACTCTCCTGTGTGATCTCACAGCTTAGAAACCGTCAACGTTGTTCTCAGGGCATGATTCTACATGCAGTACAGTCTGTGATTATATGGTTCACCCCTGTTTGGGATGTTCAGTAGGTTTGGAGCAAGTTCAACAGACAAGTGTTGAAGGGATCCTTCATGGGCTCAGGTAAACAACACCACATTGTAATGAGGCTTGACTTAGAAAAGGTTCCAGCAAAAAAAATGCATTTAAGAGACAAAGACAGATTGGAGAACAAATGAAGGGGAAGTTCAATTAAATGTTTTGAACTCATATCTTGCTCTCAGGTAGGTTGACACCATAACAATCCCACCAGCATTTCCCCAGAACAGCTGCTAGATTCAGAAACAACACAGTGGTTATTCAACCAGCCGACAAGCCAAGTGGGTACCAGAAGATATTGTGTGCATGCAGGAAAAGAACAGGAGTAAAACATAGTGACATTTAAAACCATAAAAGCACAACAATCCCACCAGTCATAAGCAATCAGGACTCAGTTAAAGCCAGCTGATTGAAATAGCTCAAGTATGTGGATGTTATGAGAGTGTTTCACAGAGGTTTATTTGTACTGATTGGATATTACTTTAGTTTAGTAACATTTGTTTGTTCATTATGATGAGGCCTGGAGGAATAGAAAGATATTTTCAAGTTTAGCCAAGATTTCCGTACTAATGTTTTGATGTAGATATAGCAGTGATTATGAGGCTCCAGTCAGGAAAGCCCAAGGCAAGCTGGGTGGGTGGCCTGGAGCCCTCTGCACTCTTTCTAAACTTCTCTCTGCTTCCATTCAAACATGTGGGGGCAGTTTTCCTGACATCAAAACGTGCCAAGACCAAGTGTGAAAAACAATACGAGCAATGACAAAATGTGCCGTTCAAATGACCATGTATCCGTCTTTCAGCAATATAAAAAACTTTTCCTGATAATTTACTCACCCCCATGTCATCCAAGATGTCCACGTCTTTCTTTCTTCAGTCGAAAAACAAATTAAGGTTTTTCAAGAAAACATTCCAGGATTTTTCTCCATGTAATGGACTTCATTGGGAACCAAATGGTTCAAGGTACAAATGAGAGTCTCAGTGCAAACTGTTCAAAGCGCTTTAAACGATTCCAGATGATGAATAAGGGTTTTATCTAGTGAAACGATTGCTCATTTAATAAATAAATGAACGACATGACTCGAAAAAAGATTCGTTCATTTTGAGTTTGAACAGGAAAGCCACGAACGCGCATCACAGAACAGAGCAAGGCGACCATTTGAGCTTATAAAACTTAAACATTTTAATTTATTTTTTAAATGACCGAACGTTTCGCTTGATAAGACCCTTATTCATCGTCTGGTGTCATTTAAAGCCCTTTGAAGCTGCAATGAAACTTTCATTTGGACCTTAAACCGTTTGGTTACCAATGAAGTCCATTATATGGAGAAAATGCTGGAATGTTTTCATCAAAAACCTGAATTTCTTTTTCGACTGAAGAAAGAAAGACGTGGACATCTTGGATGACATAGGGGTGAGTAAATATAATCATTATTATATCAGAGAATTAAGTTACATTTGTATTATATATATGGTGGAGAAACCATTTTCTCTACAAGTAAATTACACAAACCCAATTCCACAAATGGCAAGTAACACACTTTAAGAGTTAAACTGAAATTTTAAAGTAGAAAATTTTAAATTGTATTTTCTTGTAAAACAAGAAAATACTATTTATATAACTTTTTATTTAATAAACTTTTTCAACATTTACTGTATGCTTCCTTAAGAAAATTAAACTTGATTCAATATACATACTGTGAAAAAAGCTTCAATATCTCATGTCATTTTGCTTCTTGTGTAATTGTATCTTATTTTAAGGATGTTTCAGCATTTTTACAGGAACACAACAAATGGTAACTGGCCTTCTTAAAAGGTGAGTTAAGGTAAACTATCATTTCCTTCCAATGGTCTTATCATAGCTACAATTTCTGGGTCACACGGGGGGGGAAGTGGGCCTTCAGTACAGCTGGGACTGAATGGAGACACCGGCTGGAGCCAGCAGAAATCGGCTGCCTTTCCTCACAGCGCTGTGCACTGCTTCTCATCTCGCTAATGACAGGGTAACGAGCAGCCAACTATTTCCAAAGCAAAGATGAGCAGAAGGAAAGGGGGAGGCCTTCGCTCTCTAAACAGCTTTGGCCCCCATTTGGCGGCATACCAGCATGACCGTTCTCAGTGTTTGCAAGTGCTGAAGACTCCCAGATGAAAAAAAAAAGGAATATGGTTATCAGTGGGGGGATTGTTATTCTACACTCCTAAAAATAAAAGGTTTTTTATTGGTGTTGATGGTTTCATGAAGAACCTTTAACATCCATTTAACCTTTAAAATGCACAAAAGGTTCTTTACAGCAAAAATACATTTATTTAGATGTTTAAAATGTTCTTACCACTTACCACTGCAAGTTTCTTTAGGGAACCAAAAATGGTTCTTCTATGGCAGTAGAAAGCTATTTTAAGAGAGTAAGCTTAAACGTCTTTCTTTCTTCAGTCGAAAACAAATTCAGGTTTTTTGATGAAAACATTCCAGGATTTTTCTCCATATAATGGACTTCAATGGGGACCAAATGGTTCAAGGTCCAAATGAGAGTTTCAGTTTAGCTTCAAAGGTTTTTAAATGACACCAGACTAGGACCCTTCGAGTCATGACTCGAAAAAAGATTTGTTCATAAGTTCGAACAGGAGAGTCACAAACGCTCATCACAGAACAGAGCAAGGCGAGCATTTGTGCTTATAAAACTTAAACTTTGTTATCTATTTTTTAAATGAGCAATCGTTTCGCTTGATAAGACCCTTATTCATCATCTGGTGTCATTTAAAGGCCTTTGAAGCAGCACTGAAACTGTCTTTTGGACCTTGAACTGTTTGGTTCCCATTGAAGTCCATTATATGGAGAAAATCCTGGAATGTTTTCATCAAAAACCTTAATTTCTTTTTGACTGAAGAAAGAAAGACATGGACATCTTGGATGACGTGGGGGTGAGTAAATTATTAGCAAAAGTTTTTTTTTTTTTAATTTTGAACTACTTTAAAGAAAGATTAATAAAGGTGCGCTAGTTTAATTCATAAGGTGGACAGAGATGAGAAAGCTGTTTTAAGCGACATGCTTTCCATCTGACTTTCACCTGAGTACCTGAGAGCCATTCCTCTTATGACTTAAAAGAGTTATATCCTTCTTAGCCAAACAACACTAGTTGAAATTAGAACTAATTGTAGAAATTATACAAATGCACATATGGAAAACAAATAGAAGGACCCAGTGGGGTTGCCAAAGGTTTAGAAATCATTTCACAGTGAGAACATCGGTTGGGTTAGATGTTTTAACATGTACATTTTCCCATTATATTTAACATTTCTAATTAGATAAAAGTTATATTTGGATATTCAGTACCACTTTATATTGAGTGTCTTTAACTAAAAATGCTAGGTTGTTTTAACCCAACTCTGGGTCAAATATGGACAAACCCAAACATTGGGTTAAAAATATAATAAAAAAAAATGTAACCCAATGGTTGGGCTTGTCCATATTTGACCCAAAGTTGGGTTAAAACAACCCAGCCATTTTTAGAGTGTGCTAACATTAAAGTTGATAATTTGATACAATGCACTTATTGTATACATGGTTTTGTATTGTACACTCTGGGTTGTTTAAACCCAAAGTTGGGTCAGATATGGACAAACCCAACTATTGGGTTAACATTTTAAATATTAGACTTAACCCAACGGTTGGGTTTGTACATATTTGACCCACCTTTGGGTTTAAACAACGCAGCATTTTTTTAGACTGTACCTTTTTTTTTTTTAAATACCGGCATTCATTTCTGTGATTACTGTTGACCTTTCGTTCACCCCATACCAATACCACTAAACCTTATATCCCACCTCAATAGCAGCACAAGTGTTTTGCAATTCAACACAAACACAATAAGTGCAATGTTCCTAACAATATTATTTAAGTAAAGACAGCAAACAATAGTGTGACCGCCCAGGTACACAATTTACACCTTTCATTTCTTATCTTTAATCTGTTCTTTAGTTGATCTAAATGTTATTTAGTGGCATTGTTGCACACACATACACAAAACAAAGCACATTTACAGACAAGTTCTTACCTGAAAGTATAGCACTTATAACTCCACAACTGTTTATCTTCTCCTTTTCACTCCAACGCTTTCACAGCAACGGTCTAATTGACAAGAGTCCCGATGGCAATCCTCACCCCTGCGAAGAGATGGAAGAAGTAGGAGGGTGTTGTGTGGAAACTCGGAGGAGGGAGGTGGGCTTTTAGGGAGGAGTGAGCCTGGGTATGAAGAGAGCAAAACATGCAGAGGCAATCAGAAAAGAGAGGCAAACACAAACAGACAGAGATCAAAGAAAAGCAATCTACGCTCCGTCCGCACCACACTATTAGATAATGACAGATTCAGGAGGTCTTCCATCAAAGGGTGTCTAGATGACGCCACTGGAAAAAAAATAGCATGTTTGTTCACAAAGATCTGTGAAATCAGTTTCTAAGTGTCTCTAAATGGGTAGCTGGCAAATAATATGGGACAAACTTCAAAATAACACACAAAAAAAAACAAAAATAGTTAAATATTTCACAAATAGTTGAATAATAAAAAGTGTCAAGTTTTTATTTGTCAAATACACAAAGGAAATGGTCTAATCACCCCTCATGATTGTGCATTAAATATAAAAATAAGAAAAAAAAGAATATATGTCAATTATCTATGTACAAGGAGGATGTCCATATTTTGAAGTCCATTGTGCTGAAGTGTAAAGTATATTCGCTTAAGACAAAAAAGTGCGAAGAACAGTTGCATTAAATTCGTATATATTGTTTTAAACACTTTTTAGATTTTTGCCGTTAAAAAAATACTAATTAATTAGAAAACGTATATGTAAAATGCATGTACAGAAAACAATTAGAAAATGTGGCAACACTTTATTTTACAGTGTCCTTGTTACATGTATAGTAATACCTAAAAATTAAGCATAACTACATGCAACTAACCCTAAAATAAACCTAATCCTAACCCTCAAAAAAATGAACTAGGGAGGTTGTGCACTTTACATAATATATTTATATATAGTTTACTTATAATAATTATATTTTTTGACTTTAAATGTACAGTACAAAATCCTAATGTGTTGTCTAAACACAAACCATTTATGTTAAGTAAAAAAATGTGTACATCCAGAGGGTGGCAGTATAGAATAAATGTTAAAATTAAGTGTTATTTTATGTTGTTTTTTTTTTTTTTTAGAAATTTAGAAAAGGGGAAGACTTGATAGTGTGTAATAGTGTTTAATGTTAAATTAAATTGGAATTATTAAACCATTTAAATTACAGTGGGTTACCATTGTGGAGAAGAGTGGAGCATTTTGTTAGCGTGTCGACTGATTTCATTACTTTCTATTGCTTTGAATGAAGGAGCATGAAAATCTTAGCATTCAAGATGCTAATATGTGCTTCTGCTAGCAAATAGCTAGCTAAAGTCTAATAATTTAATTAAATGTCACTGAATCAAATGAAATATAAATGGATGAAAGAATATAATAAAATGCCTTTGAATCATGTCAGGAAGCCTTTAAAAATTCACGTTGAGACTACTTAAATTGTAGTCTTAAATTGTTACACAATTCCATTATGTTGAAGTTACATAAACAAATTATGTTTGTTTAACGTAATCCAGTTATGTGGAACCTGTTGACAAATTAAAATGAATTAAAGCCAACATATTATTTTTTTGAGTGAAAGGAACACGCCGACTTTAGCTTATTCGCCGTACCCTACAGAGTTAGATAAATCCATACTTACCTTTTTCATCTCCGTGCATGCCGTAACTCTGTCTGACGCACCCACCGCTAGCCTAGCTTAGCACAAAGACTGGAAGTAAATGGCTCCAGCTAGCATACTGCTCCCAATAAGTGACAAAATAGCGCCAACATTTTCCTATTTACAGTATATGTTGTGATTCGTATATTGACAGTGTGTACAAATAACAAGGTCATATGAGACACCGCCATCTTTTAACCGTATAAATATTGGGAACTTTATTCTCAGAAGGCGAAGCACTGCTACTTGGGCGGAGTGATTTGCTCGCAGCACCTGAGAGACGCACCGTGGTGAGGAGCAGTTTGCTCAGTGTTGCGATCAAATCACTCCGCCCAAGTAGCAGTGCTTCGCCTTCTGAGAATATAGTTCCCAGTATGTGTACAGTTAAAAGAGGGCTGTGTCTCATATGATCTTGTTATTTGTACACACTGTGACTATACAAATCACAACATAAAAATAGTAAAATCTTGGTGTTATTTTGTTACTTATTGGGAGCAGTATGCTAGCTGGAGCCATTTACTTCCAGTCTTTGTGCTAAGCTAGGCTAGCAGTAGAGTTACGGCACGCACGGAGATGAAAAGGGTTTATGGACTTATCTAACTCTGGGGGATACAGTGAATAAGCTAAAGTCCCAAAAAGTCAGAGTGTTCCTTTAATTTTACTTAAATAATGTGCAAATACACTGTAACAAAGACACCTTAAAATAATCAGCAACCGAAAATCATTTTAGATTATTTTAGAGTCTCACGAATCCTGGTCATTTTGCATCCCACTGCATTTGGTTATTTATTAACATCAAGATACAGCAAGACTAATATAGTAGTAGAACAATGTCCAAATGACATTGTCACACAGTAATGTCTGCAGTGTCTTCTGCACTGTGACCATTGACCTTGCAAGCCCTGTTAATCTCTCATCTAAGTGTATTCTCATGGATCTTTTACTAAAACATTCTGTCTGTGTGTTCACAATAGCTTGCAGCAGTTACTGTAGCTCTGAATAGCTCTGAAGACTAAACAGACAGAACGGCGGTAAGTTGTTTAACCGGGCCTCCTCAGACTTTACATGTACGATTATCTACACTTTTCTCTTCCTGAGGTGTTTGAAATTGTTTCAAGAAGTAAGTGAGTCCAGGTCCCCTTATGATAAGTAGACGACTATCTGCTTTCAGTTGCATAACTATCACTTTTTGTTAAACTAAATCAATTACATCTGGATGTTAGCAACTCAAGTCTACGAGGATTATTGAGTCAAAGGGTTCGAAAGAAATGTAATCATTTTAAAATAATACTCAAGTTTTCAAATTTTCTCAAGTGAGTCAGGAAAGTCAACAAACACTTTTTCTGCTCTTTCTCAGTTTCCTTTCAGTCAAGTTACCATGACTGCACAGTTCTGAATACATAAGAACTAAACTAATCTCTTAAATCTCTCCTCATAAAAGTGATTAATTGAAGTTTGTGAGAAAAGTCAACCATTTAATGTGGAGAACCTCAATAGCATGTTTACAATGTCAAGAAATGTGATTCTTATTTAAATGAACAGTGTATAAGCAAAATTCAAACAGCAGGATATAACTGAAGTCAGTTCAGTTGTATACAGTATTTTTACTCCCGATCTAATGTTATATCAGAGTCTAGATTTAAATCTTGCAATGCAAAAAAAAGGATTTTCTTCCTTTTTTGTGTTGTTTTCCGTTACAAATGTCTAAAAATTATTTTAGTAAAGTAAAATTACTTTAGATAAAATCCGATATTTGTTCTTATTTTAAGCATCAATATAGCATCAATATTTCAGCAAATAATCAAAGTCATTTTATTCAAGTAAATGTATTTTGATTTAAGAATGTTTAGATATTTATAAGACAAAGTAAGATTTGTAAACTATTTATCAACAACTAACTGTAAAAATACAGTCCAATGTACCATGTTAATATGACAGAATTTTCAATATTGATTCTTCACATGTGATTAATTGTTGAATAAATTTTTTTAAATGTCCGTAAAATGAACGAAAAGGGTATTGATAATTTGCAGCCACGATATTATAAATTTTTCTACAATTTTTTTAAAGGAGTAGTTCACTTTTAAAAAAAAACTTTGCTGATAATTTATTCACTCCAATGTCATTCAAGATATCCATGTCATTCTTTCTTCAGTCGAAAAGGTTTTGATGAAAACATTCCAGGATTTTTCTCCATATAATGGATTTCAATGGGAACCAAACGGTTCAAGGTCTAAAAGACAGTTTCAGTGCAAACTGTTTAAAGGGCTTTAAACGATTCCAGGCGATGAATAAGGGTCTTATCAAGCGATACGATCGCTCATTTAAAAAAAACAAAACAAAGTTTAAGTTTTATAAGCTCAAATGCTCGCCTTGCTCTGTTCTGTGATGCACATTCGTGACCTCTTCAAACTCGTTTATCAAAATGAACGAATATTTTTTCGTTTCATTTGGTTCATTCAACGATCGGGAAAAGGTTTGTTCATTTTGATGAACGAGTTTGAATAGGAGAGTCACGAACGCGCATCACACACTAACCCTAACAGAGCAAGGCAACCATTTGAGCTTATAAAACTTAAACTTTGTTATTTATTTTTTTAAATGAGCGATCGTTTCACTTGATATTGATAAGACCATTATTCATCGTCTGGAATCGTTTAAACCCCTTTGAACAGTTTGCAGTTTGCACTGAAACTCTCTTTTGGACCTTGAACCGTTTGGTTCCCATTGAAGTCCATTATATGGAGAAAAATCCTGGAACGTTTTCATCAAAAACCTTAATTTCTTTTCGACTGAAGAAATAAAGACATGGATATCTTGGATGGCATGTGGGTGAGTAAATTATCAGCAAAAGTTTTTTTTAAAAGTGAACTACTCCTTTAAGATAATTCTCAGGAATCTCAGAAATGGTGCCATTGTATCAGAAACTTTGAGGTCAATTAAAGTTATCAGTCAGTCAAATGTATATTCTATTTTCTGCAAAAAAATAAATAGTAATCCAACCATATGTTTTTAAAAATACCAGCCATGAAAATAAGCAATAATGACGTCTATTGCTAAATTATTACCCACAATTTTCAAAATGAATCTCAAGGTTATAATGAAGAGCTTGCACTTGATACTTTGTTTGTGCCAAGAATGCAAAGGTTAGTGAACATAGTTACTATTCGCTTACATTGAGAAAGAGCAACTAGTTGAAAAGAGCACTTGATTCAATTGAAAGGAACTGAAGCCTCAAAACCAAAACAAGCCTGTTCACTTTGCGGCACTTCCACGAAAACTGAGAGCACAATGCCTGTCAAATGGAGTGTGACATTCCTGGGTTTCTGAAAGCGGTAATTGCTTTTTTCAGTGTTTGGCTGTTGGTTTCATGAGCTTTGAATCCCACCCTCTAATGAGTGAGCGAGTTTCTGTTGTCCACACTGTTCCCTGACCGAGCTGTGTCGGAGAACCAGGGTTCGGCTTTCTTCTGTGAATCTCTCAGCTCTTTTTTTGCAGAATGAGGTTTTCCGCATCGTTTTTATGCTTCCTAATTGGTCTTTTAGGACTAGGAGGGATTTGCAGTTTGGTGGAAGATGAGGGGGAGGAACCGGAGGATAGAGACCTGAGCAAAGCTATTTTGGAGATGCTGCACATAAATAAACTGTCAGCACCTCAGCAAGCAAAGCCACACCCCTACATGAAGCACGTTTACCAGTCCTTGGACACACAGGAGAGAGACCCGAGTGGGGCAGATGGAACTCTTGTACAGAGTTTCCGGAGCATTGAAGGTAAGTATGTATTTTTATTTAAAGTAAACAATTAAACAATCATTGATGTGCCTGTACATATATCTATTAAAACGTTATGAGTAGCATTTAAGTTCAAGTTCAAGTTCCGTTTATTTATAGAGCACATTTACTACCGGCTTTCCTACAGTTTACTACAGTTGACCAATTGGATCAGGTAATCCGAGCTGGTGTGATTGAGTGGAGGCGGGGACTAATTAGCATATAATTAGCGAATAAACCTTATTTTATAAGACAGAGAAACACACATAGCCATCTTTAGAATTTTGTCTTTAAAAATTCAATTTTTGCTGTAGCTCTACATATTTCTATGGTAGTAACTAGCTGGTGAAGTGGATTTACTTATTGTAGAGTTGACGAAAGTTATCATGAGCATAATTATGTTTAAAGCAGATGTCATAACAAATGCCAGTAGACCAGGAAGATGTTAAAACGAGCGGTAAATAAATCCATTAAATCTTGCCTTCAGGCTGTGGAAATACAAACGAGTGCAGGCCAGAAAAGGGGCGGGGCTACATGAGGTCTTGCATAGAATATCATTAAAGGCATTAAGACATTATTGTCAAAGGAAACAATGTTTGAAAATGTCATAGTGATTATCAAAAATTAGTTTTAAGGGATAAAATGATTGACTGCAAGGGGGAGGTCACCATTTTTTTCACTGTAGTATTTTTTACACTTCTCTGAAGAGATGTTGATGCATAAAAAGATTCGATAACCTTTGTAGTTATATGAATACAACTAAATAAATATTATAAAAAAGGTATAAAATAAATTCTGCTTAATTTTCACCCTTGTTCTTTTTCAAACAAGATTCAAAGTACGGCACTCCAGGATGGATCTGGTTCAACATGTCCCAGCTGAGTCCCTTCATGAGGGTTGCAGAGCTGGTCCTGCTGAGGAAGACTCTTCATCACAAGCCGCTTAGTGTGACGGTCACAGTACATTGTCTTTCACCAGGAAGAGACAACCTGAGCATTAGTGGCCCACTTGTGGAGCACTTATTGAGTCTGGACCGGGTTCCTCCAACAGGCTATGACGTTTTTGACGTGACAGCTGCAATAACCCAGCCATCGAGCCGCTCAGATATCCTAGGCTTCCAGCTTCGCTTTGGCGATGAGAGCGGCAGCCTGGTTCTCCATGAAGCCCTCACACAGAGCCTCTACTGCTTGAATGGCAGCTCTCTTCGCCAGCCGCTTTTAGTGGCCTACAGGAGCAAATCAATGGAGCTAAAGCAGAGGGCTTCAGGAGTGAGCTCAGTACACAGGCAGAGCTGCATGGTCAGCTCAGAATATGAGAAACGGCAAATACATTTGAGACATGGGAGACATGTAGCTGCATGCAAGCTGTATGTACATCATGTCGACCTTCATACGAGCAAGTTGAGTCAATGGATACTGCAGCCATCCAGTTTCAACATAAGTATTTGTAGGTATGAGCCTGTCTGTGTGTAATATATCACTATGAATAAGGGGGCTTGACAATATGTAAAAGTTTAAAAATGTGCCTTTCAAAATGCATCGATTACAGTACTAAATATTGATAGTGTGTGATTGTATTGAATGTGCATTTTTAGTGTACTTTAAATACTAAAGGTATATATATTTTTCAAAACTGTATTTGTAGATAAAATAATATCTAACTTTTAAAAAGTTTACATTGTAATAATGTAAAATTAAAAAGTTTTACTTTAAGCACATTTTAAGTCATGATGTTTTAATATTTTAACATGCTTTAAATACGTACAATTATTTTAATGTGTTGACTAAAAGTAATTGGTCAGAATTTTATCTGTAGTGTGTTAATCGATATTACGTTTAAAATTGATGTATTTTAAATTAGATAGGAACTTAATTACGAAATATTTTTAAACATACAAATTTAATTAGAAGTGACATTTCTTGTCAGTTTGTTCATCAGTGTGCATTTCAAAAAGACAATAGAATGATAACTATTTACTTAAAGGTTTTCTAGCTTAAAAAAAATAACAATACACACTCTCGTGTCGTTTCAGATCTGTGAAACTTTAGTTCATCGTCGAAACACAAATTAATATTTTAATTAAACCTGAGAGACTTCTGTCCCTCCATTGACAATTCACGCAACTACCACTTTATAAAAAGTTCATAAAGGGATTGTAAAACTAATTCATATAAATTGAACAGTTTAATCCAAATTTTTTGAAGAGACTCAAATCGATCACTTAAATGATGAACAGGCTGAATTGGCTTTTATAAAACATAAACAGAAGTTCAACCAAAACTGCTTGCAAAGTGAGAGAACAATTATCATTGTTTTTGCAGAAGACTCCGGCGCAAAATGAACCTTTGGTCCAATTACACATTGGTACATAGTCAACCGTTCTCTGAGATTTGTTTTCATGATTATCTAATGTAAAAAAATTTCTCTCTAAAAACTGTTTAGCTTATAACGCTAGTATATGGGGCATAGAGAAATGAAAATAAAAATCGCTAGTTAATACCACGGTAGCATAATCAAGGGTCCCTACACGCAAATCGAAGCATTGAGAATGTTGTAAGTGTACAGACCAAGAAGATATTTTATAAAGACAGTCCACTTCGCGGATACAGGCAGGAGCCATCTTTGGAAAACAGTCTCGAGCAGTCAAACCACCAACGCCGAGCCAAGTGCGCTAGTGAGCCAGAACCAGTTTTTGAAGATCAAACTCTGTACATTCGATAATCATGAACGCAAATCTCAGAGAACGGCTGACTATGTACCAATGAGTAATTAGACCAAAGGTTAATTTTTCGCCGTAGTTGTCCTTTAACACGAGTATGAACCTCATTGGTTCTTCTCGCCTGGTTCTCGCACATGATGAATGTTCATATGTGAATAAAAGCCTAAAATAAAACTGTTCATAAAGTGGTCGTGTCTCTTCAGAAAATTTGGACTAAACCGTTTTATGTTCTCTTTATGAACTTTTTTAAGCATTGAAGTGGTAGTACAGTAGCTGTCAGGTAAACAAATCACTCAGATTTCATTAATAATATCTTCATTTGTGTTTCAAAGATGAACAAAAGTCTTATGTGTTTGAAACAACGTATGAGGGTGAAAATTAATTTTCATTTTTGGGTGAACTATCCCTTTAAGTCCTGCTTAAGTGAGTAGAAAAAAAATGAGTTAAACTAATTGCATTTAGGCCTAATAAGAATGTTTAATATAGCCTAATACATTTTCATTCAAGTGTAAATAACTATACTTCAGCATAATGACATCAGCTGATTTAAAAGTAAAACCATTAACGAGCAGCAACTCAACGAGTAGCCTAATTAGCCATAGCAATGCAGTTCGGTTAAACGCTAACGTTACATCGCTGTTTTAATAGATAAGAAAGAACATATTTAAAAGCTCACCTAAATGGACCGTGGGACGGACAGTCCGGTTCTTTCTGGTCAGACAGCTGATTCTACACAGTACATTATGTTGACCTGAGGTTCCTATTAAATCGGCTGGTCGTAAATGAATCACTTGTAGCCTTGGAAAGTCCGATTCGTTAATGATTCAGGTTCGCAGGCTGAATCAGTCGGTTCATTTTGATCTTATACACGATTCACCGAAGCAATTCGCTGAATGTACGCCTATCTGTCGGCTCAGTTATACTGTATTTCATTGTATTTTGTTCGTGTTAATGTTTAAAAATGCGTCTTTTTAACTATATCAGGTTTGTATCAAACACTTTTATTGTAGGCTAGCTTACAAAGTCTCTCAACACGTTTGGTTACAGCCCTAATGTTGAGCATACCATTTATTGCAGTATTCATTATTTTATGTGATAGAAAGAACCAAATTATGACCTTCCGTCTGTTGCCTTTTTAGAGGTATCTGTTTGAAAGAAATGTCTGCGTCACCCATTCCTGTTCAGAGACAAAGAAAACACCACAGAGAAAATGATTTACTTCAAAGGTGCATTCAGCTTTTTATAGTTAGGCCTATGCATGACAATTGTGAGTCTCGGTTTTTAAAACACAGCTATGACCTTAAAACTGTCTTCATGTATTTTATAGATCAAACTGCACTCCACAAGGACTGTCATCTCTCATTGTGATGTACAACAGTGACACTGCGGATATTATTATAAAGGAGCTAAAGGATATCAGAGCTGAGAGATGTGTGTGCCAACCAACTGCTCAATGAAAAGGACTGCAAAAATAATCAAACTGAAGTTTGTGAAGTATTTGAGAACATGACCAGTGTAGGAAGACGTAGCCTATGTGAACCCTTGGATTATGCATTTCTGCATTAGGCTATATTTGATTTGAACATAGAAAACACGGCATAACAGATAGCAGTGGTAAACACTCACAATGCAACATGCAGCAGTTATCATCACCAAACATTGCCTGTAATCATGGCTTATAAATGCACAATTGTATTTTCTCTTTACAAAACTGTTTCAATTAATTAATATTCTTTGGATGTCAGGTGTGAATCTTGAGCTCATGCCAAACCATCTGGGTTCACATACTTGTTTTCTGGAACTGTATTTAGCCTATATGTTTTTTGAGAACTTACTTGAGAACATTGCAGGTGCACTTTTGGCCACATGATGTCATGATAGAGCAAGAAAACGTTACTTTCAATGTTTCTAGAGCATCAATGTTCCTATATCAAAGAGTCAATACGTTCTTTGCCTATACCTATATTTAAGATTGTCATGAGTTATCAACATCTCTATCAATGAGTAGGCCTAATTATAAAAAGGAAAAAAATAGGAAAGACAAAAAGGTGTACCAGAGGTGCTTCAAGTATGGATGTGATGTGAGGAACTGTTAAATTCTTTGAGTTTGAAACCATGTTTGCAATTCGGACAGAATGCCTTTTGAAAACTCCCATATTTAGAATGATATCTTAAAGAAAGAATGTGGAAAATAAACAATCTGTTCTGCAATTTCCTCTCGCATTTTTTTGTCAGCTGTTACAGTGATTCCGGTTGTCATGACAGGGTCTGGCTGCAACCAGGGGTGCAACTCGACAAGCTTATCTAAAAATGCCTCCTGTAACAGCAACATTGACAAACACAAGAAAAACAAGGTAGGCCTATGTAATGCAGCCTATTATTTAATTATTATAATTAGCGCTAATAAGCGATAGTAATCTTATAATTAATATTAATCAACTAATTATCTTATAATCAACTAATATTTTTTTTTTGTATTTTCAATTAGTTAACTTTAAATAGGCTAGTCAAATAATTAGCTAATTGTTCAGGCTGTTGGGATCTATAGGCTTAGGCTATTTATTTATGCCTAGCCAATGTTAAATATTCTCTTTAATAGCATGAGGCTTTTCCTACAATTGCTGTATGGCCCACCTTACCTGGTGACCACATCTTG
The DNA here is from genome assembly GCF_016745375.1 of Pimephales promelas. The sequence continues at coordinate 17,058,455 of NW_024121155.1, forward strand.
GTCCACCAGAATTTTTAGTTTACCCAACTCTTGTTTTACCACTACACCTCTGCATACACCAATCGTCTGTACGCTGTACAGTGCTGCTTCAAGTCAATCACTGTATACTGTATGCTTTCGAATCAGTACTGTGATGTCATATACATCAATCTTCTGTAGTCTGTCCAGTGCTGCTTCAAGTATATCACTGTATACTGTATGCTTTCGAATCAGTACTATGATGCCATACACCAATCTTCTGTACTCTGTCCAGTGCTGCTTCAAGTCAATCACTGTATACTGTATGCTTTCAAAATCATTACTATGATGTCATACACCAATCTTCTGTACTCTGTCCAGTGCTGCTTCAAGTCGATCACTGTATACTGTATGCTTTCGAATCAGTACTATGATGTCATACATCAATCTTCTGTAGTCTGTAGTGCTGCTTCAAGTCGATCACTGTATACTCAGTCCCTCCAGAAAAACGCGATTATGCGATCGCTGAATTCAATGCAAAATCAGCCAAAGTCCGCATATTTATGCGGGGGCCGCTTTTTCTTTAAATACGCCGCACTTTCGCTGCATAAATTGCCGATTTCCATGCAAAAAAAGTCACATGTATGTATCTTAGCAGAAAGTTGAAAAATGTTGTGTTTGCTTCACACAAGAGCAGCCATTTCCCCCTGTTTCCATGGGAACGTAATGAAGTGACGCAATTACGTGACGCCAGACAGACTCACGGAGGCGATTGACATCTCACAAATCGAACTCGTATAACTGTCAGTCACCCGTTCTACCGTCACATCGTTACTTAATAAACAACATAAGATAAAAGAAGTAGCATCAAACAGAAATTACCCGCACACATGGGGTGTTCGAGGCGCACATATAACACTGCAGAGCGTTCAACAGGGAGCGCGCAGCTCTTAAAGGGGCCACACCTTATTTACGCTCGTTACAGTCTGAAATAAAACAACATGAGAAATTATATTCCCAGCACTTTCTATGATGTAGTATGCTTGCTTATCAAAGGAAGTAATAAGAAATGACTCTTACATTAAGTGAGAACTAGTGAGAACAGGATGTTGGGGGAATCACTTTTCTCTTTTTCATCAAACCGCAATTTTTGCAAGTTCCCTCAATTTTTGCAAATTCCTGCAATTTCATCGCATAAAATTGCATAAATATCCCGCATATTCCATCGCATTTTTAAAGAAAATGGGCCGCGCAATCAATCAATTTTTGCCCGCAACAATCACAAAAAAACTCAGCGTTTTTCTGGAAGGACTGAATACTATTATGGTAAATGCTATATATAAATCGCAATTTTTTTCACAAATTTTTGTAAATTACCACCACAAAATCAGTCAATTTGATCGCAAAAATCTCAAAAAAAAAATCGTGAAATCCTGGAGGGACTGTATACTGTATGTCATACACCAATCTTCTGTACTCTGTCCATTGCTGCTTCAAGTTGATCATTGTATACTGTATGCTTTCGAATCAGAACTGTGATGTCATACATCAATCTTCTGTACTCTGTCCAGTGCTGCTTCAAGTCGATCACTGTATTTACATTGACTGACATTTACATTTATTCATTCAGCTGACGCTTTAATCCAAAGCGACTTTTACAATACAATTGCTATGTGTCAGAGGTCGCACACCTCTGGAGCAACTAGGAGTTAACTGTCTTGCTCAGGGACACATTGGTGTCTTGTTGATTCGAACCTGGGTCTCTCACACCAAAGTGCATGTGTCTTATTCACTGCACCATCCCCACCCCAATGGTGAAATTGTATTGAATTCTTACTTCTGGCACCAGCTGTGGGCGGGACTGTGATGCTCTATACATGCATAATAAAGGTCTCATGTAACAACACAATACACATCCTGTTACAGACATGAATTACACAGAAATAAAATATAACAATAATAAAAGAAACAAAAATTTTTATAATATATGATACAGTAGTAGAAATATATAGAAAATATATATAGTTGTTTGAATGAACACTGATGTTATTTACAAATGAACAGTTTAGGATGTAATTTACAGATGTACAATTTTAGATGTTATGTACAAATGTACAGTTATGGTAGACCATGTTCAGTTACATTTTTCAGGCTGAATATAGCCTGCGGGGAAAAACTGTTTTCGTGCCTGGCTGTTTGATGGGATCGGCCAGAGGGCAGCAGTTCAAAGAGAGAGAGAGAGCTGGGTGTGTGGGTCCACAGTGAATTGCTTAGCACTTTCTCTCAATCTGGAGTTGTAGAGATCATGGAGATCGGGCAGGGGGGAACAAATAATCTTCTCAGCCGTCCGGACTGTCCTTTGTAGTTTCCTGATGTCTGATTTGGTAGCTGAACCACCAGTAGCTGATTTGATATCAGTTAATGATTAAGTAACCTACATACGGTTGTGTATAGGTTACTAAATAGTGCATAATAAAACGAAACTAATGTTTCTTTCATTTGATAAACTGTTTGTTAATTAATTAGCTTAATAATTGAATAATTGAACATCATTATATTATTTTTGTAACTGAAATATTTGTACATTTAACACTAAAACATAATTAGCCTACATAAAAACTGATTGTGAATATTGTAGCAAGAGATATCAGGCTAATCTGGTGTGTAGCAGCTAGTAAACTAATTGTAAAGACATTAATGGTCATTATAACAGTTCAAATAGCCTTTATAATAACATGATTTTGTAAACAGGCGCCAAAGAGAATGCCTATTAAAATTCATTTGAGCCAATGGGATCTTGGGGTCCTAATGGAGACCCGATTTTGAGGACCTGATTCGTCAGCACACCAGATTCACACACAACATACAGTGTAATTATAATTAAATTGTAATAAACACTTTAAACTGTATGCATACTGTGAGTAGGAGCCAAGTCTTCTACAGTATTTAAATTACATTAGTTTTTTATGGTCAGATAATATGGGTGAATTGTCCTAAAGTGGACACCTGGTCTAGTGTTCAAGTTCAAGTTCAAGGCAACTGCAACAGTACATTACGCAGCAGAATGAAATTGTGTTTCTCCTAATACTCCTAATAGTGTTTGTTGGTCCCCCATAAATGAATGACAGTGAAACTATGGGTTAGCCAAAGCTGTGGTGTCGATCCATGAGCATGGTGGGGTCCCTCAGAGACTTGGAATGTCCCTAATCTACTCTCCAGCGCAGAATAAATCTGTATGAATAAATCATAATACAATAGATAGAAAAACACTAATCAACAGGGAGTATGAAGCTGAACTGGGGCGTGTTATATAGGCCTATGATAATAGACTAGTTGCTTAATGTCTTTATAATAAATTCATCTCATATCGCATGATGGTGTTTAATCTCCATGTTTCATCCATCAATTACCAAAACACTTACTAACTTAAGAAGATTTTACTATTCTCAAGGTGATTTGGGCCTTAGACTTTTCAGTGTCCCATAGGGGAACAACTGCCCCACATTAAGAAGTTGTGGATGACTTGCACTAAGAGCACTACTGTCTATCTATTATTTCTTCTATGAATGTGTTTGTTTTATTTTTTTTATCCTGTGGTTTTCAAAAATGGTATTGGGTTTTGCATTTATTGTTTTGGCTACACAGAAGTCTGAAAAATGCTATTCACCCTGTAATAACATATTATTTATTTAACCTTACTGAAAGGCAATGTTAAGGCACTGATCTTCCCCTCTCCCGCATTCAGGCAGCATTTATTTCACTGTTTAAAATGCAGTTTACGAAAATTGAGCGACACTCCGTTTGTCGAAAACCACTCATGCGCGTGCTTGTGAGAGGAGGGGAATCCTGGTGGGGGAGGGTTGAGGGACAACCCAGGCACAACCGCTGATTGGTTACTGGCGCTGTCAATCAAAGCAGCCATGTCAAGTGGCAAAAAAGCTATGTGAACTAATTGCAGTGAAGAAGGGGCCGTTATTTCAAGATATACACTGTTTAAGTCAGCGGATTTGTTTATAAATGACAGTCGGCATTGCACATTATTTAGGCGCTGTTGAAGGTGGTCAGCATTATGTTTCTTATATGCGGGTAACAACATTACTGGGACAGTTTGAAATCGATGTCCTATAAACGGAATACTCAAACTGAACCTTCTTCGCGTTTTATGTGAGCCAATAGTTTGTGCTGGAGAAAACGAGCCAATGATGTCAGGAAAGCATTACAAGGGTCAAGAAGTCAGCTGCTGCATTAAATATTTCATATTTGGATTTAACATAATATTTTGGGTAAGTGCTTTGTGTGTGAACCACCATTTCTTTGTGTGATATTTCATTGTTTCTTTATGCCATCGCGCGTGAAGATATGAGTAGCCTAACGTAACGTTACATTCATCTGATGGATGAGTACGCAGGTAGGTCAATTCATTTTCCTTTGTTCCGTTTGTGTGAAATGCGAGAAGCTGGTGTACTGTAGCCTACAAGACAGGCTTAGTGCTAATTTGTCGATTAAATAAAGACCAATCGATTTTACTACGTTGAGCAGGAGTCCCATGGTTCTGTTTCGTGTTAATGTAACTAATATAACTAATTTCTTTCCTATCGCTTCCACTCGTTTACTGTACCTCAGATGTTCATGACAGCTGCCGAGTCAAGTGCGTAGCTACTACAGATAATCGGCTTTCTCTTCTGTGAAGCAATGCACCGACCTTCCCAGCTAACACAAATATGTTTTCTAACGTTCAATTTAAGTTCTGAAAACGTTATTTCTGAACCTTTTCTTAACGTTTTTCTATATCTCCAGTGTTTAAATGTTTTAAAAACGTTTTTCTTGGTTCTACAATTTTCTAACATTTTTCTACAAAGGTTAAAGAAACATTTTTTATCATAATGCAAACAACGTTACAAGAATGTTCTTGAAACATTCTAAAACAAGTAGTATAACGTTAAACGAACATTCAACTAAATTGTTTCCTCGAACGATGTATAAATAATGCGTTTGTGTGTGTACATTTTGAGAACATTAATAAAGACCACATAACGTTGAACAAATGTTATAAAAACATTGGAAAGTTAATATTTTCATAACATTTAGAGAACCTTGTCAGAAGGTTAGCTAAATTCCTGAGAAGCACTGAGCAATCCCCGTTTTATGGGTTACTGCATGGCACAACATATGGATACGTATCCTGGATTATAGGCAATAACTGGAGTGACAGGAGGAGATTATAACTCGGAAAATAGATTATAACTATTTCAAAAGAAGCACTGAAAGACCCTGGAGTAAAACATTGTGTTTTAGCTTCTGTGAGTCTGAGTATTGTTGTTCTGTACTCTATAACTTTGTTATAACATAATTCACGTTTATCTGCTTCAAATGATATAGTTTCAATATATTTCAAAATATACAGTTATCTCTGAACTGTTGAGGGTTGAGTTGTAACACTATTAGATTTGCAGTAATGCACTCATTTTAATTTAGTTCAAATTTAATTCAAAATGATATATTATGCCTGCCATGTTCAGTATAGCCTACCCCAACTTACCGCCTTTAATTTTAAATATTTTAAATCGTAAACATATAAAACAAATTCCAAATGGTAAATATTTTAATCAGTGAGTGAATTTTCCAATGCCATTTTTTAATTAATTTCTATGAGGATTTTTATGGGTGGAATCTAATTAGGTTCATCTTGAGGAACCAGAATTTGGCTTTTATAGACAAAACATATATTTTTGTGTTAGTTTTTTATAGATAGTTTCCCAGGAAGCGGCAATTTTGTTCTCTTGAACACATGGGATGGAGATGCTACTTTATTCGCGAATGTTTTAAGCAACATTCCAGTTTTGCACATCATTTAAATTCGCAACTTTGAATGGAAACAGCGTCCCATTTTATGTGGGTCCAATTCGAACTAAACATACAATTTTTACAAAATTCTGTACTATGAGTCACATAACTTTTATTATCACCCCAGGAGGCTTTATAATTGGTTAAATTGATGATGTTCCAACTCAACCCGTGTTACAACACTCCTATAGCCTAATGTAGTAGTTTTACAAGATAGATCACTTCTATCTCGATAGATCGCTCCCTTCACCTAGTTTTTACTAATTATCTGGGACGCTCATCCATTCACATGAACTCGTATGTTCAATAATGAGGGCGGTATTATTGAGCGTTCACTGTGCTACTTCACTGAACTCATTTACAATGAACCACTTGCTACATTAGCTACTGTATGTTTACTGTTGACTCATGACGTAGTACTGCACAAAAACTGACACTGAAGTCAGAATTTGCTGTTATGATCTCACCCAGTACTAATTTTTGTTTTTATTTTAGATTTTAGACTCATTATGAAACATGTAATGTCTAAATCTGAAAGCAGCCGCTAATTAAAGAGTCAGTGCATTATAGTCTTGTACAGTTGATTTTGTAGGGAGGTTTGCATACAGATGGAAAACTCATGTACAATATAGGCCTAGTTGTGCACTGAACCATAATATTAATTTAAGCAATTGCTATTTTACTTTAGCATGATAGCATAACACACCTCAGCACAGTCTGAATAAATTACCAAATTGAAAGAGAGTCAAACTTTGCTAGTTTGTTCCTCAATTCAAAGCACTCCTTTGTTTCTGCATTACATTTTTCTGGCTATACTATACAGAATGTTTTCACTGAGGTGTATGTCATTTCCTCCAAGATTATGAGGGTGATGATGACAAATGGGCAACAAGAACAAACTAAAAGGTTGTGTACACTAGTGATGGCAATTTCTGCTTCATGAAGCTTCGAAACCTTTACGAATCTTTTGTTCCGAATCAATGGTTCAGTGCGTGTATCAAACTGCCAGAGTCACGTTATTTCAGTAAACGAAGTTTCATAACATCATAACTGTTTCGAAACACTTCGAAATTTCAATGGTTCACCGCTGGGGGCGATGATCTCTGTTTTTAGGCATTTTAATAAGACATTAGTATACACTGTAAAAATGAATACGCATTATCTAATCAATAAAATTGTGGCAACGGATTACAAGCAATGTTATTAGTTAAATTGAACAAATTAGAATTGAGTAAATAATAATCAAATTATTCCTTAAAAGTTAACCATTTAAAATGAGTAGAGTTTACTCCAAAAAATTGAACAAAATTATCTGAATAACAGACAGACAGACGTCAAAGTTTAATTAAGAACTCTTTATTTTATATTGCCAACATTGAAGAAACCTAATGTTAACATGCAGAATCACTGAAGGAGAAACCTAAAAAAAACACTGATCAACATAATGGCGACTTAAATGTAATTTTTTTTGTTTGTTTGTTTGTAAGTTTTACTCATTTTAAATGGTTTACTTTTAAGGAATTAATTTGAATAATTATTACTCAATTCTAATTTGTTAAATTGAATGAATAATATTGCTTGTAATCTGTTGCCCCTTTTTTTGATTAGATAAATTCATTTTTACAATGTAATTCAACTGAATATTGGTAGTTAATAGTCTCTTATTGGCCTGTTTATCTGAGCCATTCATCGAACAAACAAAACAAACCCTGACAATTGATAAAATAACATATCTAGACACTTGATCATATGATTAGATAATTGCATTTGAAAGATTTTACATTCAATAAAAATTTGCAATCTTTTTTAAAAAGTTTTTTGCATGTTTGGCCCGGGTTTTTGTTCGAAGCCTCGACACAATACGGCACATTTGCTTCAACTGTTTCAGTGTTTCAAGAAGCCTCGATCTGCCCACCCCTGGTGAACACATTATGCTATATTTATATGCTACATCGCAGCAATGACAATTTCAGCAAAACATGCAGTAAAATATAAAAATAATTAATTCCTGTGTTGATATTAGTGCCTAGCATGTTTATGCAAGGTTAAATTGCTTAAACTTATGGAATATATTAAAAATAATGCAAGTACTACTAGGCTGTATTCTACATTGACTATTGGCCATTCATTGACCAGACTGGCTGGAAATGATCTTAGCAGTAATCTATAGGGAGTGCCGGATAACCATTATGCTTAAGCTTTACTGGAGCATCTGGATGATAGTAATCATAATATTGCATGTTTGCTCTGGGTATAAGCATTTATCCTGACAGTCCACAGAGACATGCAGCTGTAATATCACGAACAACACCCTGCGGTGCTTAAACAGTTGCATGTTTTCCGGTTTGCTCCATTGGGCCGTGCAAAGTTGGATGGGAATGAATGGATCTTTTGTTTACCACACAACTTCTGCTTTTGTTGTCAAGTCCAAGAAACTAAATTGTCCTTCATGCTTCAGTCTCAAGGTCTCCCTCTATTAGAAACCATTTAACAAATGAATAAAAACTCTTCTTTTATTATGCCTCAGAGTCAGACAATATATATATATATATATATATATATATTATATATAATATTTGAAATCAATATTTGAAATAATTTTTTATATTTTTTTTTAGTGGGTGCAGGATACTGTAGTTAATTTATGTAAGTGAGGATAGCAAAATAAATTAAACTGTGACATTATTACAGTATACCCAAAAATTCTTCATACATTGGACAACCAGTATAATTTATTTAAAATTTAGGACCAAATATTATTCAGACACTTTAACCTGACCATGTTTTGCTTAAATGTATAGTTTTTTACTGCTAATGCAACCTTTTTACACCACAGTCTGAACAAAATTAAGCATTGCTTGGTAATTGGTTGACTTAAATTGGTATTATCTAATTGTGTACTTAAATTTAACTGCTGACACTTGACAGCTATTTAACTTAATTCATTTGCGAGAGTCTAACAGAAGGATGGCCAAAACCAGGGAAATATGAACTGATTTGAGATCTGAGTTCTTGTTATATTTTATTACCATTTTCTAAACTAGCGAATAAACTGTGGTAATGTGAGAAATGTTGAAGGTGTCTGAATAAATTTTGGTGTCTGTATTTGTTTATATGTTTCAGAACTGTACGGTTAAACATTCATTAATTGTAAAAGACATTTTCGAAGTTGCCAAAAATACCAGTCTTTCTACTTACTACTTTCACATTTAATTCAATGTTACTTGTTGTCGCTTGTGTCATATTTTTAAAGTTTACTAGAAATTTCTGAGTGAAAATTGTCTCAAAGTAAATCCTACACAATTTTTTCCCCCAATGTATTACGATTGTACATCATCTGAGTTAGAGTTGCAGAAAAAATCTGAAAGAGAATTACAGAACTGTACACCACATACTATTAATAATCACTAACAGTAAAGTGTCCTTTCGGTTGAATAGAACTTATTCACAGCAGTGCCAGCTTTGATTTTTAACGGGAATGAAAGCGAGGCTGTGTGGGATTGACATGCATCTCTTCATTGGGTTGTACTGATATTTAATGTTTTCCCGCTGACGAAACCCAGCAAAAATATCTTTCCAGTACATTTCAGTAGACAAAAAACTCCTCATGAGCTGAGGGAAATGATTAGTGATCTAGGAGCTGCTTTATATAGCGGATGCCACTGACAAATCTCGCTTTCATACCTGTCATGGCATTGCATGAATAAGGTCTATTGCGGAACGCGATGTCAACAGAGGGTTCAAAACGGGAATGTGATTTCCCCCTTGCAGCAGAAGAGGTCTGTGCACGCTACTGCTGTACCCACAATCACTGTACTGTACTGTTGTCTTGAGAAGTTCATGTACTCAAAAACCCTTGTGTGAGGCACAGTCGGTGCTCTGTAGATGAAAATATGAAGTGCTTTGGGAGACAAACAGGGCCTTTTAGACTGAAACGACTTGCGAAATGTATTGTGTTTGATTTTTTGAATAGTGGAACTAAAGGTCCTGACCCCTCTGAAAAGAAATGACACATCGTGCTCGTATTTGAAATCAGTAATGAATTTAAGTTCATGGTTAAAGGGTAAGTTCACCCAAAAATGAAAATTAAGTCATTAATTACTCACCCCCATGCTGTACCAACCCCGTAAGACCTTCGTTCGTCTTCGGAACACAAATGAAGATATTTTTGATTAAATTTGAGAGCTGTATAACTACCACATTGGCTCCTAAAGGACTGGCTCTTGACGGCCCAGAAAGTCAATGAAGAAAATGTTTAAATATCCCAAGTGACTACCGTGGCTCAACTATATGTTTATCAAGCGACGCGAATACTTTTTGTGCAAAAAAACAAACAAAAATAACGAGTTTATTCGACTATTTCTTTTCTTCCTTGTAGGCCAGAACGAGACTTCCTTAGATTTCCACGACGCATGCGCGAGAATTGCGATCTGAAGTAGTGTACGCTGGTGTGAGCAGATCGCAAATCTCGCAAATCTTAAAAAAAGAAAAACTAAAATATCACATGGTCACAAGTATTCAGACCCTTTGCTGTGACACTCATATATTTAACTCAGGTGCTGTCTATTTCTTCTGATCATCCTTGAGTTCAAAAAATGAACTTAAATGATTTTAGCAAATGGCTGCAATATAACACAGAGTGAACAATTCTGAACAGGTCTGAACACTTTCCGTACCCACTGTACCAGATGTCTGCTCAGATGCCACCCTGAAAAAGCAGATTGCAGAAATGTCATGGTGTAACATGAAAAGCTGTTGAAATTATAAAAAAGATCTGAGGAGTGAAATATGCAGGTTGGCACCTTTTACATTCAATGGCCATGACCTCTTTTGTGGTCTGGCTGAGGAAATCTAATAAAATGCTTACTGTGTTTTTATCTCTAATGTTCAGTTTTGGCTAGTTTTGAAAGGGAAACATTAGGCTGTACTTTGGAGAAAAGCATTGTGGGTTCAGAGTTGGATATAAGAAGCAGATAAGAGTCGCATTCCTATTCACTGACTCTCTAAAGAACCCAAAATGGACCTAAAATAGTTTTGAACTGATAACAAAGCACCTTTTACAGGCTATTAATGTTTGGCAAAGTTGGCAAAACTCAAAATTTTAGAGGTAATAATCAGTAACATTAATCAGTTAACATTAATCTTCCACAAAAACATTATATAAATATTTCAAACAACATGAGGGTGAGTAAATTACAGAATCTTTATTTTTGGGTGAACTGTACCTTTAGTGAATCATTTTTTCCAGAGCAATGCCATACTGTATGTTTCTTGTTTTAGTTGCTTGGAGTTGCTTTCCTTGGAATCGGACTGTGGGCATGGAATGAGAAGGTGAGCAAAAAAACAGTATCTAATGCATAATGCATAACATTCATCTTTATTTGATAAACATCTTAATGCACATGTGAAGTTGAGATGTCACATGTTCTTCACATTAAATAAATGAACACCAGTGGTTTGTTGGAGACCTACATAGACCTACTACACTCTAAAAAATGCTGGGTTGTTTTAACCCAACTTTGGGTCAAATATGGACTAACCCAGCCGTTGGGTTAAATTTTTACATTACATTTTTAACCCAACATTTCGGGTTTGTCCATATTTGACCCAAAATTGGGTTAAAACAACCCAGCATTTTTTAGAGTGTATATATACTGTATATATATATATATATATATATATATATATATATATATATATACTGTATACACTCTAAAAAATGCTGGGTTGTTTTAACCCAATTTTGGGTCAAATATGGACAAACCCGAAATGTTGGGTTAAAAATGTAATGTAAAAATTTAACCCAACAGCTGGGTTAGTCCATATTTGACCCAAAGTTGGGTTAAAACAACCCAGCATTTTTTAGAGTGTATAGTTGCTGTTTTTTAATGTTTTTCTTGGTAACTAGATCATTTTTATTTAATTTATCTATTAATGTACTATGTAGGGTGGACCAAAAATGTTTAGACAGTTTAATTTTTCACTCAAGGCTCCATCTGGTCTTTTACACACAAAGATGTATTAACACACATGGATATACTGTATTGTGTGTGTGTTTATTTTGGATCTATGTGGGTCTTGCATTTTTTGTGCCATAATTGCAAATATTTGTATCTGCTGTAATTGCTAACAACCATATTTGAAACAGATTGGAACAGCAAATGAGCTAATTAAAGCCCAGTCTCATCTCTCTCTCTCTTTCTCTTCCTCAGGGAGTTCTCTCGAATATCTCCTCCATCACAGATCTGGGTGGATTTGACCCAGTGTGGTTGTTTTTGGTGGTGGGAGGGGTGATGTTCATCCTGGGTTTTGCAGGCTGTATCGGGGCCCTGAGGGAAAACACTCTCCTGCTCAAGTTTGTATGTTTTCCAAGTTTTCATTCTTATTAGGAGTGGGTGTAACCTATTTGTAATGCCTTTTTTAGCACTTAAATGCATAGTTGTTTGTGCAATTGTTAAAACATGCTTTGGTTCATCGTAAATCTGTATGAGTTTCTTTCTTCTGCTGAACACAAAAGAAGATATTTTAAAGAATGTTGGTAACCAAACAGTCGATGGACCCCATTGACTTCATAGTATTTATTTTTCATACTCTGGAAGTCAACGGGGTCCATCAACTGTTTGGTTACCAACATTTTTTTAAATATCTTCTTTTGTGTTCAGCAGAAGAAAGAAACTCATACAGGTTTGGAACAACTTAAAGGAGTAGTTCACTTTAAAAAAAAATAAAAAACTTTTGCTGATAATTTACTCACAACCATGTCATCCAAGATGTTCATGTCATTCTTTCTTCAGTCGAAAAGAAATTAAAGTTTTTGATGAAAACATGCCAGGATTTTCTCCATATAATGCACTTCAGTGGTAACCAAACGGTTCAAGGTCCAAATGAGAGTTTCAGTGCAAACTGCAAACTGTTCAAAGGGCTTTAAACGATTCCAGACGATGAATAAGGGTCTTATCAAGCGAAATGATCACTCATTTTAAGTTTTATAAGCTCAAATGGTCGCCTTGCTGCGTTCGTGACTCTCCTGTTCGAACTCATTCATCAAAATGAACGAATCTTTTTCCGAGTTAATTCGTTCACTTCGTTCGTTGAATAGATCGAATGACACGAAAAAAGATTTGTTCATTTTGATGAACGAGTTTGAACTGGAGAGTCATGAATGTGCAACACAGAACAGAGCAAGGTGAGCATTTGTGCTTATAAAACTTAAACTTTGGTAAGAACCTTTTGCATCGTCTGGAATCGTTTAAAGCCCTTTGAACAGTTTGCACTGAAACTCTCATTTGGACCTTGAACCGTTTGGTTCCCATTGAAGTCCATTCTATGGAGAAAAATCCTGAAATGTTTTCTTCAAAAACCTTAATTTCTTTCTTTGACAGAATTTTAATTTTCGGGTGAACTATACCTTTAATGTGGTGTATTTGTCTTTCTCCTCTCCCAGTTTTCTGTGTTTCTGGGGATAATCTTCTTCCTGGAGCTGACTGCCGGCATCCTGGCCTTTGTCTTTAAAGACTGGATAAAAGATCAGCTAAACTTTTTCATCAACAACAACATACGAGCCTACAGAGATGACATTGATTTGCAGAACCTGATCGACTTCACTCAGGAATATGTAAGACTCAATGCCAGAACTCATGTCTCAAATACAAAGGCAGAGAAATTGAACATGGGGAAAGGCTTAAACAAGATGAAAGAGAAATGAAAAGTGTGTAGGTGTGTGTGCACAGGAGAAAAAAAAGCAAACTATCAGTTTATCTGTGCCACATGTCATCACAGAAGTGCACACACAATCAGTTGCCATAGAAACAGCTTGACTTTATGATTCCGTCTCCACTCACAGAGATCCCTGTCTGTTCACATTTTATTTTCTTAGAATGGTAAGTTGTCAGCCCGAAATTGTGTTTATTTCGAGGCTATTGAAGGTATCAAAAAAATGGACATTTAGAAAGTTAAAGGAGTAGTTCACTTTTTAAAAAACTTTTGCTGATAATTTACTCACCCCCATGTCATCCAAGATGTCCATGTTTTTCTTTCTTCTGTCGAAAAGAAATTAAGGTTTTTGATGAAAACATTCCAGGATTTTCTCCATATAATGGACTTCAGTGGGAACCAAACGGTTTAAGGTTCAAAAGACACTTTCAGTGCAAACAGTGCCAGATGATAAATAAGGGTCTTATCAAGCGAAACGATCGCTCATTTGAAAAAAAAACAACAACAACAAAGTTTAAGTTTTAGAAGCTCAAATGCTCGCCTTGCTCTGTTCTGTGACGCAAGTTTGTGACTCTCCTGTTCGAACTCTTTCATCAAAATGAACGAATCTTTTTCCGAGTCATTTGGTTCATTCAACGAACTAAACGAAAAAATTGACTCGGAAAAAGATTCGTTCATTTCTTTTCGACTGAAGAAAGAAAGACGTGGACATCTTGGATAAAATGGGGGTGAGTAAATTATCAGCAAAAGTTTTTTGAAAACTGAACTACTTTAAAGGGATAGTTCACCCAAAAATGAAAATTCTGTCATTAGTTACTCACCCTCTTGTCGTTCCAAACCCGTAAGACTTTCATTCAACTTCGGAACACAAATGAAGATATTTTTGATGAAATTTGAGCTTTCTGTTCCTTCATTGACAGTTATGAAACTACCACTTTGATGCTTCAAAAAGTTCAAATTCATAAAACTGATTTGCCGTCAATGGAGGGACATCAAAAACAAGATTTCAGTTGAGCCCCACACAGCACAACTGAAGCTTATATTGAAGCTTATTTTATTGTTTTTTTCCAGTTTTATGCTCTGTACTGCAGATCTGTTTCCAGAACATGACTTTTCCTCAGGACAGATTTAATTAGACATCCGAGTCGGGCAGATGCTGTCATATTATTTTCCTTCCTTGCATGATAAAGAAGACAGACATAGCAAAGCACTGCATGTCAACATAATATACTAGTATAATGGGAGAACATGGGGGGATCGAGGTTTTCTTTCTTTAAGGAACAAACGCCTTATGCCACATCTATGACATTGATGTGTGTTAAGCAGATAAATTCAATGCATCCGTATTTTCACTGTACTTCCTTATGTTGTGTCTAATATCCGAAATTATTGCAATTTGATCTACATTTTATGATGAAAGTGCATTCCAGATTGTAATGTAACTCCAATGCTGGGCAATATTTTTGTTTCTTTAGTGGGAATGCTGTGGGGCGTTTGGAGCAGATGACTGGAACCTGAACATCTACTTCAATTGCACAGACAGCAACCCCAGCCGAGAAAAATGTGGCGTGCCCTTCTCTTGTTGCACCAAAGACCCAGCGGTAAGAGATGCATTTATATGGAAACTTTGTGTTTGTAACTTAATACAGCGCATAAAAAAGCATTTTACATTCACAAACAGCTATATTACACACTACATGAAAGGTAATATCCAAGCAAAGCATAAAACGCACTTTAAATATGACACAATTGAAATTTTTTACCACTGAGATGCTTGCCATCTTCCTCCAGAACAAAATGAATGCAGTTCTTTTCTAAGCACAATTTGCATGCCACTATTTTCCCGATTAAAGAGAGACTAAAAGCGTGAGGGGAAAGCGCAAACAATACATGACAGAGCAAAACAAAAGGGGAGTAGAGAACAGGATTTGGTCTACGTGCACAGAGTAAAAATAACATTTCGCACACTATAAACAAGAACTGAGAGCACATCTACTGTATAGCAAAGAGGATGGAATTATGGCCTGTTGTGAGCTATTAACTCATAACAAATAATCATTATTGACATTAAACGATTCAATTACGAGCCTTTCTATGAATGCGGCCTTTCATTATTACAGTATGAAGGAGAACTGCAGGCGGTAATGTGTTTCCTTCACAGTAAGGTATAATAAGAAAAGCAAATAGTGAGTCATTTACCTACTATAACTTGTTGAATATGAAATCACTGGACAGGTGAAAAAGCAGAACTGATTTCAAACAGGAACAAAGTGAAACTATTTCAAGTGAAATGAGTCATGAAGATTTGAAGGGTGACAAACATATCCTGTTGGCTAGTTTGTTCTGGGGGGTTTTTGTGATAAAAATGATGAACTTTCCAGTCTTATCTCGTCACTCCACCCACACTGGAATTCTTCTGACTGTCAACATACTTCCTTAAAGTTGAAATGTTACCACTGTCCTCCATTAATTCCACATGGATGACTTGTTTTGCAGGAGGATGTTATCAACACACAGTGTGGGTATGACGTCCGGGCAAAATCAGTGAGTCTTACTCTTTTGCATTTAATCTTCACTCTAAATTCAAAGTTACAAAAGCTATATAGTCAAAAGGAGTGAGTGATATCCTTGTCTTTTGTTGTTTGATTAACATTAAAAACACAGACAGCAGGAATATTAGGCTGCTGTCACTTTAAGATATAATGCATAGATCCAATACACTGATACTGATACACATGCGTTGTCTTTCTCGACTGTTTATGTTCACTTAAGACATGTTAACACAATTTTTGTGTGAATTTGTCCGTTCAAGCGCAAGACTTGAGAGAGAACTCAATATTTGCCCAATATTTTGTGCACACACGTCTTTTCAGTTCTCTTTCACGTCTTCTTTGATTGTTTAAATTGGCAAGGCTTAAATGAGTTTAGTTTAAGCCCAGATAATGTGCTGTTCAGGCCTCACCTCTGCTCACTGTCAACGCGATGATGACGGCGTAAACGAATGTTAGCACTCCTATTGAACAAAGTTTACAAAGTGTGACTGTTTTGTCCATTTTTTTGTTTTCATATCATCATGTTGTAACGTAATGGGAAGTCAGAATGCGTATACATCGACAGAAACATACAGTAACCGAACTTTGTTTTCCACGTTATTTTCAACAAAACATATTATGGCAAGTGTATGCCGAACCATAGGTGGAGAACTGAAACGGTTTGATTAAAAAAATAAAAAATTCAGAGAATGGTTACATATAGAAGCTTGTTTCCGCCACTGAATAAAAAATTTGTTTTAAATATTTGACTTTTTGTCTCACAATTATGAGATATGAAGTCACAATTCTGAGAAATAAAGTCGCAATTGCGATATATAAAGTCGCAATTCTGAGAAATAAGGTCGCAGTTGCGAGATATAGTCGCAATTGTGAGAAATAAAGTCGCAATTGTGAGATACAGTCACAATTCTGAGAAATAAAGTCGCAATTGCGAAATATAAAGTCGCAATTCTGAGAAATAAAGTCGCAATTGCGAAATATAAAGTCGCAATTCTGAGAAATAAGGTTGCAATTGCGAGATATAAAGTCGCAATTCTGAGAAATAAGGTCGCAATTGTGAGATACAAAGTCAATTCTGAGAAATAAATTTGCAATTGCGAGATATAAAGTCGCAATTCTGAGAAATAAGGTCACAATTGCGAAATATAAAGTCGCAATTCTGAGAAATAAGGTCGCAATTGCGAGATATAAAGTCGCAAATCTGAGAAATAAAGTCGCAATTGTGAGATATAAAGTCGCAATTACAAGTCGCAATTCTGAGAAATAAGGTCGCAATTGTGAGATACAAAGTCAATTCTGAGAAATAAATTTGCAATTGCAAGATATAAAGTCGCAATTGTGAGATATAAAGTCGCAATTCTGAGAAATTAAGTCGCAATAGCGAGATATAAAGTGTCAATTGTGAGAAATAAAATTGCAATTGCGAAATATAGTCACAATTCTGAGAAATAAGGTCGCAATTGTGAGATATAAAGTCATAATTCTGAGAAATAAAGTCGCAATTGCGAGATATAAAGTCGCAATTCTGAGAAATAAAGTCGCAATTGCGAGATATAAAGTCGAAATTTCGTGAAATAAAGTCACAATAGTGAAATACAGTCACAATTCTGAGAAATAGTTGCAATTGCGAGATATAAAGTCGCAATTCTGAGAAATAAGGTCACAATTTCAAGATATAAAGTCGGAATTCTGAGACATGAAGTCACAATTCTGAGAAATAAAATCACAATAGCAAGATATAAAGTGGCAATTGTGAGAAATAAAGTCGCAATTAGGAAATATAAAGTCACAATTCTGAGAAATAAGGTTGCAATTGTGAGATATAAAGTCATAATTCTGAGAAATTAAGTCGCAATTGCAAGATATAAAGTCGCAATTCTGAGAAATAAAGTCGCAATTGCGAGATATAAAATCGAAATTTCGTGAAATAAAGTCACAATAGTGAAATACAGTCACAATTCTGAGAAATAGTTGCAATTGCGAGATATAAAGTCGCAATTCTGAGAAATAAGGTCACAATTTCAAGATATAAAGTCGGAATTCTGAGACATGAAGTCACAATTCTGAGAAATAAAATCACAATAGCAAGATATAAAGTGGCAATTGTGAGAAATAAAGTCGCAATTAGGAAATATAAGGTTGCAATTGTGAGATATAAAGTCACAATTCTGAGAAATTAAGTCACAATTGCAAGATATAAAGTGGCAATTCTGAGAAATAAATTTGCTATTGCAAGATATAAAGTCGCAATTCTGAGAAATAAAGTCGCAATTGCGAGATATAAAGTAGCAGTTATGAGAAATAAAGTTTTAATTGTGAGAAAAAAAGACAAGAGAAAAGACAATTCTGACTTTTTTTTTATCAGGCCAATTCTAATGGAAAAAAAGTTTTTTGCCCCTCAGAATAATTCTTTTTTGCAACACAAAACTTTACAACATGCAATTTTGACTTTATATTTTGCATTTCTGACTTTATAACACGCAATTGCGACTTTATATCACGCAATTCTGACTTTATATCTCGTAATTCTGACTTTATATCTCGTAATTCTGACTTTATAACACGCAATTGCGACTTTATCACACAATTCTGACTTTATATCTCACAATTCTGACTTTATAACAGGCAATTACGAGTTTATGTCTTGCAATTCTGACTTTATTTCTCAGAATTGTGAGATGCACCTTTTTTATTTTTCATTCTGTGGAAACCAGCTTCCATAGTTACACCCCAAATATGGATTAATACAAAAGAAGTACGCTGTTATTCATTTCATACACAATGGTAAAGTAATTAAAAATACAGTATATGTACATAGACACAGTAAAGAAAAATTCTATATATATTCTATAAAATTCTATATATATATATATATATATACAGATATATTCACACATATAAAAGTTATTTGTAGTTTCCTAATTTATTAACTGTAATACGTTCACTTAAAACTTGTAGACTTAAATTTACTGAACTGGTATTTTCTTGTAACACATTCTCCATTACAAACTTTGAAACTATCTTTATTTACGGTGCAAAATAAAAGATCACCACAACATGAACATAATCCTTTAGATCTGAGAAACACAAATTCAAGCGTGGACTGTTCATGTTGTGCATAGTTAGAAAGAGGAAAGCCTTGATCCTAATTTCATTTTCCTCATTAGGATGCAGAACAGAAAACATACATTCATGTGAAAGGCTGTGTGCCGCAGTTTGAGAAATGGCTACAGGACAACCTGACGATAGTGGCCGGGATCTTCATTGGAATCGCGCTGCTGCAGGTGAGAACGCCTTCACCTTAACGTCCTGCGATCGCTGACTGGATCTGCTGTCTGTACTCATTCTGTTTCTCTCGCTCTATTTTCTGCAGATATTTGGAATATGCCTTGCACAAAATTTAGTCAGCGATATTGAAGCTGTGAGAGCCAGCTGGTAAGAACACACAAATGCAAACTTACGACACATCCTCTCTTCCTGCTCTAGTTTTGCACACTGCCACAGCAAGCAGCTTTTCTCTTTCGCCCCAGTGCGTTGATGTGTGGATTCATAATGCACATGAATGAGTTCCTGCTCTAATACAGTTAATGGAGTCTTATCAAAACCACTAAACAACCTTTCTTCATTTTTTGCTGAGAGCTGCCACCATGTGGACAACAAAAGGAATATTTGGTTAAAGCTCACTCAGCTCTTTTGAATGGCTATATCATCTAATATTAAGAATAATTATAATATTTTTTTAATGTTTTTGAAAGTCTCTTTTAAAAAGAGTAAAATACAGTAAAAATAGTCATATTGTGAAATAATATTACAATTTAAAAGAACTGTTTTCTGTTTAAACATATTTTAAAATGTAATTTATTCCTGAATTTTCAGCATCATTACTCCAGTCTTCAGTGTCACATGATTCTTCTGAAATCATTCTATGATGATTTGATTCTCAGTAATTATTGTTTCTTGATTATTATCAGTGCTTAAAACAGTTTTTTTTCTGCTTAATGTTTTTCTGGAAATTTTGATAATTTTCTTTTCTTGAAGAATAGAAAGTTCAAAAGAATGGACTATGTGCACGTTAGCATATGCTAGTTCCGGCTGCGAAACCGATATGGGGTGTCTAGTTTCCGGTAGCCTGATGGACGACGTAGAGGATGTATGTTTCTCCAGATGTCTTGAACATTTGCCGAATATTACAGTCGATTATGTTCATCGACTGGCTAATGATTTTCCTCCAGCTCCCCAGAGCAAGAGAGAAGGGGTTTAAATATTACATTTCTCAGTATTTGCATCATTTTGAAGGGAACGTTAAGTCACAACAACATCCATGCTCTGACTGATCTCATGAAATTGCGTATGTATGACACGTATCACGTATTTTTGGCATGCTATCAACACGCATAATCTCTTTTCAGCGTGTTTATGAATACCGTTGACTTAACGTTATTATTGTGTGTGTATATATATATATATATATATATATACATATATACACACAGTGTATATATATATATATATATATAGCATATGACCTACCTCAACCTTAACCTACCCGTCACTCCTACCATAGGAAAAAATAAATATCGCTCCCCAGATGTACATCTACATTTTGTTTTGTTTCGCTCGGACATTTGACGGCGTGTACATACGCGGTACACGTGGAATCACTCGGACATTAATGTTGCCATGCTACGTGCTCAAGCTATGCGATTTGGTAACTGTTCTCTCTATACATTATAAAATGCGAAATCATGCGTTAGAAAGTGCATTTTCCAGAACAGTTTGTGTTGGCCATTGTTTTCTTTATGATGTTCAGAGGCTATGTTGTTGACAACCACTATCGTCATATAGATCAGTGTTGACAACCACTATACATGTCATACAGGGAGTAAAGGTATCCGACGTTGGTTCGTTCGTTATCAAGTTAGGCTGTTTAACACATATTAGGCTGTTCACACATATTTCTAAACAGGTCTCCCTTTCAAAATAGGTTCTAAACCCAGGGGCTTCTCCTGGTTAAAGGGTATAATATAATAAATAATTAGTAGCCTAAAAACTTCCTTCTAGTTGTCATGGATACGCAACGCTCCACTCTGTGAAGCGACTGCTTGGGTGCGGTGACAAAATGTGAAATATCGTTTACTTTTCACAATGCAGTAGCGCCTGGCTCCACCTAAATATGAGTGAAAACTGTGTTGGTTGACTTGACAATGAACAAACGAACATAGTTTTAGACAAATATATTTAGATAGCTAAGCTTTAGATAGCCGGTCCACTGATGTAGGATGTAAACAACGGCAACCGGAACCGAAGTACCCAACATCCGCCCTCAAGGCGGAAGTTAGCATTTTTCTCGTGCACATAGTCAATAGCATTTGTTTGAAATAGAAATATTTTGTAACATTATAAATGTCTATACTGTGACTTTGAATGAATGAAAGTATTGAATTATTTTCTTTTTTTATCTTACTTGCCCAAGCAGCCAAATATAAATTACAAGAATACATTTTTAAATATTTAACAATAGAAAATATTGCTATATTTCACAATATTACTGTATTTTGGTCTTGGTGAGCCTAAGAGACTTAAAAAATCATTAATATTATTACTCCAAACCTTTGACCTGTAGTGTAGCATTGCCTTAAAGCAGCACTATGCAGTTTTTTTTACCTTAACTGAATAGTTTCGGAGTTATTGCAATGGTTATGTGACTATTTTCAGGTTGAATGTTGGGCGTCTCGGTTTCTCGTGTCTCGTGATGTAACGAATTGCTTTACGGCAAGAAGGATCAGCTAAAATGAACATCAAACAGAAATAACCCGGCGCCGTATACATGTGGAGGCGCATACAATACAGACTGCCGACAGTTCAACAGGGCGCAGCTCTTAAAGGGGCCACACCTTATTTCCACTCGTTACAGCTTCCATCCTACTGAACAGGTACCGGTTTACAGGGGGAGGGGATCAGGCTGCGAGTGCTGAGACATCTCTGCGCGAGTACTGTGAGTACTCCACAGCGACTCTAGGTGTCACAGTTTGACAAAAACGAAAATCCTGCATAGTGCTGCTTTATACTCTCTAAGGTGATGTAAATGTGATTTACTCCCAATTAAACTCCTCAACACACACACCCCTCCACTCACTGTCCTCCGTCCTCTCTATCTCCCACACTGTCATAATCACGCCAACTCGCCTCACAACTTCACTTCTCCTCCCCCATGCCTTCATCAGGGTGCCGCCCCTCTCTTACGTCGCCCGCCGCCCTCCGCCCCACTACAGCAAGAAAGCCTCGGCGTACTCCTGAGGGAGGCGTTCGTCTGGTGGGTGTGTAACATGCCTGGTGTTTTGTGTTTGTGTTCACCTAGATTCTTACCGTTCTGTTTTTCCTTGTTTGGGGGCTTGTGAATGTTCGTACTCCCATAACAGTCATCATTCAAAGGTTCATTCACTTACAACAGAAAAGTTAGACTTTCACATTTTCAGAGGGATAGTTCACCCAAAAATGTAAATTCTGTCAAGTTGTTGAACACAAAAGAAGGTATTTTGAAGAATGTTGCTAACCAGACAGTTGACGATAGCCATTGACTTTTTTGACGCATTAAAGTGGTAGTTGTATAGACTGTCAATAGAGGCACAGAAAGATCTCAGATTTCATCAAAAAGATCTTCATTTGTGTTCTGAAGATGAACGAAAGTCTTACGGGTTTGGAACGACATGAGGGTGAGTAAATACTGATAGAATTTTTATTTTAGTTTTGGGTTAATTTTATTTTTGGGTGAACTATCCCTTTAATGTTAATTTCATTAACCCTCTGTTGGTCCTCGGTGACTTCTGACCGAATAGTTTTGAATTATTAAAAATCACAGCTTCATCGGAAGGTTATGATACTTGGTGACTTTTTTTGGCATTTGGTATGTGAATACAAAAAAAAATTGAGGTCATGATCCGAGCATGCTAAGTGGTCGTAAAAAAATAGTCACACTTGTGGTCTTTGGTCAGAAATGACCGACCCATAGGAAATGAATGTGAAATTTACAAAAACATAAAAATTCTCTGAATTTTTGTTTGTACAATCTACAAATCTGCCACAATTCTTAAAAGAAGTATACCGCAGTAAAGAGGTGACACTCTACAACATAAAGAGTGCAAAAAATTTACACCCACACACACACACATACAAACACACTTTTATACACATACACACCAATAAATTCAGACTACAAAAAATCTGTTTTGAATTTTTAAAAATCACAGTTTCATCGGAATGTTACGAAACTTGGTGACATTTCTGGCATTAGGTATGTGAACACACAAAAAAAATGAGTGGTCGTAAAAAAAAAATTTGTCACGATTTTGGTCTTTGGTCAAAAATGACCCCCATAGGAAATGCATGGGAAATTGACAAAAACACAAAAATTCATACTTTTTATTATTTGTTTTACCATTTTTTAAATAAGAAATAGTTTTTGAGATTGTTACAATTATATATTCAAATCCACCAAAAAAAAAAAAAAAAATGTGTTCATTAACAGCTGGGGAATTCTCATGCCTCTCCATAGAGAGCTGCACATGCCATCTAGTGGTTACACCATGATTCTATGATTTTCTCTATACTGTAACCAGATGGTGCTAATTTTCTTCAAAAAAAAAAAATTTTTTAGACTCTATTAAACAAAAATACTGCATTAATAATAAGAAAGAAATATATATATATATATATATATATTTCCTTTGGAAAAAATAGACCATAAATATTGCATAAATATTAATAAATTCAATCAAACTGTCTCAAAATACTAAAAAAAAAAAATATTATAGAACAAAAAATAAATTGCATTGGTTTTACTGGGATGGAAGAAGTTACATTTTTAGGCCTCCGGTCACTTCTGACCGGGAAGGCCCAGGACGTGACTCATAAAGGAAGACCATCAGAGGGTTAATTACTCAAAAAAGTTATTCAGTCAATATTTTAATATTGTTTAATGGACCTGAGCTAACATTGAGCAGCTGTTTTTTTTTTATCAACATAGATGAATAAATACCGTAACAACTGTACAGTATTGCTCATTGTTAGTTAATGCATTAACTAATGGGACCTTATTGTAAAGTGTCACCATTTAATTCATAAGGATGACTTTTCCTCAATATTCCAGTCCCACAGAGATCTCGACGAGTGCATAAATGCATAAAGGTGTCCCATCCCACGATCACTGTCATTTTAACCCCATCCTTTTTCCTCCCTCAGACTTTCTCTCTCCTACTTTTAGTCCCGTTTAGCTCCACGGACTGTCTGGTGTCAAGCCTCATCCTTCACTATAACCTTGATATCCCAGCTGGCCTTGCTGCTACCCTTCCATCCATCCCACATCAGTCATGTTCTCTCTAGCTGAAAATCATTCAGTCACACTGTAGATTGCAATGGTGATTTCTCTAATGCAAGGCCCCATTTTTCAAGTTGGCATTAAAAAAAATAAAAAAAGAGCCCTACTTTGGTTTTATTGGAAAAAAAACTGGAGGAATGCCAACTCTCCTAATGAGGCCTCACACCATTGGCTTTAGACGTCTGTTTATGATCCGTGTCGTTTTTTGTGCTTTATATCTTTCTCTTGTGCAGTTTGTTCACAGGAAGTGGCAGCTAGTCGTTCAGACGCTCACAGGTAATTAATGCATTCATACACTTCCATAACGTGGAATCCTTAAAGGAGTAGTTCACTTTAAAAAAAAACTTTTGTCGATAATTTACTCACCCCCATGTCATCCAAGATGTCCATGTCTTTCTTTCTTCAGTCGAAAAGAAATTAAGGTTTTTGATGAAAACATTCCAGGATTTTTCTCCATATAATGGACTTCATTGGGAACCAAACGGTTCAAGGTCCAAAAGACACTTTCAGTGCAAACTGCAAACTGTTCAAAGGGCTTTAAACGATTCCAGACGAAGAATAAGGGTCTTATCAAGCAAAACGATCACTCATTTAATAAATAAATAACGAAGTTTAAGTTTTATAAGCTCTAATGCTTGCCTTGCTCTGTTCTGTGACGCACGTTCGTGACTCTCCTTTTCGAACTCGTTCATCAAAATGAACAAATCTTTTTCCGAGTCATTTGGTTCATTCAACAACGAATTGAAGCATTTTATAAGCATTTGAGCTTATAAAACTTAAACTTTGTTATTTATTTATTAAATGAGTGATCATTTCGCTAGATAAGACCCTTATTCATCGTCTGGAATCGTTTAAAGCCCTTTGAACAGTTTGCAGTTTGTACTGAAACCGTCTTTTAGACCTTGAACCGTTTGGTTCCCATTGAAGTGCATTATATGGAGAAAAATCTTGGAATGTTTTCATCAAAAACCTTCATTTCTTATTGACTGAAGAAAGAAAGACGTGAACATCTTGGATGACATGGGGGTGAGTAAATTATCAGCAAAAGTTTTATCAAAAGTGAACTACTCCTTTAAAGTCAGCATGAAACCAAGGTGAATGTTACGTATGAAAGTAAATATTCATACTGTTAAAGTCACCATGAAATCTTGTTTTATGGAACATTGCAGTATTTATTATAAATGATTGATCCTTCCCTTCTTGCAGCAACATCTCATCTCATCTACGATGATGCGTTTACTGGCGTGAGGGCGGGGCAACCTGTCACTCACCTGAGATCCACCAATAGCAAACCACAACCATCTAATCAATTCCCCCATGGACAAAATCAAGTCCCACCTACTTTTATTTTCTTGTTTCAGAAGCTGTATCAATATGGGACAAACAATTACATGTCAATATGGAAAAAAAATGCTATCGCAACTTCTGTTTCATGCTGACTTTAATACCAACCTAACTAGAACGATTTCTTTCGATAGAAAACATAATTGTGATCTAGTCGCATTGTCCAAACCTGTCTTACTTTTTCTTTGTAAACAGGGCTACGCCAGCTTGATGAAGCTAGCGAATGATGAACACAAGTGCACTGGGTCGTGTGTGTGTGTGCGTGTGTGAACCATAACATTTTACCATCAGTAAATCGTGCTGTTTTTTATGCGTAATACATGTAAGAAAATGTTTAGTAGCACTTTATTTTACAGTCCTGTTCCTCATGTACATACTATGTACTTATTATCGTTATTACAATAACTAACCCTGAACCTAACCGTAAGCCATGTAGTTACCTTATATTCCCCAGTGCTTTCGTTGGCAAGTACACTGTAAGTACACATAAGTGAACGTACTGTAAAATAAAGTGCAACCAAATGTTTGTCCACAGAAAATATTCTATCATTTGCCTAATGGTTAAAAATAAAAAAGCATAATTCAAAAAATAACACTGGCCAGGGAGTCAATGTCCAGTGCACTGAACGTTCACTCCCTAAAAATTCCCACAATGCACCATAAAACCCCTTGTTCCCTTATCACATAAAAAAAATGAGTTTATTTTGGATTTTATGTGATTTTATATCGAGTTACACTTTAATGCATAAGTATGCATGTTTTCCATACAAAATACGAAGTTACAACGTCACTCTGTAGGCCAAAACGCGGAAGCGAGTTTTAGCACTTTTGGTTCCCTCGCTCTAAAGTCTATGGGATTTTTGAATGGGTTTTTGCTAAATTGCCTGAAATAAGTTCTGTGGTGAACAAAGCCTCTAAATATTTTCACATTTTGATCTATGACATAGAACACACAGTTATAACCTGCTTGTGTTTTTAAAAAACTTTATATAGGCTTCAAAATGTATAAATTTTGGAAGTAATCAAAATGTATAAGATTATCTTGATAGACAAAACGTGTAAGGGTCACAACTCTTTGTTAAACACAGATCTTATGTTTTGCGATTTTCCAAAAGTCTATAGGGGAAAATGCATAGCTTTGGGATCGAGGGAAGCCATGCGCCTCTAGCTTCCGAGTTGTCCTACAAAGTGACGTCATCACTTCGGCACTCTATTAGTTACTTAAGTTATCACTGTAGTGCAATAATGTGATGCATAAATTATGTTGTCTGATCAACAGAACCTACCCAATGTATCAAATATGATCCATTAGGCTTTTGAGGAACGTTTATTTGTTCATCTCTCATATGGAACTGCGTTCCCCCGGTTTTGCCCCCACAAAAAAAGATTTAAAAAGATTTAAAGTTATAGAGTGACAACTGAAATGTATATTCATTTTATGTGAGTAGTCTCTAGTCTTGATTTACATTACAAGCTATCAAAATTTCATCTTTTTGGGCATAGAAGTATCAGTAACTGCAGCAAATTGCATATTTTTGCTCAGTTTGGGCTTTGAGTAAAATTGAGGTGTTTTTTATTTCCGTCCTCTTGTCTTGTATAAGGTCTATATTCGCACTATATCATACTATGCGAGCCTTAAAAGCCTGATGTATCAAATATGATACTCAACAATAAACACAGATGCAAAGATTGATCAAGGTTTCATGATAAACATCTGGGCCTAAATAATAATATTCTTTTTTTTAAACAATGACGGATAAAACGTCAACTTTCAAAAACCCAGTTTGATGGGAAATGATTTGTAGTACATGATCATCTATGTGGGAGAATGTGAAGCTCTGTGTGTGTGAAGGTCAACGAGGAAGTCTCTCATTGCCAATGTGTTTGCTGTTTGTTTTCGTTTATCCTGTTCACACTGGTTCATTTATGCACTTAAGTTACATATTGCATTTCACCCTTATAAGGATAGTTCACTTTGAAATTAATTTTTGATGTGTTTTAGCTTACCTCGAAGGCATCCAAGATGTAGGTGTCTTTGTTTCCGCAGTAGTTTAAATGTTGATATTTTTAGGTCAAACCGCTCTTGTCTGTCAGTCATATAATGGAGGTCTATGGTCACCACCTCAAAGAGCATGCACAGAGATGACGATATAAATACTGTTTGTTTTCACACACAAACCGCTCGTTTCGTGTCTTAGGGCATCAATGTGCACTTACATTTACGAGTCATTAAATCATGTTTAATTTGGACTTCTCTGTGCATGCTCTTTGAGGTGGTGACCATAGACCTCCATTATTTGACTGACAGACAAGAACGGTTTGACCTAAAAATATCAACATTTAAACTACTACGGAAACAAAGACACCTACATCTTGATTGCCCTTGAGGTAAGCTAAAACATACTAACAATTTCAAAGTGAACTATCGCTTTAAGAACAAATATATGAAGCTAATCTCGCAGCTTAAGTTCACTGAAACAGTTAGTTAAACATTTAATTTTATCCTTAATTTTGTCCTTGTACTAACAAATTAGAGAGCATTTCTTATTGAGATGTTTATCTTTAACAAACAATGTCTGATTAAAGAGAATAACATACCGTGACAGTATTTTTCTGTAATTTATGGACTAATCAGAAGCTTGTTTGTTGTAAATATGGAAGTGATATTTTAGCACTTTTACAATGCCAACACAGCTGGATGGTGTAACACTCTGTAACGCACTATGTAGCACTCGTGTGTCATTAAACTTCACTCAAAGTCATTTTACCTTTGTTTATGTCTCTGTTTTCTTTTAAGGAGCCTTTAGTTATTGTGAATATTAATTTAGAATCCCTTCAGCAACAAATATTGGTCAGTGTAATAGTAAAGACTGCTGTTCATTTAGTTAAATTATATATTATTTTCAGTTATCATATCAAGTTTTTGTGACATAATTATGACGTGTCATGTTACCAAAGCATTTATTTTCTTATGTGGAAGAATGGGCTTTCGATGCATCTCATAATTACATTTTTTTATGTCATATTACTTTTTATAAGTCACATAAAAAGCATAACTTCAAGTTATCCATCATATAGTTTTGACAGTCCATTTCAACTTTTTATCTCATAATTTGGTTTTATTATATAGCTTTGACTTAGTGTGTCAGTTTCAAATTTTATCTCATAATTATGACATCATATTTTAGATTTTTTATGTTATGCCCATCTCATAATTATTTACATTTTATATCATCATTTTGAGATTTTGTTATATAGCTTTGACTTAATGTCAGTTTCAACTTTTATCTCATAATTTGGTTTTATTAGATAGCTTTGACTTAGTGAGTCAGTTTCAACTTTTTATCTCATAATTATGACGTCATAATTTAGAATTTGTATGTCATGCCTCTCATAATTATTTACATTTTATATCATAATTTCAAGTTTTTATTATATAGCTTTGACTTAGAGTGTCAGTTTCAACTTTTTATCTCATAATTATGACGTCATAATTTAAAATTTTTGTCATGCCTATCTCATAATTGTTTACATTTTATATCATAATTTCAAGTTTTTATTATATAGCTTTGACTTAGAGTGTCAGTTTCAACTTTTTATCTCATAGTTATGACATCATAATTTAGAATTATGTCATGCCTATCTCATAATTATTTACATTTTTTAACATAATTTCAAGTTTTTATTATATAGCTTTGACTTAGTGTGTCAGTTTCAACTTTTTATCTCATAATTATTATGACGTCATAATTTAGAATTTATATGTCATGCCTATCTCATAATTATTTACATTTTATATAATAATTTCAAGTTTTTATTATATAGCTTTGACTTAGTGTGTCAGTTTCAAATTTTATCTCATAATTATGACATCATATTTTAGAATTTTTATGTTATGCCTATCTCATAATTATTTACATTTTATATCATAATTTTGAGATTTTGTTATATAGCTTTGACTTAATGTCAGTTTCAACTTTTTATCTCATAATTTAGTTTTGTTAGATAGCTTTGACTTAGTGAGTCAGTTTCAACTTTTTATCTCATAATTATGACGTCATAATTTAGAATTTGTATGTCATGCCTCTCATAATTATTTACATTTTATATCATAATTTCAAGTTTTTATTATATAGCTTTGACTTAGAGTGTCAGTTTCAACTTTTTATCTCATAGTTATGACATCATAATTTAGAATTATGTCATGCCTATCTCATAATTATTTACATTTTTAACATAATTTCAAGTTTTTATTATATAGCTTTGACTTAGTGTGTCAGTTTCAACTTTTTATCTCATAATTATTATGACGTCATAATTTTAGAATTTATATGTCATGCCTATCTCATAATTATTTACATTTTATATAATAATTTCAAGTTTTTATTATATAGCTTTGACTTAGTGTGTCAGTTTCAACTTTTTATCTCATACTTATGACGTCATAATTTATAATTTTTGTCATGTCATCTCATTATTTACATTTATATCATAATTTCAAGTTTTATTATATAGTTATGTATAGTCATTTTGAGTTATGTAAATGTTTGATGATTTAAATGTTTTAGAATGGGTTTCCACATTTTAATAGATATAAATATATATTGTATAATATAAATAAATACCTTGCTTGTTTTCATGTATTTTTATTTATTTAAATATATAAACACAACAAAAAGTACTGCTGTTTTATTAAAGCATCTTTCAACCATTTCATCATCCTTTTTGACAAACATATTTAGTCAATTTTGTCTAACCACAATGCATCACTAGCGCTTCTGCTGATTCAACCCACTCTCGCAAATCACTTTAATCTCCTCTTGACATCGAAATGAGGGAGTTTTAATTCAACCCAAAGATTTATTCAATTGAATAAAAATCTACTGCAGTCTATCATTAATCTGCTTAGTGAGCATTTCACTCAACATCTAATAAACTATTTCTACCCGAATATGAACATGCCTGAACGAACGCAACTTTGACAAAAAGGCAAGGTAGAATCACAGAGCATAAATTTGTCACCAGCAATTGTTTTAATAAGTTTAAATCTTTGAAATGTACAGTTCAATGACATTTACAACAATTATTTCCATTTATATTTGCACGGTTCCTACTGTAGATATATTGGATTGGCATGTGGTACAAATATGATAAATAAGAACTTATTTACCTGCCATAAACTGGCCACAGAACAGTGGTTTTAACAGTATTGAACATGCGAGGAGGTGCATGTTCGGAGGACACTGGAGAGGATGGACAGGCAGCTCCACATGCAAAAAAAAAAAAAAAGGAGACACTTTCTCGAAAGAAACATTCACAAAGAGTGTGTCGTCTGAGACATTATTATTCAGCGTAACTGTGGCGGTATCAGCTACACACATAACCCGTCCCAGCCCATACAGGTCTCAGTAATCTGCTATGAAGCCTAGTATGTGTGTGCGTACTGGCAGTCATGCTAATCATATCCTGATCAGGAATGTGTTTTAAACGATAGATGCTATGTTAGAAAGACGCCGCTATTTTGAATGTATTATGTATCATGTATTACACTTTAGTCCTTGGTACCAAGATGCATCACTTCTTCATACATCCATATGACATTAAGCAATGATTTCTCGACTAACGATATGGAATTAGCTCTTTCCAGTAAAGATATGGATCGTGGATGGCACAATAGGACCAGGAGGCAAAATATGAAAAGGTCCATGCTGGTCCAGAGGTGCCCTATACAGTACAAACACATCTCTTGATCTCTACTCTTCTATGTAAATTAGTAAGCAGGAGGAGGATTGGATAGCTGAACACAGATACGTCAACAAACTGGACGATTTAAAATAAAAAAAAACATGCACAAGTCGGGTGGTATGTGTGATTTTACATGTCAGGAAAGCACAACTGCTCTATTTCCACTGCCAACATACATGTTGTTCTACTTTTAATTCCGATTAAAGGGTTAGTTCACCCAAACATGAAAATTCGGACATTATTTACTCACCCTCATGTCTTTCCAAACTTCGTTCTATTGTCAATGAAATCTGAGAGATTTCTGTTCCTCCATTCACCCAATGCTTTTATTCTGATATAAACACACTGATCATGAACTATAGTAAAACGATATAAAACAGAAGCTCAAGCATGTTCGCTTGAAGTGCGAGAACCAATGAGGTTTGTTCTCGCATGTACGGTTGAGTCTACGTTTACCATATAAAGTGATTATGTTTCTTCAGAAGATTTGAATTAAACCGCTCAATTCATATGGATTTAATCAACATCTTGAAGCATCAGAGTATTAGAAGAATATACTTTCAATGGAGGGACAGAAAGCTCTCAGATTTCATCAAAAACATCTTAATTTGGGTTTTGAAGATGAACGAAAGTCTTACGCGTTTTGAACGACATGAGAGTGTGTAACTCGTTTTTGTTTGAACTAAACCTTTAATGGTTTTACAGATGAATTTTTATCACAGCTATGGTCTTTTAAAAATATTTTGCAGTTCGGGTATGAATCTATTGCAGAAGGCTGTCTATAAAGTATGGCCGCCTTTGGGTAACGCGTCTCTGCATGCTTGGAGCAAACAGAGGGCTTTCAGAGTCTGTAGCAGGGAATGCAGAGGGACAACATCTTGGCACATGACAACGAGAGATATGTGTGTGAGGGGAAGCAGGCAGGGAGAAAATGGTGTGTAAGAGTCTTTTAGCTCTGTGCTGTTAACCTTTGCTCTGTGAGAGAGGCCTGGTGGGCCACCGTCTTGTTCTCGTGTGAGCGGAGATTGGAGACCACGTCGATAAAGGCCAAGCTCTGCACTTCTTTGTGAAGCGGCTCTAAGGCAAGAAGAGAAAACACACAATTCAGCCATTCAAACGGAATAATTTGATTCATGAGAGTTTCGTTCGGTACAATTATGAATTTAACAAAGAAAATTTGAATAACAAACATTAACATTAATAATTTATTAATTAGGTTTACACTACATTTTGAAGGGGTCCACTTATGATTTTTTTAAACATTTTTCTTTACTGTGCGTTCACACTGGATGCAGATAGCGAGTCAAATTCACGCCAACCGCATCTAGTTATACGCTTGAACGCTTTGAATTAATTCGCGCGTCAAGAGCGAAATTGACGCGTGTAAAAAAAAAAGTTTGAAGCGAAATGCGAAACCCGTTGGTGGGCATCTTTTTTATGTTATTCGAGCATTCATCGAGAGTCACCGCTCTGTATTTTCTCTGGAGAGCCTCCAAAAGTTATTAACCTGTCATGTAATTTTTTTTCCAGAATTATGAGTCCAGACACAAACTTATGCACATATATGTTGGTTATCTACAAACCCAATTCCATAAAAGTTGGGACACTGTACAAATTGTGAATAAAAACAGAATGCAATGATGTGGAAGTTTCAAATTTCAATATTATATTAAGAATATAACATGACATATCAAATGTTGAAAGTGAGACATTTTGAATTGCCATGCCAAATATTGGCTCCTTTTGGATTTCATGAGAGCTACAAATTCCAAAAAAGTTGGGACAGATAGCAATAAGAGGCCAGAAAAGTTAAATGTACATATAAGGAACTGCTGGAGGACCAATTTGCAACTTATTAAGTCAATTGGCAACATGATTGGGTATAAAAAGAGCCTCTCAGAGTGGCAGTGTCTCTCAGAAGTCAAGATGGGCAGAGGATCACCAATTCCCCCAATGCTGAGGCAAAAAATAGTGGAGCAATATCAGAAAGGAGTTTCTCAGAGAAAAATTGCAAAGAGTTTGAAGTTATCATCATCAACAGTGCATAATATCATCCAAAGATTCAGAGAATCTGGAACAATCTCTGTGCGTAAGGATCAAGGCCGGAAAACCATACTGAATGCCCGTGATCTTCGGGCCCTTAGACGGCACTGCATCACACACAGGAATGCTACTGTAATGGAAATCGCAACATGGGCTCAAGAATACTTCCAGAAAACATTGTCAGTGAACA
The DNA here is from genome assembly GCF_016745375.1 of Pimephales promelas. Next base: position 17,092,218 of record NW_024121155.1, read on the forward strand.
CAATCCACCGTGCCATTCACCGTTGCCGTCTAAAGCTCTATAGGTCAAAAAAGAAGCCATATCTAAACGGGAACCAGAAGCGCAGGCGTTTTCTCTGGGCCAAGGCTCATTTAAAGTGGACTCTAGCAAAGTGGAAAACTGTTCTGTGGTCAGACGAATCAAAATTTGAAGTTCTTTTTGGAAAACTGGGACGCCATGTCATCCGGACTAAAGAGGACAAGGACAACCCAAGTTGTTATCAGCGCTCAGTCAGAAGCCTGCATCTCTGATGGTATGGGGTTGCATGAGTGCGTGTGGCATGGGCAGCTTACACATCTGGAAAGGCACCATCAATGCTGAAAGGTATATCCAAGTTCTAGAACAACATATGCTCCCATCCAGACATCGTCTCTTTCAGGGAAGACCTTGTATTTTCCAACAAGACAATGCCAAACCACATACTGCATCAATTACAACATCATGGCTGCGTAGAAGAAGGATCCGGGTACTGAAATGGCCAGCCTGCAGTCCAGATCTTTCACCCATAGAAAACATTTGGCGCATCATAAAGAGGAAGATGCAACAAAGAAGACCTAAGACAGTTGAGCAGCTAGAAGCCTTTATTAGACAAGAATGGGACAACATTCCTATTCCTAAACTTGAGCAACTTGTCTCCTCAGTCCCCAGACGTTTGCAGACTGTTATTAAAAGAAGAGGGGATGCCACACAGTGGTAAAAATGGCCTTGTCCCAACTTTTTTGAGATGTGTTGGTGCCATGAAATTTAAAATCAACTTATTTTTCCCTTAAAATTATGCATGTTCTCAGTTTAAATATTTGATATGTCATCTATGTTGTATTCTAAATATAATATTGAAGTTTGAAACTTCCACATCATTGCATTCTGTTTTTATTCACAATTTGTACAGTGTTCCAACTTTTATGGAATTGGGTTTGTACATTATAATACTATTTCATATAATCTAGATATGGAATAAATAACATTCAATACAAAATGGACATGTCTCGTATATTGAAATAAAGTTTAAGTGATAAAATATTTGCTTTGTTGTGCATTAGAACCACACCAGGCATTTAGTCATATTCCAAAATAATTTATTGAAGCATCCAGATACTTCACCACGTGATCAAGCAGCTACGCTCCTGATTGGTTAACGCGGCACGAATTGACGCCAAAGTTCAGATTTTTCAACTCAGGAGGCAGGTGCGAATTCGCATCAAACCCATGAATGCACAAATAGCACTAACTAAATAATTTGCGCTTAACGCGCCAGACGCTCAATTCGCGCAAACTTGAAGTGCGAATAGGCGTATTTGCGTCTACCGCGCCGCGCTCTACGCCTCATTCGTGCGTAACGCGTCTTTGCATTGACTTAACATTGAAATCACTCACGCCTGATGCGCTATTCGCGTCCGGTGTGAATGCACCATTAGTGTGTAATGTTGTCTGATTAACCATGAAAAAGTTCTGCAAATTTATTAATCAAAAAGTTACTCCAATCGCCTCCATTGTAGTCTTGAGTTTTCTTCCGCGAACAAACATGTCACAATGTTTTTCAAAAAAAAATTATTTTTCTTTTGTTCTTTGATTAACATAGACAGACATAAGTAGGTTTATTAGGGCGATAAATCGAATAACTCGAATTTGTACTTTGCGCCTAATTGCGCCGATTCTCCATCTTGAAAGTACATTAGCCAAAGAGGGACATACCCTTTAATTCAAGCTTCGCCTTTCGCGTTTACGTTTGAGTTAACACTCATGGACGAGGTCGAACTGGAAGCCATGTTAATCTTGGACTACATTGGCCACCGTAGGAGTTAAAACGAAATCGGAATTGAGAGGAACAGAAACTAATATTCACTGGATGGTCATTTACCTTTTCACCACTAGATGGGGGTAAAAATCACACAGTGTAGCTTTAAGTGTAGATTCAGGCCTCTTTTGGTTTAATCCTTCCTACACCTGTGAACGTGTTGAGTCATTTGTTTCTGTGATCTCTTGACTCACCCGATCCCATGATGGAGCAGATGATAATCATGGAGTTGTATTTGATCTCTGGTGCACTGTGCTCTTCTGTCAGTAGTTTGTGTAGAACCTGCACCAAATTGGAGTCGACAAAATCCTTTTCTGCACAGTCTGAAACCGAAGCCGTGAAGCGATTCAGTTAAAAGTTCTGAACAGCACAAAACATTGTGACATACCTGAATGAATGCCCTTATCTCACTAAAGGCTTCAAGGGGCTATATGTAGTATTCAGAAACCATTGTTATTAGCGACACCGGTGGCCGATAAGTGAACTGCAGCCTGCTCATGCTTATTGCTAATGCTCGCACTCATGTTCACGTAACAAAGTTAACAAAATCAAAATAATAAATAAATGAATAAAAGCTCGTTTTTAAAGTTCGTTACAAGCTGATCAAACATTTACGATGACAAAGTGATTGATGCATAAAAAATCATGACATATAGCCTTTTAAATGCATGAAATTAGTTTTAGAAGATAAATATAAATAATGTCTTTACACAATTAAAACAAGCATTATCTAATTATTATAAAAATTAAGTTAGTTTGTAAGTTTAGCGATTTCAGAATTTTAATTAGACTATAACTAGACTGATACAAAACTCTGAATGTGTTCAAATAAGGTGAATTTATGTACACTTGAAATCTTTTTCCAATTTTGTTAAGACAAAAGTAACCCAGTGTTATTACTGTTAATTAAAACTAAAACTATTAAAGAATTTTTGGTAATTGAAATAAGCTGAAAGAAAATATTAACCTCTTAAGTGTCAAAAAAATCAAGAAAGAAGGGTAAAAACCTCAGTTTTTTTTCATGCCAAGAGTTCAAAGATAGCATCCATTCAATTAAATTATAGATTCCCCATTTGTGATGTGGCAGTAGGCTATAACGCTATAACGTGTTTCTTAGAGGTTGAATTCATATCAAAATCTTCTCATATTACTTCTAAATAGGATGTCTACTTCATAAATTGTAAGACAATTGTGGAAATAATGGTTCATATCACTCAAAACACATATGGAAATGGAGACGCCCTTATATGGGCAGTAATGGAGTCTTGTTGTGCCCTAGTGAAAAAGTGTGGTACTGCGCCCAAACAAAATCTCACTGAAAGCTCTTTTTTTTAAAAATATCTACCTAAAATCTGAAACACAACTTGTATAGATTTTTTTTTTTAGAGTCGCCCACATTTTGAAAATATGTATTTTATATAAAATATGAATAATTAAATGTTTTATTACATTGTACATTTTAATAAACTCAAACTTCTATAACTTTTTTTCTGTTTCACTTATTTACTTCACTTCTACAAAAATCTCAAATGTCTTTAAGACGAGGCCAATCTTACGTCTATATTCCAAAGCATTCTTGAATTACAACCATTCGAAATGTGCATTTTCATGTATATTCAAAAAAAGGGGGTGACACTTAGGTTAACATTAATATTAGATGAAAAAAATACATTTAAAAAACAAATTTAGACACCAACTGAAACAAATTGAATTACTAAAATAAATAAAACGTATAAATAAAAATACCATTTAATAAAAAAAAGGTGCATAACAAAAAGACAACACTAAAATTAAAATATAAAACTGAAACTATAAAACTAAAAGATCCAAACTACAATAGCATATAGAACATACTAAAATAACACCACAGTGTAGTTGAATTCACCCTGCTGAAGACATTCAGATGTGTGCGTCTCTTCACAGATTTATATAACATACAGTAATCCTTGATATTTACCCAGATCCAGTGCTGCTATGAGACCCAAGGCCACCAGCGCTTCATTCTGCATGATCATGTGTTCACTCGTCGCCATGGTTATCAAGTGCTTAACACCTTCACCTTGTATGACTGTTCGGACCACATCCTATTCAGAAAGGGAAAAAAAGCAGTCAGAAGCTTCCAGAGGACATGAATCCCAGATGGAAAAATTGGCTTTAATACCACAATTCCTTTGATGTCCAATGAAATTGCTGAACCATTTCTCATATAACACCATGACTCAATGACCCAATGAAATGTTTTAGCCCTCACTAGAAGTGAAAATGCTGCATGAAACAACAAAATCAGAAGCAATCAGAGCATATTTGATGTTTAATACACAGATATAATCGATGTTTTGTGCATTCCTGGTCAGTCATGTCCGGTTAAAAAAAAAGTTTTACATGGTAGAGATGGGATTTACTGTTCACTGCTCTAAGCCGGGTTCACACTGTACCGATTTGGCCGTCTGAAACAAATAATGTGAATTCAAAGAGATTCCTCTAAAATCTGAAGTCCTTAATTGTTAGTTTGACATGTTCGCCGACAGCCGATTAATGACCATTATGCAGTCCTGTAGTGCGAGTTTCTTACGACAACCGTCGAATCAAAAACCAATAGTAGTGCAGAACCTGAAGTGAAACAACAACAAACCACCATTTGCTCCAAACACACACACATTTTTTTTTTCCAAGAAAAGTCACGATGAAAACAAAAGTCCCCTTATAGTGATTATATCCCTTAAAACTCACCAAAATGGCGTATTTAAACTTTTAAAAGCTTTTTTTTCTTCTTTTACCAATAAAATTCTTCATGTCTTAAAATGGAAATGGCTGAGTTGAATGTAACTCTAAACCCTTGCTTCATTTAGCATACCCGGATTCATGAATATGCTAATTATCCGTGAACTCAGAATAGCTGATCCACTCTGTCAAATTTACTATAGTAAATGTGTAAAAATTAGTGGAAATTCTGGTTTAAATCAACCATATATGTTTGAACCACAAACTGATTCAGAAGAAGAATTAAATAGTATAGAAGAATTAAACCAAATCATTTTGATGACGGACTTTGGCTCAGGCATTACGACCAAACTAACATTTGAGAGGCTGTGCAATGCGATTGGTCCGCTTTTTAGTCCAGTTATCCAATATCATACCCACTGTTGAGTTTTAAATTTGAATCGAAGGATTTGTTTGGAATGATGTTGAAAAATGATCCACGTCAATTGAGAGCGTACGTTTTTGTTGCACATTTTTAGAAATCTTGATGTCTCCATCCAGCATTTTTATGTAATATCTCACAATGTGCATAAAAATAGGTGGATGGAAACATGGCTACTGGAATGAGAGAGAATGAAGTGCAAGAGTGTGAGACCTTTGACTTGCTGTGTCGTATGAGCGCGGACAGCAGGCGGTTGGACTCTCCCATCACTCCGGCGTGGTCTTTCGCTTCACACCACTCCACCAAACGCTTCACCAGCTTTGGGTTTGTTCCCAGTTGCTCTGCTGCATCAGCTGCAACACACACAGCACTGAACATAATCTAGCCAACACAAACCACAGGCACACGCACAAAGGCACTGTTTGGATTCAAATAGGCAAATGCTTAAGTCTATGATTGGATCATTATTGCAGTGATTATTATGTTTCTAGCATGTTACATAAACAGCTATTCTAACCCTAACTGATGGAGTGTGTAGCTTTTCATGTCTTAAACAACCATCATGGCCATTTTACAGGATGAAATTCACCTCTTGAAGGAAATAACATCACGTTTATTTCAACCAAGAGATGCATTATGTTTTGGTCAAGATCTTGTATTGACAATGCAAGAGTCCAGCACTCTGTAAAGTCTCCTCCAGCACATCCCAAAGACTCAGAGGGGTCAATTCATGTGTGAAAATGCTCTTCCCAATTGTTCTTTCACAATTTGAGCCTGATGAATGTTGACATTGTCATCCTGGAGTACGGCTGTGATGTGTCTATGGAAACACTACCATCTTCACAAACTTGTAATGAGAAGATCTTATAAACTGGGTGTTGTTAACCTAGGAAACAAATTAAAAGGAAGAGCTACTTTGTGGCTTTAATACTTTATGAAGCTACATTTGAACATCTAAGATATGCTGATGTAGATCTTTTATGGCACATTCATCTTAAAGGCATATTCTGGTGCTAAATATAATGTAATACATCAGTTCTGTGAAAACTCATCACCCTCAGTTTGTCAAAAAGGAAACGCATATACAGTAAAATGGCAGCCGAGCAGACTCATATTTCACTATTCCTTAGCTGGATCAATTTTACTACTGTGAATTAAAACTCAAAGTAAGACTATTAAAAAATATAATAATATTACGTAGATGAAAAGTTAACAGAAATAAAATAAATTAAATGTAAGGAGAAGTGCTACATTTTTTAAAAACAAACTGAAATAAAAATTATTTAAAAGCTAAATAGAAATATTAGAAAACACTAAAAGAATCACAAAAGCACACAAAATAACCTTTCAATAATAAAAATAAAAGCAAATTCAAAATATTAATATTTATTAATCATCATTGAGGCTAATATGTACTCACTTATTTGTTGTACAACTTAATGTATTATGAATGTATTTACTAATGAAAAATTATATAAATTCACGTTCACTTTTAAAAAAAACTTTTGCTGATAATTTGCTCACCCCCATGTCATCCAAGATGTCCATGTCATTCTTTCTTCAGTCGAAAAGAAATTAACGTTTTTGATGAAAACATTCCAGGATTTTCTCCATATAATGGACTTCAATGGGAACCAAACGGTTCAAGATCCAAATGAGAGTTTCAGTGAAAACCGCAAACTGTTCAAAGGGCTTTAAACAATTCCAGACGATGAATAAGGGTCTTATCAAGCGAAACGATGGCTCATTTTTTTTTAAATAACAAAGTTTAAGTTTTATAAGCTCAAATGGTCGCCTTGCTCTGTTCTGTGACGCACGTTTGTGACTCTCCTATTCAATCTTTTCCTGAGTCAACTCGTTCATTTCGTTCGTTGAATGAACCAAATGACACGAAAAAAGACTAGTTCATTTTGATAAACGAGACACGAAAAAAGATTCGTTCATTTTGCTCACAGAACAGAGCAAGGCAACCATTTGAGCTTATAAAACAAACTTTTTTTTTTTAAATGAGCGATCATTTCGCTTGATAAGACCCTTATTCATTGTCTGGAATCGTTTAAAGCCCTTTGAACAGGTTGCACTGAAACTGTCTTTTTAGAACCGTTTGGTTCCCATTGAAGTCCATTATATGGAGAAATCCTGGAATGCTTTCATCAAAAACCTTCATTTCTTTTCGACTTTCTTTTCGAAGAAAGACATGGACATCTTGGATGACATGAGGGTGAGTAAATTATCAGCAAAACCTTTAACCTAGATTAATAAATGCAATAAAAAACACTTCACTGTTAGTTCATTATACTTGCATTAACCAACAATTGTTAAAAAATGTAACTTAATTGTAAAATGTGACCTGTTATACTTTCTAAACATCATGGTAGATCGATATTTGAAATGTCTTCTCTTGTCTTCCTAGTGTTTGTGGTTTTCTAGCCCGTGGTAATTGCCAGCATTTCACAGACGCTATCGATACAGCTTAAAGTTTATTTACCCAGGAATATTCATTTTGAACCCAAGCTGTCACTGAAAGCTAACACGGCTGGACTGCTGCCATTGAATGGCAATGCAAATTCATCCGTGGCGGATCCCTTGTCTGCAGATCCATAGTTTTTAAATGACAGAGTGCTATCGATCCTCTGCTCACTTAATATCAGAGACTCGCTGCTGTGCGGCGGCAGCTGGGACGAGCCTGAGATCAAATGACACATGCTGTCTTTAACCGAGCTAAACACCTGTAAACCATTCAGTGATCTGTAAGCTTATCCCTTTGAATTAAAAACCCCTGGAATAAAGAATTGTGTTTTGTGTTTTTTAGCTCATAACTGTTAGTTTGAGGCCATCTAAATGCTAACTTTTGAAGACATTTGAAGTTACAATCATTATTTTATACATCATTAATTTATAATTATTTATATGCTACTATAGTAGTTATTTTGAGCTTATATTTTGTTTTCATCTTGATTTTAGTTTATATTTGAGTCATTTTTTATTATGTGCTCTTGTCAATTTTCTAATTTTATATATTTCTATTTAGCTTTAATTTATTTTTTGTTTCAGTTTTAGTAATCAACCTAAATTTATTTAATTTCAGTTAGTTGCAAAGGCAACATTTCTCATTTGTTTTCCTGTCTTAAAATAACAATTTAAACATAAAATATAAATAATATAATATTTATATTCTAGTTCTATATTGCTTTATGGCAGTTAATGAAAGTTATTCTTACAAGTTTTTAAGTTCATACAGTACTAACAACAGGGACAAACATTAGAATACAGTTTTTCTCTTTCAGAAAAATAAAAATAAATAAAGATTGATGACACATCCTGCACTCATGGTCGTGGCCACATTTGTGTCCAATCAAATTCTATTTAGAATGGAAAAGCCCCACCCCCTAATAAAACATCAACAGCAAGCAGCAAATCGTAGTTAATACAGAAAAGAAAACATCAAACGACAAGTCATTTCATGCCATTTTTAAGTTTAAAGGAACCATGTTTAAGAAATATATTTCAATTGATCATAAAATGGCCCTGACATGTCACTAGACATTAAGAAATCATGTTCATTTCAAATACTTATATCACTGACAACAGTAGTCTGGCCAGGATATTGTCATTTAAAAAGTGAAGTTGCAGCCCTCAACTGACATTGATGTTGTCATGTTTTGTTTTTGGTCTGATGAGCCACCCTCCACCAATCAACCAATGACGAAGTCAGTAGTTTTGCGGCATCCGGGTTGCCAGCTCTGCTGTATTTACCACAGCTGGAGCTACAAACGTGTCGGATATAAAAATTGTCTAGCGGACAAAGTCCGAAATTAAACAAGGATTTGAATAGGAGATGCCTTTGAAAGATGGAGGCGGCTGAAAATGGAGAAGAATCCTGCTGGATCTGGCAACCTCGCGTCAAGGGGGAGGGGACCGCTCTACAGTAAATTTTATCTACAGTAAATCTAAAGGGATTGCAGTACCAGTTTTGGCCACAATCTTACATAAAACACCTTTAAATAGAATTATAGGTAAGTTTAATAGTAAGTAATTTAACACAAATTTTTGTTTGAGCATCACAACCAGTCCAGTACAGCAACACTGACATGATTCTGGGGCGGGACTATCTGTTAGAGCCAGACCGATAAAGCATTTTGAAGGCCGATACCGATACAAATATTTGTTGGTTTTAAAATCCGATAAATCGGCCGATATTATTATTATTATTATTATTATTAGCTCAGAAACGCACAACAAAATATTGACAGATTTCCCTAACATTAGTTATTTGTAGTTATTTATGAGTTTTAACTAAAATAATATGATAATGCATTTTAAAAAGAAACTTGTTTCTATTGTCACAACAGAACAGAGGAACATCAAAATAGATTAAAGTTCTGATAAATAAAACAATAATTAGCCCCTACATTGCCTTATAGTTATAAGCTGCGTGATTCATCCGTTTTTATTTTATTTTTGAAATATTCATTTATCGGCCATTATAACTGCCGATACCGATATTTTAGAAAATGCCTAATATCGGCCGATAATATCGGCCTGCCGATATATCGGTCTGGTTCTACTATCTGTAGATATTTTTTTACGTTTTGTTTTCTAAATCGTGGGCGGTTAATAAATACCCTGTGTGTCGATGAGCATCCGTAACGTTCCCAGGAGCTTGAACTGGACAGGTGGCATCTCGGATTTAAGGAACTTCAGCACTACATCCGACACACCAGCCAAGAGCATCTTAGACTTGTTGACCACTGGAGAAGACAGATTTAGTTTTAAGACACTTATGCAGAGCTTGGTGAATCATTCGATGGTTGAGTGAAATTTCAGACTGACCCGGAATGGCCAGGTTCCTCAGGGCGCTGAGGGCGGCGTGCTGCACCGTGACGTTCCCCTCTTCAACATGTCGGTCTAACAGCTCAAGAAGCTTCTGTACAATACCAGTGTCTACCATGTGGATGCAGTTTCCATCTGTACACACACAAAAACACTTATTCACAGCCTCAACACAGTGACCGCACGCTCCTCCAAGTTCTTGTAGGCCTGAGGTCTCACCATTGCGGGCAAAGTTAGCGATGGCTAGCGCTCCTGCTAGCTGGAGCTGGTGGTTGTTGGAGGGCACCCATGAGAGAACCCTCTGAAACACGCTGCCTTTACCACCCTCAAACAGCTTCTGCATCGACTCATCTACAGGAAAACACATCACACATGACTGCAAACACAACACAAATACAGTAACATGAGAGGGTGAGACAAATTACATTGCCTTTAAGATGGAGACCAACTAGGTTAAACTATTCAATGAACCAGTATTAGGTTCTGATAATACATCACAGATAATCTGTATTTTTTTGAAAGTGCAGTGAACTTATGGCACACTACAAATACATATTAGCATTTTGCTAATATACATATACATATTAGCATTTTGCCAAAATTGAGTTTTGAGTGAAATCATGTTTCTTGAAACTATGGTCTGCCCTGTAACAGACAGTTTGGCTCAACTTTGCTCAGATTTAGAGAAAACGGAGTGTGAAAAGCTGAATTAACAAAGAAAATTCTATCAAAAAACACATTTTTACCTTATTTTTAGGTTTCTTTTTAGTCAATATGGCTAATAAATCTGATGGGACGTGAACAAGAAAACTTGAGAAACGAGAAACGCACTTTACAATCTGGATGATTATCATGTTTATAATGACAGAATACACATCACTATTCATAATTTTGGGGTCAGTAATATTTTTTTTCTTTTATTAATTCAGCAAGGATGCATTACATTGATAAAAACTGACAGTAAAGACTTGTATAGTGTTAAAAAATATTTCTATTTCAACTAAATGCTGTTCTTTTAAACTTTCTATTAATATTCTTGACTCTTGTTGTTTTTTATGATAATATTTTTTGGGGATTTGTTGTTTTTCTTTATAATGAAGTTGTATTAAGTAGATTGTGTTTAACACACAGAAGAGTTATTATCAGTTCAACACAGAGAAATTCTACTTGATAAAAAAAAATTGAATCGTAAATCGAGTTTTATATATATATATATATATATATATATATATATATATAAAATAAAATTAAAAAAAGCAGATTTTTTTTAAGGAAAAAAAAAAAAAAAAAAATCACCCAGCCCTAGTTTTTTCACAAAATATTAACCAGCACAACTGTTTTTAACATTGATAACAACATTTCTAGTTTCCTGAGCATCAAATCAGCATACTAGATTGATTTCTGAAGGATCATGTGACACTGAAGACTGGAGTAATGAGGCTGAAAATTCAGCTTTGATCACAGGAATACATTTATTTTAAAATATTCAAATAGAAAAGAGATTTTAAAATTGTAAAAAAAAAAATTTCACAATTTTATAATAAGAAACATTTAAAGAACTTACCAACCCCAAACTTTTAAGGGGAAGTGTAAATGAGGTTAGAAAAGGTCTCAGAATTCAATGTCTTCAATTCATTCCGTGAAAGTCATTTTAATACCCCACAATTTATTCAGCTAGTGTTAAATATTGATGAAGTGAAAAATGCATCTGCCAGAAAGGCCTCACTGCACACTTTCCTTTACTAAGTAAAAGGACGTGCATCCCTATATAGCCAATAATGAGCTTATATAACTGCAGGGAAACTATATAAAACATTCTAGTTAATAGAAATTTTCATTCATTATAAATACAGTATGAGGCCATAGCTTGACACCATGTCATTAAGTTTCATAATGCCCCGCTTGCTTTATTCAAGCTGAGAAAATGACGTAATTTTTAACATGTACTTCAAACTGTTTATTTAAGGGTTACTCAAGTGCTGCCAAAGTTTTGGTCCTGTACCTCCCAACAGAAGAAGGACCATGAGGTCCGAGGACGTCTTGAGCTGAGCCACGTCCTCCTCCCTGTCGCTGTCCACCGTCTGAGCCACCACCTCCAGAAGACACTCCACCAAACCAGCATCCACCAACTGAAGCTTGATCACATCTGAGAGAGAGAAAGAGACAGATCTTATTATATCGCAACCTTCACAGCACACATTAACACCTTCATGTCTAACAGGGATTTCACAGCCCATATTAAAATCCTATCAGTAGCCTGACGTCATCATACTCGGATTATAGTCAGAATGTGAGTCTGATACTGCTCCATTGGGCTGTGATTATGGGCATTTCAACCGAACCAGGAAAGAAAAGGCCTCTGTACTCAATTGGATCGACAAATGCCTTGAACGCGGTTCCCTGTTCCTCTTTTAAAATAAACACGCTGTCAATATATTCTATAACAGACGCAACGGCTGAATCTTCACATCTAAATTCTCCAGTGGCAGCCATTCTTTGTTGTAAACGAATTAAACCCAAGCGCTCTTTGGTGACGTAGATGATTATGATACGGTTGATAATCTGATAAAACAACAGATCAAGTATCTGCCATCCTCAAATGTTGTGGGCGGGGCTAATTTCGGCTGGCATCCAGGCTAGCACATCAGAGTTAAGAGTCAAGACCAGACAAAAACCAATATCACACACACACTAAGACCCAAACTAAAACTAACCTCAGATTCGGACTAAACCAGAATTCCGAAACCCAGATACCAAACCAAAACCTGTTGGTCCAGGAACCAGTCTGACATAAATGAATGAACTTAAGTAGAAAATGCTGAATTTAAATTAAGCTTACCAAAATTGGCTGATGGCTTCTTGTATTAATTTATAAGACAGATATAAAACAGATGGAAGTTTGTTTCTGCCACAGAATTAAAAAAAAAATTAAAAGATAATCAAGACTTTTTCATCTCACAAATTCTGAGTATGACAAAAAAAAAAGTCGCTAAATTTGACGCCTGGCCCTTTTTGGAAAAAAAAATGTCGCTAAAGGGGTCTGAAATGTCGCTAAATCGAGCGGGGAAAGTCGCTAAGTTGGCAACGCTGGTAGTCTGAATTGCGAGAAATATTTCGGACTTTTTTTATGCAATTGCAAGTTTATTTCTCACAATTTTGAGAAATAATGTCAGAATTTTGAGATATATATGAGAAAAAAAGTTTTCCTGAAATTCTTTTTTCTGAGAATTGTGATTCTCTAATTGTGAAATTCTAAATTGGGAGTTATAAAGTCAAAATTGTGAGATCAAAAGTTGCAATACATATAGACTTGTATATGTATAATGATTTTCCGTTTTTAATTTTTTTTTTTTTGTAGCAGTTTTTTATACAACACAAAACATATCCAAGTCTCACAAAATGTTTACAGATGCATAATGATTTTACATTATGATACAAAATGGGTTTTTTTACTGTTTTTAGCTTTAAATACTTTAAAAATTAAAATATTTCGTTTGATTTTCACACTTTACTCTGCATCTGATCTTATTTGTGGTATAAATCAGCCTTATTTTAGGTTAACAGCAGCCTTTTCTATAAACAATAGAGTCAGTTTTCAATGTTTTTATATTAATCAAATAAAATATTGTTTGATTTTAGGAACTTAGTGTACATCCGATCTTATTTTGAATCATGAAATTATATTAAATAATTATCAGAATTGCAAAGTCTAAAAACAGTCTATGGATAATCTTTGTCAGTTTTTAATGTTTTTATCAAACAAACAAAAATTTGAATAAAGTTGTTTTGTTAGCAACTCTGTGTACAGATGATCTTATTTATTATCATAACATTATATTATTTATACATCATTAAATTGCATCATCTATATATCAGCACTTTATTGGCCAACCATTTGGCTAGAAATTGGCAACAGCCGCTGAAATAAAAAATAAAAAATGCATATCAGTTGACAACTATCTCAGACCATAAACTGAGACCCAGATTCATAAAGACTCTGGTGCATTTTAATGCATCTTTTCCCCTTTTAATACATAGACTAAATTACATAACCCTCTGTCCCATAAATACTAAACCAGACACAGTGATGTAATGAATGTTACACCATGACACAATTTCTAAAATATAAACAAATACAATTCGTTGTGTTTTGCATTCCAAAAAATGCAGAATAACAATCTAATTGACGGAATATTGATGATTCATGCAGTCAGTGAATGACACAACAAGCCAGGGGGGAAATCTTGCAGGGATGGATTTCTGAGGTCAGACTATTTCGCAGACATATGGGCGTCTCACTATGCATTTGGCTTGTTATGAAACGCCTGCAGTGTTCAGGTACAGTGCAGCTCACCCTTTCCCCCTCTATATCTCAATCACACACACACACACACAAACACTGTGGTTCACGTGACTCACAGAGCCTGGCCTGTAGTGCTGTGTAGTGGCTCTAAGTAGGCCGTTGTCTTGGAGACTGCCAGTATGGGATAGCGGCACTGTGCACAGAATGCTAACAACCAAAGCACCGCTTTCACACATGCTCTCAATGCAGTCGGCTTTCCATCTCCCACACCTGCTCTCTCACACCTGCTCTCTCGCTCTCTCTCTCTCATGTGGGCTCATATGTTTTATTCTTTCATGTGAACAGTCATGAACTCTAACAGTTCAGAATATATAACTAAAAATAAGTTATATAACTAACTATATTTTATAACTAAGATTAGAAAATAATATAAAATAACAAAAATATTAAAACAAATAAAATAACATTTTCGTGAGATAAACTCTTTCACTTTCATACAGTAAACTGCAAAAAGGGTTGTTAAATAAATTCTTGCTTGTTTAAGCTAAAAACAAATGAAATAATCTGAAAATGGAATAAAACTTAGTCGGCATCATTTTATTAATATATTGGCATATATTATAAATATTTTATTATCATTTTATTATAATCGGCATAATTGTATTAATATTTTAAAATAAAATTAAAAAAATTAAAAAACAATAAGACTTTTTTGAGGAGAATCAGGATTATTATAGTTGAGTAAATCCATTAATATCTAATATAATAATAATAATATATACATATATATATATATAAAATATTATTTATATATAAAATATTTATATTTATATATTATATAAATTATATATAAATCTATATACAGTATATACATGAAAATATTTCTTAAATATATACAAGCATGTGTGTGTATTTATATATAGAAAATATTTATACACAGTGCACCCACATATATTATGTAAACACAAAATTTTATTTTGTATGTGATTTGACAGCCCTAATATACATATACACACACACACACACATATATATATATATATATATACACACATATATACACATATATACACACACGCATATATATATATATATATATATATATATATATATATACACACATATATATATATATATATACACACACATACATATACACACACACACACACATACATATATATATATATATATATATATATATATACACACACATACTTGCATACATACATATACAGTACATATACTTATATACTGTGTATATATATATAAATATATATATATTAAAATAGCAATGATACTAAAATAAAACAGAAATGTAACACCTAGCGGTTTGTGTTTTAAACAAGAAGAAACTACAATATTTGTGTATGGTGTACAATAATGGTGTATGAAATAAAAAAAAACATGATGTATTCTCTGAAAACAAGGCTGAAATTAGTGTGTAATTCTGTTTCTAAAGTAAATTAATTTTGTTTTCAGGATTTAAGAATTTGTTTTAAGTTGTAGCTCTAAAATAAGACAAAGGCACTCTGTTTTTGCAACACATCAAAAATACACATACAGGACCACTTTTTCACAGGGCCAATAATCTATTTCCCTCCAACACACGCTTCAACAGTTAAGATTCACCATCGAAACACACAGCTTTCTTTCAGATGTCACTTCAAATCCTCAGACGAGCTCACAGACAAAAAGAGCATCTGACTGTGGCGAAATAGCCAAGTCCAGAGCCCAGCTTTAAGCAGACCCCAGAGCCCTATTTTGAGGAAACGATGGATGTGGTGGTGGCAGAGGAGACGAGTGATAACACTTATTATCCAAACAGCGAAGCAGCCGAGAAATCTCACGCATCTGCTTAATTGTAGCTCTCTCTTGCGACTCAACCCAAGGCAATAGCCAGAGTCTTGCAAAATGCATTTTGAATGATTTTCATCGTCAAATTAGCGAGGCTTTGCATTATGAGGCATGTCACTCTCTAAAGCTTGGATGGTTTTAATGTTCCAGCTTACATAAAAAAAGAAAACCAGTCAAATCTGCTGATTTTTAAATGTGAAATTTGAAATCTTGTTGGCTCATGCTCAAGATTTCTGTGCCAACAGCTGCAAACACATGCATTCATTTCATAAAGTGTCCTATTCCCAACCACAACAGGTGGTAGAGTATGACTTTCTATATAAGTAACACAACATGCTCACAGCTGGGAGGAGAAGTCTTTGAGGCTGCTGAAGTCTCTCAGTCACTGGGTCAGTGGGTCTACCGCGGGAAACGTGCCAACATCCATATCCATTTTCAAGCTTGATCAACGACTACAGTCCCTCAACTCATGCTGAAAGCAAACGCTGCATGACTAAAATTTGGAAGCTTAACCTGTGCTGTTTTGTTGCACATATTGAAATTATGGAACAGAAATATATCAACTGTGAAATAATATGCCCCTATTAATATTAGGGTTGGGTATCGGTTTGGTTTTATCCGATACCAGTACCTACTCTGTAATTTTTAAACGGTTCCGGTGTCTAAATGGTTCTTGAAACGGTACTTAAGAAAATGAAACCGCACACACTATGTCAAAAAATAATACCCCTTTATTTACAGGGTCAAACTGGACACAATATTAACTTACAATATAAATACAAGTAACATATGGTAATAATAAGTAAACTAATACTAGTTTAGATTGATAGTGAGTAATAGATTAATAGAGATTACTACCAGAGTAATCTAATATCGACACGGCTACAAGTTCCCGTGTTTTGTCTGCTTGAACTAGTCATGTAAGTTATCTAGTCATTTACTAGTTAAGCTCTTAGCCAGTTTGATATTTCGTTCCCACTGCGTCTTAGCTACGCAGCTTTGAGTAAACATTAGAGCCAGGCCGATATATCGGCAGGCCGATATTATCGGCCGATATTAGGCATTTTCCAAACTATCGGTATCGGCAGTTATAATGGCCGATAAAAGAATATTTCAAAAATAAATTAAAAACGGACGAAACACGCTTCTTGGAGTTGTATAGTTTGTCCACCAGAGGGCACTCTACACCATCACTGTTGGCAACACTCGTTTATAACGCGCCACACATTCTGCAAACTGCTGATCCATCCAGATTCGGGCAGAGAGAACCAGTTATCCGGGAGTGAGATCCTCGGTGAAGTGTGTTCATGGTGAGTTGGTCACGAGACCAACTCAAAAATGCATTAAAATGCATTATCATATTATTTTAGTTAAAACTCATATATAACTACAAATAACTAATGTTAGGGAAATCTGTTAATGTTTTGTTGCACGTTTCTGAAAAAAAAAAAAAATCGGCCGATATACAGGAATATCGGATTTTATAACCAACAAATATTCGTATCGGTATCAGCCTTCAAAATCCTTTATCGGTCGGGCTCTAGTAAACATATGAAGGAGAACGTCTCTGGTTTCTGGTTTAACCCATGCTCTCTGAATAGGGAACGAGACGCTGCGTTCGCTGCCAAACTCCTCGTGCTGCCGACAAGCTTCCTTTTTCGGCAGAGAAATCTGAGGAGCAGATGATGCGCGCGGTAATATAATATAATGACGTGAGCGTCAAGCTACAGAAAATCGTTCTGTTAAATCGTAATCTTACAAGTGAAATGCAGCCGTTATCTTCGGCATCTTCATTAATCCCCTCGCTATCAGACGTTCCGGGAGTCTCCCGCATATTGATAACGGCTCCCTGATGAAATTAGTTCAAATCGAAATCTAGAGCGAGCGAGCAAGTGCGAGACAGAAAAGACAGTGCATTAATAAACCGTTTAGAGAGAGAGAGAGGGAGAGAGCGAGAGACTTTGCGTGTGTGCGCCTCATGCCACTGACTCAGGCACCGAAATCAGGCACCGAAATTTTCATTCTTATTCAGTTTGGTTACTACCGTTTACATCAGAACCGGTTCCCTATTGGCACCGAGTTTCGGTACCCAACCCTAATTAATATGATATTTTAAAGGTTTCTCATTTTGTTTTGGAGTCTCCAACAATGCATCCATTTGCATCCAAGGTCAAAAAACACTTTAATTGTCTCATAATATACTTTTTTCTCACAGAGTCTGAAGCGGTTTGATAAAGAATTAATTCTCTCAAACTCCTCCTTTCCGAGAGCCAACTCTGCTCTGATTGGTCAGATGGCTCAGTCTTTTGTGATTGGTCTACCACTTACAGTACATGTCTGAAACAAAATGCTAATTACCTGAATTACAATTATCTGAATTTCAGCTCTGGATCTTCCTCAGCCCTTGATACACAATGACAAGAACAGTAACGGTGGCGTCGATTTTTCCGTATCAATTCAGCGTGAGTCTTCATTCTTTTAAAGTGGATTTGCTTTTCCAGTGCAGAAAACAGTGTTTTCTCGACATGTCGACAACATAAACCAAACTCTTCCAGTCTCATAAAAAACGCCAGTGTTTGAGGGTCCATAGGCTGAACCAATGAAGACCGTAGACTGGCATTATGCTAATTAGTTACAAACCTCTGTAGATGTTACGGAAGTGAAACTGGAATTGCTGACGACTTGTTTCGGAAGTTTGGATCTTGATTTGTTGTGCACTATGATGATCTTTAAAACTTTGCAGACCTTTCACATCCACAAACAGCCATATTATACACTGCATGAAAGGTAGTATACGAAAAAGCAAAATAGAGGCACTTTAAAAACAACGGTCAGCCTTCAAAACATAAAGATAAAGGGCACTGCTTTACAAATGAGAGTATCCGACAGTATTATTACCATATTCATATATCGTGGTGTTTGCATGGTTGTTCACAATGCTAAAAGGTTCAGTTTTTGGTTCAACTTATCGGCATTGGTTGATGGTTTCTTGCATCATTTTTTAAAAGTCTAACAGTCTTGTATTTGGATACTGGTAATCTTTATCAGTTTTTTATCAAATCAAATAAAATAAAATAAAAAAAAAAATCACAAATAACTCAAGAATAATGTCAATACCATGCTCAAAAATGTTGTGTTTCAATTAAAGACACTATATTGTCTGGTTCATTCGTGTTCATTAGGGGTGTAACGGTACATGTATTCGTATTGAACCGTTTCGGTTCGAGGCTTCCGGTTCGGTACGCATACAAACCGAACGATTGCTTGGAAGTTGGACCATTTTTCCTGCCGGCAAAATTCGTGCTGACGCGGCCAACATAACGTTGCGCAACATCAAATGGCAAGCGTAATGAAAGCAGAACGAAACTGCGCTACTCATTATGTGCTTCACGGATCGTTTATCAGTTCGGACCAGCAACATCTGTGCAGCGCGAGCCGATCTCGACCAAGCGACACTGTTACCACACCGCGCTAAGAGATCCGGTAAAGAAAACATTTGAATTCGCCACTGAGGGAATAACATCGCTGCGAGATCTAGTGAGAAGCATTCACATTTCTCCGTTATTAACCGTAGATCTCTATTAGATCAAACAGCGCTGTCATGGAAACCAGGAGAAACACATTGTGCCGTGAATGAACTAGTAATACTTTACGTCCACAGACCAGCAACATTCACCATTGGTTTAATATAGTAACCGGAACCAGTTTGGCTGGAATGGTGAAATGCTTTCAAGTACTTCACACATCTTTTTCCAACACTTCAAAATTCAAATATTATATATATATTAGGGCTGTGCAAACGTTAATTGCGATTAATCGAATCCAAAATAAAAGTCTGTTTTACATAATATATTTGAGTGTGCTGTATATAATTATTTTGTATATATAAATACCTATGCATGCATGTATATATTTAAGAATTATTTGCGCTTAAATTCTGTATATATATATATATATATAAATACATAATCTATATTATACAAATATAAATATTTTATATAGGAATAACACATTTTCTTAAACATATACATGCATGTGTGTGTATTTATATATACAAAATAATTATATACAGCACACACAAATATACTATGTAAACAGAGACTTTTATTTTGGATGCGATTAATCGCAATTAACTTTTGCACAGCCCTAATATATATATATATATATATATATATATATATTTAAATGTTATTTTTAATGTGATGACCAAAACATTATTTGTTCATCCTTCAAAGATGAGCCCTATTTATAAACCTGAAAGTTTCAAGATCTAGGAAAACTCACACTTATTTAAAAATATTTTTTCTTTAAACAAATAGGAAATTTCTCTGGCATTTCTTTCTTTTTGCTGTATCGAAAACGTACCGAACCGTGACTTTAAAACCGAGGTACGTACCGAACCGTGATTTTTGTGTACCGTTACACCCCTAGTGTTCATCATTATGTAATGTCAATCACTGTGATTCTTACCATTCTCAGCAAGTGGTGCCAACACCTCAAAGATCATCTCCTTCTTCTCATGTTCCACCTGCTTCCGGAAGAGCCGGACCAGCTCCTCGGCAATATTTGTAGAGGCGAACTGCTCCTTACTGGACTCTGTTTGAGGATCGGTCAAAAGAGATGTGTTAACTTTATCCAATACGTCCTATGAAATGAATGAAAGTGTGGATATGTAGTAGTTAGGCAATGTGACTGAATTGAATGGGTAACTCACCAAGCTCTGCCAAGTTGCCAAAGGCAATGAGACACATCTCTGTGAGCGCTGTGTTTTGAGAATGAACACCCAGCAGTCTGACCAATGTTGGGATCACACCCATGCTGATCAACTGGGCCTGCAGCGAGTCTAGAGCGGAGAGAGAACACATGAGATTTACTGTACTCTAGTTCATGCAGATTTGATAATATAAAAGCATTTCTACTGATAGTTAAAGTCCAGTATTCATCATTGTTCTGCTAATTACATTGCAAGAAAATTGATTATCCCCCATCATCATCATCATCATCGTAATGAAAAATCTCTCAACTTGTTTGACTGTCTTTCTTATGACAGTATACAATGGCAGCGATAGAGTATGTTCAGTGAAAATGTCACAGACAATAATGTGATTTTTACAATGAATTAAACCTTGATAACTTGCTATTAGCCAACGCTGTCAAATGTTTTTCTCAGTGTTGTTATTGTTAGTTATAAAGTAAAATTATTGGACTGTTTACGCAACACGGTTTTAACTAAAAACTCAAAACGTTAGCGCTTTGGCCGATCATTTACACAAAAACAATGTTTTGCTAACTTTTGAAAACGGATTTCAAAGTGCAACTTTTTGAAAACGATACTATTATTGAATTTCTGAAACGGTGACGTCTTGCGCAAACATATACCGTACGTCTAAAGGCGCATAGTTTCTTTACAAAGTGACATCGCCAACTACTGGCCTGGCATGAATAATACAGCGTTTTTATTCGTTTTAGCTGATCCATGTGGACGGGAATTATTTCGACTACATCTGTATGCGAAAAACGCAAAGAAAAAACGTTTCTTTTTTTAGTACATCGTTATCCTGTAAATGTACCCTTAAACTAACACTATTAAAAAACGTAATTGATATAAAGTTTAAATAAAATTAAATTAAATAGAAAAAAAAATTGAAATAGAAAAACTAAATTAAATTTAAAAAAAAGTAAAAAAAATTTATTGTACCCAAAACATTTTATTTTGATGTAACTCACCGTTATATTTACGCAAATTTACCAGTAATGTACATTTAAACTATATTTTGAGCAGATTTTCCAATAATTATTATTTTGTTTTTAAAAATCATCTATTTTATATACATGACTTGATTTCTTCAGCAAGCCTTTCAAAAATAAGTTGCTTAAAAATAAATAAAGGCATGAAACATAAAAATTCACAAATATTTTATCACTTGTTATGAGTGATTTTATCACAGTTTACATCCTGCAATTGTGTGTGTGTGTGTGTGTGTGTGTGTGTGTGTGTGAAGTTGTGGATTAAAAGAGCCCATTCACCAGATCAAAGTAATACCGGCAGTATGTAAAACGCAGCCACATTATATAACGCTCTGACATTTCATTTTTGTAGAGTGCTTTACTGAGACTAGCACAGAAAAATATAGTGTCGACCTGAATATGTGAACGATAAATCAAGACCTCAGTGGAACAAAGGACTGCTAAGCCATCACCTTTCATGCACAAGCACAGGTCCTTCTCCCTGTACTCAATCAGACTTGTTCTCCAACAGAAATATCGAAATGTCTTTAGAACAAATAAATCTACCTGCTCAACATTTTATGATCTATTTTAGAGAATACCTTTTTTGTGTGTATTTTGGCAGATATTTAAATTATTTGTAGTGGCCGAGTGATATGCCATCAAGGCAGATATTTTACATCTTAAGATAAGTGTCAGAAGTAGCTTTTAATTTGACAGCAGTTGGACTTTTATTTTGACAACGCCAAGAACGCCAAAGCCTGCAGGTTCGTTTGCACCATTCAGTAATTACCGTAATTATGAGATTCTGACTTGTAAAAGCGTTCACATCCTCCTAGAACTTGTAATTACTATTACAATTTTCTGAGAGCTCCGATTGTACCACATGACCGCTGCGGATTCATTTTGGCATTGACAGTGTTACCATTACATAGAAATACACAATTCTGAATCTCATGATTATGGTAATTAACTTTAAATGCTGTGCTGTATCCATTTTGCTGCTTTCACATACATGTCATATGTAAAATTAGCATTACCTTTTCTTTATTTAAAAAAAATTACTTTCACCAGATTACCGAGTGCCCTGTTGGTTGCAGTATTTATTTCCTGTTTAACGATTTCTTTATTTGTGAAAAATAATTGAATGGATTATAGAATCAAGAAGCTGCTAAAGCATAAATCTGTTTATTATTTTACAGATTTATTTTTGTTAATTTTTTTCATATTGACTGATAATTATTTATAATTTAACAAATATGTAAAAAAAAAAAAAATCAAGCAATTGTTATGCATGTTAATTAAATTAAATTGTGTAATATCATATAGGCTTTATAGAGGCAATCCTGCTCTCTAAAATATCAGTTTTGGCCATCAAAAAATCCATATCAGTCGACCACTACTTATTTGAATCTGAAAGTTCACTAAATGTATCATTTTATGTCTTGTTTACTTTTAATAACGGTCAAATTTTCCATTGCTGTTAAGGGATAGTTCACTTTGAAATTAATTTTTGGTATGTTTTATCTTACCTCAAGGGCATCCAAGATGTAGGTGTCTTAGTTTCCGCAGTAGTTTCAATTTTGATATTTTTAGGTCAAACCGTTGTTGTCTGTCAGTCATATAATGCAGGTCTATGGTCACCACCTCAAAGAGCATGCACAGAGAAGTCCAAATTAAACATGATTTAACGACTCGTAAATCTAAGTACACATTGATGGCCTAAGGCACGAAATGAGAAATCGAACAACACTATTTATATCGTTTTTACCTCTTGTAACCACAGACACAATCCGCCCGCGCCCTCAGATCACTTGGACGTGACTGTGGTAACAAGAGGTAAAAACGATATAAATACTGTTCGTTTTCTCACACAAACCGCTCGTTTCGTGTCTTAGGCCACCAATGTGTACTTACATTTACGAGTCATTAAATCATGGTTAATTTGGACTTCTCTGTGCATGCACTTTGAGGTGGTGACCATAGACCTGCATTATTTGACTGACAGACACGAACAGTTTGACCTAAAAATATCAAAATTGAAACTACTGAGGAAACAAAGACACCTACATCTTGGATGCCCTTGAGGTAAGCTAAAACATACCAAAAAATAATTTCAAAGTGAACTATCCCTTTAAAAGTAAGCCCTCAAGTTGTCGCTACAAAGATGTTTCAGTTTGTCTAGAAATGTCTCTGTGACACACCAAATGTGGGCGGCACCGGCACAGAACTGATGCCATGGATTTGTCAGGAAGCAGATGTTGATCAGTAAGTTCAATGAAGCAAAGAGGAGATGGCAGCTGAGACAGCAGAGCAGTGTTAAGAAGACAGTCCAGGCAGAGGAAAAGATCCGCAGTTGAAAAAGGAGAAAAATATTATGGAGTATGAGTTGGAAAAAGAGTATAAGGCACTTTAAAACATTTATGAAACAGTCATCACATTTAACAAACAGCTGACAGTCCGAAATGCTTCTTCCCTCCTATACAATTTCCAGTTATTCGCTTTATCCACCACAGAAGCTTTGCTGGTCTGAGCAAGAGGAATATTTAAGCAACATCTATTGGGTGAATGTATCAAATGAGAAACACAACATAACAAGCCTTGGCAGTACTGGACGCAAGCCAGAAATCATTGAAGAACTCTTGCCAGGCAGAAATCGAAGCCCAAATCACATCAGAGAAATGTCAACCAGGGACCTACAGAGCTCACGAGTCACGTTTCCTAAAAGAACTATGAAGTGTTTGCATCTCATCTCAAGTGAGATTTAAAAGCTTAACTTTCCAGCGGTACGGAGGGCTATAACACTGAGAGTGTACAAACAGCGAAATTCAGCCATCACAGACTCGATTAAACAGAAAAACTGCATAACTAGTGACTCTGCATATATTCTTTTCAATTTAAACAATACAAAAACGCATGCAATTAAAAGTATGATGCTGATTGGTCAATACATGCTAAAATAGATTATATACAAATTCAACAAATACAAATAGATGTCGTAACTGTTTTAGAAAAGCAAAAAGTGCTTTAACTTCTGAGATTATATCAAAAATATATAGCACAGCCTCCTGGTCCTACATTTCAATAGCTAATATGCCTTGTGAAAAAGAAGTGCTCTTAAAGGGATAGTTCTCCCAAAATTAATTAATTATTCACACTCATGTCGTTCCAAACCCATAAGACTTTTGTTAATTTTTGGAAAACAATCACTTTTTTTTTTTTAATGAAATATGAGATCTTTCGGTCCCTCCATTGACAGCTAAGCAACTACCAATTTGATGCTTCAAACAGTTCGTAAAGAGATCGTAAAACTAATCAATATGAATTGAGTGGTTTAGTCCAAATTTTCTGAAGAGACTCGATCGCTTTATATGAACAACATATTGAATTTAGCCTTTTATTCACATTTAAACATTGATCAGCAATCATAAACAGAAGCTCAAACGTGCTGCGTAACACAAGAATGAACCGACACGACATGTTTGAAAGAACCGAACGACATGAGGGTGAGTAACTAATGACAGAATATTCATTTTTGGATGAACTAATCCCATATTCTTTTAAAGTAAATTATTTGTGTAATAATTCCTCTTTTAAAAGTATGCTAAAGCACACTTCTTTTTCACAAGGGTATAAAAAAAGGGACATTGCAGTTCAGTGAGTATTTTTGGTTACAGCTATGCAAGACAAGTGTAATGTCTGACCAGGCATGTAAAGTCTTTTCCCATGTGGGAAAAAAAAAAGCTTATGTGATCAGATGAGTCATTTATCTTGGTGGCTTAGTAAATATGATGACAGGCTTTAAGTTAGAACAGATAGACTTTGCCAGGAAACGCAATCTGTTACAAGACAACATTTGAGTGAAACAGAGATGAGAGAAAGAAAAAGGCCGTGGTTCAAAACAGCATGAGTGTGATATCAGCGATAATAAACAGCCCGCTGGCTGTTCTCTTCCATTAAAGTCATATCTGACCATTTATTTTCATCAGGACACCGAAAACGAAAATGCCTGAGCTAAATTTGTTGATTTGCACTAGCCTCTGGATGCGAGGTGTAATAGATCGAAAAAAAAGCTTTTACCATTTCAAGCCTTTTGCTGGCAAGCAGGGATGAAGGGAGCGGCGCTTGGCCTGTCCATCAATTATTCAAGGACATCAAGTCACAGAGATGTAAATACACTGCCTGCATTCCCTTAAATATTTCAACAATGCACTGCATTGCTGCAAAACACAAGGCCAGAGCCTTTTGTAACCTCCTGGGCATTTTACAACTGATACAGACACACAAAACTGTACAATGTGTTTACTTGCGTCCCAATAATGCATCCCGCTGAACTTTTCTTCTAAAGGTGAAGCATGTCATTTTTTTCAATGTTAAAATGCAGAGCGAATCAAAACATTGCTTGTTTGTTTAAGCAGTCCAAACTTAGCCATTTCCATTCATATCAATGGCAGTTGATCGGCTGGCGCATTTAGCATTATTAAAGAGAAAACTGCATGCTGCCTTCTCTTATCAAGGGGACTGATTGTTGATGAAACCACAAGAACGTGCCAATGAAATGTTTGAATTTTTATGCATAGAGAATTTCATAATAATTATATTTTTATAATAATTATTTTATTTTTTCTGTTGTTTTTATTATTTTTATTTTTTGTCAGAAAACACAGCTACTTTTAAAAAATAAAGTCATGTTTGTAAATTAAAAATGTATTTCTGAATAAACAATTTTTAAAATAAATAATATTAAATTTCATTTTTACAGTAGTGGCAAAAAGTGAGGCAGAAAAGTGACATCTTCACCCTTTATTCAAATATTATTTAAATTCTTTAAATTTTAACCATATTGTGTAGTTGAGCTTGGAGTCAATCATTTTTGGCCAGGCTGTCATACAAAGAAATTATAAACGCATGTAAAAACAAGAGAGACCCAACAAAATATTAATATCTGATTATTAGAGCCAGACCGATATATCGGCCGGCCGATATTAGGCAATTTCCATAATATCGGTATCAGCAGTTATAATGGCCGATAAATGAATATTTAAAAAATAAAATAAAAACGGACGAAACACGCTTCAATCATCTCTCCTTGGCCTGTTATATTGAAAATGTATGTTTTACAACTTACAGCATGATGTTATCTATTGCTAAATTATGGCTCATCATAGACTAGCTAACCACAAAGCAAGCTAATGCCACTATCATCAGTAGAAGACCGCTAACGTTAACATTAATGAGCTTGGAAACCACAATGAACTTTTTCTGCCTAAATAAAGTAATTATTACTGTATTTATAGCTAGCATATCTCTAGTTACAGTCCCTGCATTGTAAAATGCAAGTTATACTTGCGAGGATTGAACATTTAGACATAGAGAAAAAGTATCAAACGTATCTTGTGCAGAAAAGTTTGCTTTTCTTTTACACGTGTGTGAAATCCAACAATATTTAATAATGATAAAAAAATATCGGCCGATATATCGGAATATTGGATTTTAAAACCCCAAAATATTTGTATCGGCCTTCAAATTCCTTTATCGGTCGGGCTCTACTGATTATGTTGCAGTAAATATTTTCTTTTTCCTGTGAGCTTTATGTTTTTCTATACATTTGTTTTTAATAGTAAAGTTTGGCTTTAATTTGTCGACATTCTGATCATATTTTTTTTCCGAGAACATTTTACTATTTCCAAACTACATCAATCTTAATAACTATTCATTTTGATATCATTTTGGAATTTCAAGTATTGCATTCTTATCATGGGCATTTACTGTAATAATTTGTGACTTTTCAATGCGAGTTAAATCTCGTTTTTGGCCCATTTTACCAGTAAAAGAAAACCTGTTTAATAATTATGCACATCTGAATATAAGGCGTTTTTCACGAATTATATCACTTGTATAAATATATTGTACAAAATTAATCATAGTTATTAAAATTGATGTGGTTCAGAATTGGTAAAATGTGCTTGGAAAACAATATATGATCAGAATATCGACTTGCATCATAATTATGCACACACTGTATTTTTTCCCAAATAAATACCTCCTAAAACAAGTTTATTTAGCTTTTCCTTTATATTTAAAAGTATTTTAAATATTTTCATAATTAAACTGAACTTATAAGGTCACAAACAATATATATATATATATATATACTATATATATATATATACAGTATATATATATATCCCCTCAGAACATCACTTTTAGCCCATACTGTATTTTTGCATTAAGTCTATGTACGGAAAGTGGCAAAATTAGACCATATTTATTAGCGATGGTGAATAAAAAATTTGAGATAGCTACTAAACATTAACACCACCACCAACAGCAGCAAAGGACATCGAAGCTAGTCACCGATCAAAGCAGCGAAATGTAGCCATTTAGCAAACCAATCATGTCAAATCAGTGAAAGACATTAGATTCAGAATAAATAAGAGAAGTGAAACAGGCTTTCTTAGAGTGGTCCCCTACAGATATTACCATTAATGTTCAACCGTGAGGTATAACTAAGTCAAAAAAATCAAATGTGCATGCCTATTTTATAGAGACGTAAAGTTGTCATATCAATGTAGAACTGATTAACATGCGAATCATTAAGTGAACATCTCAGACTATACCAATAAGGGACCATTCAAAAAATATCGCCTTCTTGGTTTGGGGGGGTCGGTCATTTACCATTATCATTGCTATAGTTCATCAGCATGCCACAAAAGACAGTCAAGAGCTTCCCGGTGGCCGGGTCAGTGCTTTGGGCCAGAGACTTAATGTGCTCGGCAACTATCTGAGCACCACCCGCTGCGTCAACTGCACTTCTGCCCTCATCTGCAAAACAAAGAGGTCACATAAAAAAAGAAATAAACAATAAAAAAGGCAACAAATGACATAAAGAAACAGTAACCTGAAACACAATGACAGAGAAGAGGGCGTTAAAGGAATAGTTCATGTCATCCCGAACTATTCAAATGATTCAGAATCACAGAATTTCCCTTTTTGGGTGAACGATTCCTTTAATGGAGAGACAGAATGGGATCCATGGATGCATCCGTATGGAATGGAATATGAGAACTGACAATGTTTCTTGGAGAACACAAGAAAATGACAACTTTGACGTAAAAGAACCGCAAATGAGATCAAAAAGTGTCCGCGGAAATTACACCAGCACAGGATTTGTTTAAAGCTGTGAAGTTGAGTCGCAGACATGACTAAAGGCAAACCAAAGTCCAGAGACCAGAAGTGCAGAAGAAGCACAGCAAAATCCAGACTTCAACACTCTCACTAACAGAGGAAGGTGTTAAAAGATCCACAGAGACACCGAGGTTCAGCGGAGTTGAAAGTAGCCATTATTTTTTTTCCTACTATGGAAGTCAATGGGTGCCATCAACTGTCTGGTTCCTAACATTCTTCAAAATATCTTCTTTTGCGTTCGACAGAAGAAAGAAATTTGTACAGGTTTAGAACAACTTGAGGGTGAGTTGACAAACACTGACAGAATTTTGACTTTACAGGGACTTAAAGTGTATTTGTCTGTCTCCTCTCCCAGTTTTCTGTGTTTCTTGGGATAATCTTTTTCCTGGACAGAATTAAAATTTTTGGGTGAACTATCCCTGTAACACTACAATGACCTACTTTACAACACCATTTGACTACATACAGTAAAAATGATTTATGAATCACAAATCTGCAGTTCAATCCTATATAGAGTATGTTCACCCCATATTTAGTCACACTTTTCACAGAAGCAAAATACTGTCCTATACACCAGTGATTTATATTCATGCAATCATTTATAGCTAGGTTTTCCAGTAAACTCTGTGAACAGATGACCGTATTTGTGTGTCAGATATGTGAGTCAGCTCAGTTGGTATGAACAATATTTCAGGTTTGTTTACACTGGTGCTTGCCCACGCAAAGTCTACGACGACTGCCTAGTATCACACACTTCAGGAAGAGAGATAAAAAAGGGTGAGAAAGTGATTTAAATGCAACAAAACGAAGTAAAAGAACAGAATACGGAAAACAAACCCGTCGAAAGATTTCCAAATGGTGTATAATATTGGTTTTGGGATGCGGTGTGGGGAAAAAGATACTGTGTGGGGTTTGCAAGTCAATGAAGTCCTTGAGTGAAATGCATGACTGTCTGTTGACATGTGTCATCTTTATCAAAGGGTCAGGGTCATCGGGGATCAAGATCAGCTGCTCCGTCAATCATCTTCACCATTAAAACAATCGGTGCCCATTTGCCAAGGGCTCTTAATGCAATCTCATGTTTGTCTTTTTATTAGTAACCATATAAATAATCGGAAAGGTAACCGTTATTATAACTTAATCTTTACTAAATTGCTAGTAATTCATATTAAATCATTTTAATTAGAGAACATTTGCAGTTTAACTAGCTTTATCTCTATAAATGTACAATATCATAGACTAAGCAAGTTTCCCAATCTTTTTGTGTTATTTAACCCCACAGACATCACTTTTATCATCACTTAGGTGGAAATGTTTTATTTTACCTCATATTCTACTAAATTTCATTTAATCATAATAACAACTACACGATTCATCGTTAAAAGACTGCGACCTCCTTCCTATGCCTATAAACATTAGGTATGAAACAGCTTCACAGTCACACACAGTATCATTATTTCTGTCTGACAAATTTTCATATCACAGATGTACTGGGATAAATGTTTATAGTTCAGATTTAAAAACTGATATCTACGAAACCTTCCTCTTCACAAATCACCTTTTGAAAGTAACTTGGAGCATCAAATAACGATTGTATCAATTACATAGACAAGTGACTGTTAAAAAAAAATGTATTTGTTATTGAATCATTCATTCAAGATGTTCATTCAAAAACACTGATTCATCCAGTAATGAAACAAGAAGTATTTACTTGTGAGTCACTGAATCATTCATTCAAGAGGTTCATTCAAAAACACTGATTCATCCAGTAATGAAACAAGTATATATGAGTGAGTCACTGAATCATTCATTCATCAATCGTTCATTCAAAAACACAGATTCATCCAGTAATGAAACAAGAAGTATTTATGAGTGAGTCACTAAATCATTCATTCAAGATGTTCATTCAAAAACACTGATTCATCCAGTAATGAAACAAGAAGTATTTATGAGTGAGTCACTAAATCATTCATTCAAGATGTTCATTCAAAAACACTGATTCATCCAGTAATGAAACAAGAAGTATTTATGAGTGAGTCACTAAATCATTCATTCAAGATGTTCATTCAAAAACACTGATTCATCCAGTAATGAAACAAGAAGTATTTATGAGTGAGTCACTAAATCATTGATTCAAGATGTTCATTCAAAACACTGATTCATCCAGTAATGAAACAAGAAGTATTTATGAGTGAGTCACTAAATCATTCATTCAAGATGTTCATTCAAAAACACTGATTCATCCAGTAATGAAACAAGAAGTATTTATGAGTGAGTCACTAAATAATTCATTCAAGATGTTCATTCAAAAACACTGATTCATCCAGTAATGAAACAAGAAGTATTTATGAATATATTATTCAACATTAGCTATTAAAGTACGCATCGATCTGCATTTCGGATTCTGACCGTAAATATAGATTATCAGTGTATGTTTGAAACACTCATTTTAACATACTACGATTTGGGACGTAGTTCTATTTTTAAATACTATTTAGGATGGATAGTAATGTGAATTAGGACACACCGTATGATTTACTACTTGCTGATTGGTTACAGGTGGTGTTAGGGGAGGGACATTATCATTCTAGAGAGCATTTGATTGGAGTGCAGGATGAGTCAGCAATATTTTCAGACTGTACTGTACTTGAAATGTATTTACCAGCTAAAAGGGAATTTGTCAGTTCAGAGGTACAGTATAGTTCCACAAAGTAAAACTCTTTCATCCAACTGTTTTTTTTTTTATTATTAAGATATGATTTATAGGTTTAAGTGCCTCACGGATGGAAATAACTGGATTTAGTCAATAAATCTGCAGAAAAATGACTGTTTCCTCATGTTTTCATCTGTCAAAATCACCAGACTCAGCTGTGATCCTGAGAGCTGCTCGACAGACACCCTCAAACACACTCTTGGGAACAGTATTCTTCCAGTTTTTCATCCAGACAAAGCTCTTTTGCTTTCCCTAAACTCTTTAAGTCCCAAAGGTGTAGGACTTCTACACATACAGGTCAATAAGGTTCACACTACTGTACTGTTACGATTACAAAGCAAGCAAAAGGAGCAAGGCACATTAAAGCCATAAATCATACTGTCCACTCTCCCTACAACAAAAAGCAAAAGTTGACTTTAAGTTAGCTTTAAAGGGTTAGTTCACCCCAAAATGAAAATTCTGTCAGTAATTACTCACCCTCATGTTGTTCCAACCCCATAAGACTTCATCTTCGGAACAGAAATTAAGATATTTTTGATTAAATCTGAGAGCTGGATCCCTCCTCCATAGGCTCCTTAAGGGATCAAAATTGGCCGGCCCAAAAGTTTTTGAAAGACATTGTTAAAATAGTCCGTGTGACGTACAACACAAAACCGTTGCACAGTTCTACTACGTGAAATCTTGAGGCCATTGTTGAATAAAGTCTTTATTTTTGTTTGTTTTTTGCACACAAAAAGTATTTTCGTCGCTTGATAAACTCAAGATTGAGCCACTGTAGTCACTCGGACTATTTTAACAATGTCTTTCATAACTTTTGTGTCGGACAGTTTCGATCCCTTAAGAAGCCTATGGAAGAGTGATCCAGCTCTCAGATTTAATCAAAAATATCTTAATTTGTTTTCTATCATAATTTTAAAAAGTCAAAATTATGAGATACTAATCCATAATTTTAAAAAGTCAAAATTATGAGATAGTAAGCCATAATTAAAATAAAGTCAGAATTATGAGATACTAAGCCATAACTTAAAAAAGCCACAATTATGAGATACTAAGCCATAATTTAAAAAAGTCAAAATTATGAGATACTAAGCCATAATTAAAAAAAAGTCAAAATTACGAGATACTAAGCCATAATTTAAAAAAAGTCAAGCCTATGGAGAAGTGATCCAGCTCTCAGATTTAATCAAAAATATCTTAATTTGTTTTCCAAAGATGAACGAAAGTCTTACGGGGTTGGAACAACATGAGGATGAGTAATTACTGACAGAATTTTCATTTTGGGCTGAACTGACCCTTTAAGATATAGTTTCAATTATCAACCACTGCTAGTTCATCAATATGGCTCAAGTACAGAACAATTAACAATGGATTGTTACATTAATGATAATTAATTGTTGAAAGTGTGCATGAATTCAAAGGTCTAAAGTCAATTAATCCACTCATACCATATCCACGTATCATCAATGGGACGATACGAATTTAGGAATGGTATAAGCTCTTGCTAACCATGTGCGAAATGAATGTGTGCAAGAAGAGTTTAGCCATGCATCTACAATCCATCTTCCTCATGTCACTCCTTTAGACAAATGCACCAGCAGTTCCCCTTCAAATCATCCAGGAGACAGGAAAATATCTCACTGTGGATGCACCGGGGCTTGGAACGGCTGAGGGAGCGATAATGGGCACTTACGGCTGTCGTAGCAGATGTTGCCGAGGGCCCGTCCCGTCTGGAGCAGAATTTCCTGGTCCTTACAGTTTAGCAGCTGAACCAGTGGAGGAATGAGCCCTGCTTCCACACAACGGCTTCTCATGAACTCTGCAGAGAATTAACGGCAACAATTAAAGCTCAAGGAATCATTATCAGATAAATACTTACCGATTTAAAACCTAGCTCATGTTTTTATACACTTTCTGTTGTGCAATCAATGTCTGCGTCAACCAACCAAGTTCAAAGCCTTTGTGTACCGACACACAAGAATGTACAAGATTGCTAATTAAAATACTAAAATTTTGGGTCCATAAATGGGGACAAAAAAGAATTCTCTAACAATGAATAAAAATCCTACTGGATAAACATTTGAAAAGCTGGGAATTTCATTTGATCCAATAATAATTATGATTAATTTTACTTGATCCTAGTATTCCTTTACAGGATTTAAGACTAGATGTTTATGGACATGTTAGCACGGAGTTAAATGCCTCAGATTTCTTTTAGGTTACCTAAAGTACTGTGTAAAAACCATGGAATATGAATGTGAAATTCATTTAGTACCACTGTATATTAAACAGTACAATGCATATACTATTATAGTATTTATTCATTTTCACAATTAGCTTTTAATTTTTAATTTAAGTTTAGTTAAAAAATGCTAGTAATTTTGTTATGTCTTTTGTCATAGATTATTTATTTTTAGGGGTTTTTTTCAATTTTTGTCATTTTAGTACTTCTAATTAAACTCATTTTATTTTAGTTAGGCAAAGTTTAAGATTGTTGTCTAATATTAACATTTGATTTGATTTCAGATCATTTTTAAAGGAGAACTCCAGTCAATTTTAACATTGAGCAAATTTTTTGTGTACATTTGGAGTGCTGTCAGTACAGACAAAAACGACAAAAATCGGTGTTGCCTACACCGTGTTATCGTCTTTTTAAAATTCGCACCCTGTTGACTTCAATGGGGCATGTTCTAAACCTGCTTTTAGCCTCGTAACATCCTTGATTTGCCATTACAAGTGCACAGCCATGTGAGTGGTGTTATTAAGAGTGACCACGGTCAATCTGACTGCAGCAAATGTGAAAGACACGAATAAAAATTATGTTAATTCAGCCAGCTCACATACCTCTATTTACTCAATAATATCTTTCACATCTACTGCAGTCAGATTGACCGTGGTCACTCTTAATAACATTGCCCCATTGAAGTCAACAGGGTGCGAATTTTAAAAAGATGATAACACGGTGTAGGCAACATTGATTTTTGTCATTTTTCTCTGTACTGACAGCACTCAAATTTTCAAAAAAATTTTGATATTATTAACTAAAGAGATCCACAAAACAACCAGACATAAAAGATTTCATTCTCCGAATGTTTAAATGTTTGTAAGTGGCCAAATTTTCCATCTAACAACTACATTTAATCAACATTTTATTTTATTTTTAATAGTTTTAGTTAACAATAACAACACCGGTCCCATCTGATCAATGTGCAATACTGACACCGCAGTAATTCATACTGTAGCAAATGCATAAAATTTAAGTCCCTAAAATATGTCTTTCCTAATAGAAAGTGCTGGAGACATCAGTGGATGAAACACAGATGTTCCCAGAGGAATTGTGACAGCTGAATGCCAGCAGGAGCTGCCAGAGATCTGGAACGCCAGCAAGCCACTGTCATTAGCTACCTAGCAAACTGCTAAAAGGCCATTCATTATTTTAACCTTTTTATCTCAGGCACTCTCCATACACTCCCAAACCCCAGCTCTATCTGTCTGAAGAAACACTCGTGTAATTAGACTAAGAGCTTTAGGTGAAGAAGAACACGGTCAGGTTGATGTGCTAGAGCTGTAATTACAAAGCTAAAAGCTTCTTTAAAAAAAAAAAAATGTAGGGAAAGATTTAATAATTGCTGGTTTTTCGCCAGGCTTTTTTTTTATTTATTTTTTTATATACCAAATCAGAGCCTGGTAATATTTAATGAAAGTTATTTACAAAAAAAAAATAATAAATAAATAAATTAAGTACTGGCCCTTTAAAACAGTCAACAGAAAGACTAATTAAGCTGATCACAGAACAAATAATAATGGTGCACTGGTGTGCTCCAACAATAAATTTAATTGCAACAATAAATTTGATTTGCTGTTGTGCATAAACAAGGTAACTTATCTGTTGACGACCGACTGGCTCTTTCAAACGGCCGTCCACTGAGAATAATGTTGCTAAAACTTGCAAAGGGTGCAATCATAAAAGCATAACATATATTAAAGATTTTTATAAATAATGTTGTTATGATATTATATAAATAAATAAATAAAAACAACCATCAGATGTGCTTGAGAAGTGCGAAAAAACCTCAGTGGTCAAGTATGGTTGAGCTTTCGTTGACCATATTTGATGAGCTCGATGCATGTGCGTTTATTGATTTTATTTAAGAATGAAATCTGTTCATTAAATAAAATGATTATTTCTCTTTGGTAGACTTGAATTAAACCGCTCGTTTCATAAGGATTACTTTTGCAATGTCTTTATGTACTTTTTGAAGCTTGAATATGTCGTTTACCTAGACTTTCAAAGGATGGACAGAATATTACCATTATCTGGGGGAGTTGTAAAATGAGCCTATTTCCAAAAAAAAAAAATTTAATATCTTAAATATCTTATAAAATATCTTATAAAACATTTAATATCTTATAAAAATATAAGAAAATATAAGATATTTATATCCTTTATTTATACCCTTTAATATCTTATAAAACATTTCACAGACAGAGAAATCAGGACCTCAACAACTGATAAAAAAATCAATTTTATTGTTTTAGTTTGTATTAATGATGTGTTCCCCCGAATAAAATACAGTATATTTTTTTTTATCAGTTTAACTGATGATTTAAAGAAATAATTGATGTATCATTGATGTAAGTTGCGGCCCTAATTGAAATTTGATTAAAAGAATTATCGTACGTCGTACATTTTTAAAGGGACTATGTGTAACTTTGTCATTTTTTATTTAGAATCAATATTTTTATTCAAAAATATTTCTCAATGGTGTACAAATACCTCTACCAATGATCTTACTTATCCTCGTAAATGAAGAATTTATTATCTTTATATACATGAGACGGGTAAGTCCACGGAGGCTTCCATGTAGATCCGCCATCTTGAAAAACTATAATAGCAGAGAGGGACATAAAGTGCTAGGACAACGCGTTTACACAGCGCGCTGTTTGTTTGAAATACGAAGTGCTAATCCTGTCACAGCTTTTTGATACATAATGGTTACCATACAGGCAACGTGCGTTTGAAAAAGTGAGCCGCTGGAGAGCACAATTCGTTTGAATGCAAAATACATTTTCACCGCTAGATGGCAGCAATTACTACACATAGTCCCTTTAAGTGTTTACTGCAGGAAAAGTGATTTATTTTCTCCTTATAGTGATGCATATCTCATAAAAAATTGAAATCTGTTTTGTTTGTCTGTTTTGAGATGGACTGGTTCTGCTGGACTGATCTTATAGCTTACATGTGAGGCTATCATCTCCTTCACACTACCAACAGCAGTAATACTGACAAGCATGAACGGCCACAGACTCGACTGCAGCATCAGTGAAACTGAGGGAGAACGATCAGAACAGCAGAGACAAACAAACAGACCTATGAGGGGGGAAAGCATATTTAAAAATCCTATTAAACAGGTTTCTATTAAGAATGATATTGCAGACTAGTACTAAGGCCAGTGAAAATGAAGGCATGGGCGCCAAAGGGGGCGCCAAGTCCCCGAATTTTTCCATTATAGCAGGTCGTTCATTCATAGTCTATCTGACATAAATATTAGAAGCTATGTGTCTGTCATGGATTTGCACTGAATTGATTCTCAAAAATACGTAACAAAGTGCGTATCAGTCCAATACGGAATAAGACTTTTATGTGTCAAATCCGGAACGATTCCATATTATACAGAATGGTTGGCAACCCTAGGTCCAGGGTCACATATGGGCAATATTAAAATATTAATTGTCCACTTACTTTTAGTGCATTTCTACAATGACATCGTTAAAGCTACACTGTGTGATTTTTACCCCCATCTAGCGGTGAAAAGGCATATGACCATCCAGTGAATATTAGTTTTTGTTCCTCTCAATTCCGATTCGTTTTAACTCCTACGGTGGCCAATGTAGTCCAAGATTAACATGGCTCCCAATTCGACCTCGTCCATGAGTGTTAACTCAAACGTAAATGCGAAAGGCGAAGCTTGAATTAACGGGTATGTCCCTCTTTGGCTAATGTACTTTCAAGATGGAGGGGCAACATGGCGACCGACATTAGAACCCCTTACCCGTTTGTATTTTCAATGGCATATTATACACTCACGAGAATACTTTATTACTTGAATGAAGTAAATATACATTAATGAGCACATATATTTTTGAAAGAACTAAGTGTTTTTAGCTATGAATAAACTAAAAGAGTTACACAGTGTAGATTTAAAGTCCCCGTGAAATCAAGATTGAACCTATTTACTTTGTTAGCGCATATTACTAGTCTTGTGGTGAACAATGAATCCGTGCAAGTAAAAATATATTTAAAAAATGTTTTACCTTGGTAATCTTTAATCAAAATCTGAAAAGTTACTTCCGGTCTGGAACGGTTTCTTTTTCTGATGACGTAGGTTTCACAACTTGGGTGGGGAAACGCTTAACCACTCCCCTCAAACCGTTAGTTTGCTATGAGCGAGAGATGGAGAGGAGGAGCGCTAGAGTAAAACCCTGCCCTCTGTTCAATATTCCGTTTCACTTGGAAATACGTCACAGCACTGGAGAAAAATCGTTTGCAACTTCCGGTTCACGGGGACTTTAAGTGAAACGTTTAGCTTGACGCTGCATCCACACCACTAGGTGTCAGTAATCAAAGAAGAGCAACGACTGATGTAGTAGCACTTACCATTTTTGGCCACCTCTGCAATGATGTTGGCTACTTTTGGCGTACATGAGTTCTGCACAGACAGAAGAGCGGGCATCATGGCAAGAACACCCATCTCCTGGACCTTTTCACTAGTCTCAACATCTGAAAACAGAGTGAGGAACATCAGTGAATAATATGATACTATGATCTGACCAGCAAACACAAAGGTTGAAGATTCAGTCACAAGTAGTGATGCAGGAACCGAAGAATCATTGAGATGTCACGTTGGACGTGTGCTATCTAGTTTAGAAATGGCGACTTCCGTCTGACAGGTTCATATTTCTGCAACAAAAATGCATCTATAGACCCTTTTTTATTTACAGACAGATTTGAAAAACATTGTGAATCTAGTATTAGCAAGAGTCGTGACACTGCAAGGTCCTCCTTATCAACAAAATGGATTTTATTCAAGCCTGTATCCTTGGATAACCTGAAGATAATATATATATAAGCCCTGAACTTAAGTTAAGTTCCCTTTCCTTCGCTTCTCAGTCATTCTTTATCTCGGCTATGAGTTAAGATAAAAATGAACAGCTATATAAAAGATATGCAAACTTACTATTGTGGGCCAAAGCTTTGAGCAGGCAGTCCAAGCAGCCCTCGACGCTGTCTGAAGCGCTGTCTGCCGACGAGAGCTTCAGCGTCTTCAGGGCTTCGCTTAGGTTATCTGCTGATGACAGGGAAATAAACAATAGCTTTATATCGCCAACAGTTTAAACCTGCAGAAAATTATATAAAGACAAATACTTGTGCTTATAAGGCAGTGTTCTCAAGGATCCCAAATCATTTAACTTCACAAGGCTTGTTAAAGAATTAAATAAAAAAAATTAAAGTGCCCCTATTATTATGCTTGTGCGAATATTACTTTTCATGCAGTGTGTAATACGGCTGTTTGTGAATGTAAAAGGTCTGCAAAGTTTTAAAGAAATGAAAGTGCACAACAAATAAAGTTATTGTCTCCTTAACCCTCTGGGGACTAAGCCCTTTTTGCTATGTTTTCTCTATTTTTATTTGGGCTTATAAACTATAGGCTATGTAATGGAGATGGAACACTATGTGTTTGGTATCTATGGATTCAGAAGACCCTAAGCTAACATAAGCATGCATGTAATGTGTTTATAAAGGAATTATGAATGAAAAATGTACAATATACTAGAGAATTTCAAAAAGGGAAATTCGATTTTTTGCCATTTATTTCTGAAAATCACACAACAATAGTGAACAGTTTTTGAACAAAAAATATATTTGTCAAAGCCTTTGCTTGACAGACATGTGTAATTGTTAAATAAAATGTGTAAAGGACAATGAAAAATCTAACTTTATATAAGTCTATCAAATGACGAGAATACTTTTTGTGCGCAAAAAACAACAAAAATAACGACTTTATTTCAACTATTCATGTCCTTCTCTCTGGGCCTCGAGTCAGGTTACTAGTTGTGTAAATGTTTAAATATTCCATGTGACTACAGTGGCTCAACTAAAAGTTTATCAAGCGACGAGAATACTTTTTGTGCGAAAAAACAAACAAAAATAACGACTTTATTCGACTATTCCTTTTCTTCCTTGTTGGCCTGAAACGAGACTTCAATACAATTTCCACGACGCATGCGCGAGAACTGAACTGAAGTAGTTGAAGGAGATCGCAATTCTTGCGCATGCGTCGTGGAAATCGTATTGAAGTCTCGTTTCAGGCCAACAAGGAAGAAAAGGAATAGTTGAAATAAAGTCGTTATTTTTGTTTGTTTTTGTGCACAAAAAATATGCACAAATCATCCAGAGTAGCGGTCAAAGCCGAATCGAAAGACAGCTGGTCGCCAGCAGCAGCCATTCTTTGTTTTCAAGTAACAGTGAACTGTCGCAACTCTGTCGTCATTATGTCAAGCACGCCCGCCGACTCCATACACGATGCGATTGGCCTGACCAGAGTTTGGTTTTTCCAGCTAAAACGTCTATGGAGAGTTGCTAGACTGCAAAATAATTTTTGCTGCTGCTAGGGTGCGTCTAGATTTCTAGGTTACCCTGGCCTTTAGTGTCTTATTATACTGATTGAATTTATTGCCATGTAAGAATTTGACATGAAAAAAGAAGCATTGCATACACTGATTAAACAAAACCAAACCAATCTAATCAGGCTTTGTTGGTACCATCATCAACTTTCTCTGTCAACTCAGGATTTGAAGTTTTTTTAAAAGGTAGAAAAATCTCAACTAATATGTCAAGGCCAGAAAAGAAGTCAAATTTGGCCAATTACAGTGTGAAAGGTGATTCTAGAATACACTCATTCCATAACAGACTAAAACAAATCATGTTGAGAAAGGCCAACAGAGTAAATGAGTCAGATCTAATATCAGATCACCAATGTCTTCGACTACATATTTAGTCTAGCAAAAAAAAAAAAAATCTTAAGAATTTAATTTCAGCAGCAAACAAACTATATCATACTCCTGTATAGAGCATAACAACTACAAAACTGAATAAGTTCCTACTGAATCTTTTCTTTTTTTTTGCAATTTTCAAGAACAGCCTCCTTGTCTTCGGTTGAATATGAAAAATATTAATCTTTATGGGGCGGCAGTGGCTCAGTGGTTCATGTGGGTTGTCCACGAACCGAAAGGTTGGTGGTTCAATCCTCGGTTCCACCTGACCAAGTGTCGAGGTGTCCATGAGCAAGACACCTAACCCCAGCTGCTCCCGACGAGCTGGCTGGCGCCTTGCATGGCTGACACCGCCGTCGGTGTGTGAATGGGTGAATGTGAGGCAAAATGTAAAGCGCTTTGGTGGCCATTAGGTCTATGAAGGCGCTATATAAATGCAGTCCATTTACCATTTACCATTTATGACAAATTGTAGAAAAAGCTCAAATTCTTTCATTTACAATACATACATACAATATTTTTAAACATAAACTCAAAAACTGCAGGTAATTCAGCAAACACAACACACACTTATGCTTTTGGGTTTATATACTTCAATAACTAGTATCACACTGGGCAGAAATAGTGGCATGAAAGCAAAATTAATTAGTCAACCTTAAACTTACTTGGGTAATATTATGCAATATTTTTTTCAGTCAGGTACAAAAGAAATCTGAAGATGGTTGCTGTTGTACGAAATGTTTCAATCTGATTTGCTACTGCTACAAGTTAGAGCACACTGGTTTTCTTTTCTAATCCGTAATGTGCAATATTAATACGGTGGAATGGCCCCAGGATATTCTGAAAAATTCTGAAAGATAACCTGAAACATCCACAGATACTGGTTTGTATTATAGCTTTGTCATTTCTATTAGAACTTGTCAGAAACTGTCTGTAACTGTTGTCTTTTCACAGATTGAACAAAAAAAACCTATTCTGAATGATTCATCCATGCATTTTATACTTTTTTTCTACTTTGAAAATCAGTTAAGAATTTCTTTTTTTTTTCATTATATGATAATAAAGTCAGTAGCAACTTTAATTTCTTATCAACTTTAAAGAGATAGTCCAAACATGTTTAATGTCACGTCTCACGTCTTTTCAAACCTGTCCAACTTCTCCTCTATCAAATAAAAATATATTTTGACAAATGTCTGGTTTTGTAAAAAAGAAGTCAATGGTCACCAAAACCAACATTTTTCAAATATCCTATTTTTTGTTCTGCAGAAGAAATTCTGACTTAGAACGGCAGGAGGGTGAATAATTTACATAATTCTGAGGAAATAAAATAAAATAATGTGTGTAACGTAACGTGTTTAAGTCCAATTTGCGTGGATGACAAACGTACCAGAATGAATATGCTTCTATGTGTCTGTTTTCCACTCATGATGTTTACTCTTCTTTCTATAATAACATGAATGATAATGCTAAATGATTAAGAATAATGTCATATTTGCTGTCTCATAATGGATAATTAAGCCTTACTGATGGGGCTGTCGGAGTACATAAGACAAAAAAGGATGGGAATCACTGTCCCAACACACCGCAGCCCATCCCTTGATCACAATACATTAAGCGTAAGTCTGCTTATATGTGACCACAGCAGACTCACCATCTTGCTATTGCATAATCCAGATTGTTCATATTCATTATAATAACTTAAACATGCACTGAGGAGCGCAGAAAGCTGAGGGCTATTTATCTGGTTCACATATTTTAGTCAAGTATTACATCACAGGCTGTCAATCACACAACAGTGGGCACAGGAGATGTCTAAGAAATATAAAGTTAATGAATGAACATAGATTCCCAGCAGATTTAAACACTCATCTCATAAGCTGTTTTCAAACATTGGTGATCACCTCACCAAACCAGATGAATATAATTGGCCCCAAAATGAAGGATGCAGGATGATGAACGTGTTGTCATGTTGTGAATAATCCATTGAAACGTTACATCACAGACTCCCTTAAGGATGAGTTTCAACACACTGACTCCAAATCACATAATGTTGAACATGGACACACTCTCGAGTCTGTGTGTGGCTCAAACCATCAGATACAGCCTGAGCCACTCATACACACTTACTAGTGTGCATTTATCATGTGTATTGCATTTGTAATTGTTTAATACTGATCAAGAGTTCATATTCTTTACCATATATCTGCAAATCTTCATGTTTCGCCTTACTTACCCATCTGGCTAGTGTGTGTTATAGTCCAAACGGTCTCCGAGTGTAGTCTCTGGAGGACTAACTATGCTGGTTATACTGAGGCGGGTACCGGATCGGTTTTGGTTCGCTTGTCAGACAGATATCCGGGCAAGGCCCACCTTAACCCACGCTGCTCCGGTTAAAACAGCCTCTACAGCTCCAGATGTACCGGGGAGATGAATACACCCGGGCTAAATCCCTCTGTTCTGATGTCGGGAATTACGTAATTTTATCCGAAGAGATGAATGCTCATGTGCATCATAATAAAACCAGTGGCACTTCAGAAGCACTTCCTTCTAGCGAGCAAGCGGTCTGATTCAGCTGCACAGCAGACGAGAGCGGCGACGCCCCGCCTTCCACTCAGCTGATTGGTTTGTGATCTGCACAGAAGGTTCTTGTCTGGCCAGTGATTGGTAGACTAGGTTGTCAATTAAACAAGCCACGTCTCCTTAGGGATTTGTTCGAGTCATGTTGCTTACAACTCAAATATGAAATGTCGTTTACGCGAATCGGCTCTTTCGAACGGTTCGTTTCAAATTAACGCTTACACAAAAAAAATTAATCAGTGATTCGTTTACGTTGTGACGTCATTACGCCATCTCGTGGTCAGTCTGTTTGTTACGTTTTATTTCGCTTAGGTTTATTTGTAAGACCCATTTGAGTTTTTGGTTTAATTATTCCATTCATAAAAACATTTAAAATGTATTCAAATGTCTTGGCTGGAAAAGTTATCCATGTTTTGATAAAATGCTGTTTTAAGTAGCCTACTGTTTTAAGTACCCTACTTCTTAATAGAAGTATCTCCTATTAAGATAAACTCACGTTTAGCCAAGTGAATTTGTGAATTGTAATGTATAATATTATTATTACGTATGTCAAATTCTGTTCCAACCAGAAAACAAGTAAGATGTCTACTAGTTTTGAATAAACTCTAGTCCAAATAATGAAGTTACGCCCTCTACTGGAGGTGCATTTGAAGTAAATTCATAAAGCAATTTGCAGTTCTACATAAAGATAATGCCCGCTTTTCTTAGGCCTAATTCTGTGAGTATAAAATGATGATGACAAAATTACAATGATGCATGGATTTACTATATTATTGTAGACCGAATGTCTGATTTTGACAGTCAACTAGGCCAACTGACAGTCAACTAGGTCAATGACAACTCCATATTTGTTAATGCAAAAAAATAAATAAATCTGAATAACCCTACCTAAATGTTAAAAATGTAATCTTTGTATATAAATATTATATTTTACTGATATAATTAATTTTGCTCTGATTT
Organism: Pimephales promelas; assembly: GCF_016745375.1. Next base: position 17,136,380 of record NW_024121155.1, read on the forward strand.
GCTCCACCAATATATACTTCCAGAATGAAAAGCAATTAGTGTTGTGATATTTAATTTGTTAATATTTTCCCAACTTTTATTTATTTGAATATATTTTGAAAAAAAAGTTGTTATAGGCCTACTACACTGCATCATCAGTTTGTCCACAAGTCAATGCTGAACATGTTGCAATTAAACAATTAAACATTGCTTGCAACTGATATCTTAAAAAAAAAAATCATATAAAGATGGTAAATCCAATTTTACATTACACAATAGACACATTGGAAAGTTAAATGAGAAGCTGCAACATAATGTATTGTAGAGGATTATTGTATCATTTAAATTGTACAATCATTCTCAAAAAAAAAACTAAATTTGAGCTGAAATATGAAATGTAAAAAAATAATATATAACCCTTACAGACCCTTTGAAAAAGAAGCACACTTTATAGCACACATATTACAAAGTATACAAAAACTTTGTTTTTATATGAGCAGAAGTCCTCACACTTTTTAAATAAATCATGTAAATTCTAGGGCTGTGCAAAAGTTAATTGCGATTAATCGCATCCAAAATAAAAGTCTGTGTTTACATAATATATTTGTGTGTGCTGTATATAATTATTTTGTATATATAAATACACACACATGCATGTATATATTTAAGAAAATGTGTTATTCATATATAAAATATTTATATTTATATAATATAGATTATGTATTTATAAATATATACAGAATTTAAGCGCAAATAATTCTTAAATATATACATGCATGCATAGGTATTTATATATACAAAATAATTATATACAGCACACACAAATATATTATGTAAACACAGACTTTTATTTTGGATGCGATTAATCGCAATTAACTTTTGCACAGCCATAGTAAATTCATGTCCCAGTTACACGTCATGTCATCACATTTTCCTCGTTAAATAAACATTACATGTTAATTAAAAGAGAAACCAAAAAACGATTATATTTTGTAATAATTAAAGTATAAATATCATCAATTTAGTGTTTTAAGCATTTTTATTCCCAAATAATAATTAACAGCTGTAACGATTTAATCAATATATTTTATTTGTGAACTGAAGTCTAGCTGTTCAAGTACACAAGTACACACTGATCACAGACACGATGTAGCTACCTTTAATTTCACCAAGCTGATTGCTCACTAAAAACCCCTGCATTCATTATATTTTCAGGCCATTTCAAGTTTGATTTTGATTTGTCTTCCCATTAACGCAATCATTTAGTACATTCAGACTGATTAGCAAACGTTCACTAAAACAAGAGGCGTGATATATAATATCGCACAAACCAATCATAGCGCGCTGGAGGCATTACCTCCTCTCACGTCACGTTCATTCTTAAAGGAGTAGTTCGCTTTAAAATGAAAATTACCCCATGATTTACTCACCCTCAAGCCATCCTAGAGGTGTATATATGACTTTCTTCTTTCAGACAAATACAATCGGAGTTATATTAATAAACACCCCGATGCTTTTAACTGAAAGTGGATTGCAACCATCAGTTTAAAGCTCGAAAAAGTGCATCCATCCATTAAATAAGAACTCCACATTGCTCCGGGCGGTTAATAAAGGCCTTCTGAAGCAAAGCGATGAGTTTGTGTAAGAAAAATATCCATATTTAAAGCTTTATAAAGTAAAATAACTAGCTTACAAACATACGGATTCGACTTAAGTCTAAGCGCAACTAATGTGAGTAATGCGACGTACTGCTGATATTTACGCTACGCCATGACGCACTACAATACTTCTGATGTCATAAGTTTCATAAGTTCCGCTTTAGGCGTAAGTAGACTGCGTATGGCTGCTTGACCCGAAGCTAGAATTTTATTTTGTAATTTATTTTTCTTACACAAACTCATCGCTTTGCCGTGTGAAGTTCCTTTAGTATGGATGGATGCACGTTTTTGAGCATCAAACTGATGGTTGCAATCCACTGTCATTATAAAGCTCGGAAGCATCAGGGTGTTTATTAATATAACTTTGATTGTATTCGTCTGAAAGAAGAAAGTCATTTACACCTGTAGGATGGCTTGAGGGTGACTAAATCATGGGGTAATTTTCATTTGAAAGTGAACTACCCCTTTAATTACCCTCCACTGAACCCACTGCACGCTTCGGAGGGACAAAAGACGCAGTGTTACTAGTGATTCATACACTTTTTTAAATTTTATTTATGTATTATGGGTTATTTTCTCATCCAACTTTTTTAAGGAGGCCCCTGTATATCGTACTTCCGATCCGATAGGCCTACTTCTATTATAGTGCTTGGTGCACACTGCACACTTCAAGCACATTTAAGTAATTAAAATCAATCCAATACAGGGATGTGCAGAGGGTTTCTTAGGGGCAGGGGCTCAAAGGTCTATCTATAAAATAAATAGCCTACTGATCATTGAGATCATCTTGGGACTTCCCTGACTTCTGTCTTCGAAATATAAGGTCCTAACAATATGTATTGTGAAAAGCGCCATACAAATACATTTGAATTGAAATATGCTTTAAGTGTACTGCTGAATGCGCTGGCAAGCTTTATGGTAAAATATACCTTAAAGGGGTAGTTCACTTTGAAATTAATTTTGGCATGTTTTAGCTTACCTCAAGGGCATCCAAGATGTAGGTGTCTTTATTTCCACAGTAGTTTCCATTTTGATATTTTTAGGTCAAACCGTTCTTGTCTGTCAGTCATATAATGCAGGTCTATGGTCACCACCTCAAAGAGCATGCAGAGAAGTCCAAATTAAACATGATTTAATGACTCGTAAATGTACAGTAAGTACACATTGATGGCCTAAGACACAAAACGAGCGGTTTGTGTGTGAAAACTAACAGTATTTATATCGTTTTTACCTCACGTAACCACAGCCACGTCCAAGTGATCTGAGGGCGCGGGCGCTTTGTGGCTGTTACAAGAGGTAAAAACGATATAAATACTGTTCCGTTTTCTCACACAAACCGCTAAATTCCGCCAAAATTCTGAAATCTTTGTAAGATATCACTGAACATTTATATAGCAAAAGTACATTTCTTACTTAAGTTAATTTTTATCTCTATTTTTTGTATTTATTTACAATTAGATAAATCTGATATTATTTTAATCTCCAATCTGTTGTTTATCAGTTGATATAATTCTTTAATGCTTCGCTAACTAGCAGAAGACACTAGCAGGGTTTAAACCCCAGTTGTGCAGTTGGGGCATGTTGTAACACTGCGCTAAAATGTGCCCCTATTAGAAATATGCTATTATATTCTATACTTTTATGAATTCTATTGAGAAAACAAGAGAAACATGTAAATAAAGACAGAGGATCAATGTTCACAAATGATTAATTATTATTTTGTTTTGAACTATGCTGTAGCCTATAGCTGTTTTCCGGTGTGATTGTTGTCAAAATCAAAAATAAGAATATGTTTAATTATTAAAAAATACAATTATTTTATATGAAAACGTTAATAATTGTATTTTATAATGAAAATATTTTAGTTTGACTTTTTCTGATTAGATGAGATAGCATTTTAAGCTGCCATATGCTGATTTTACACTGTAACCCACCTATGGGGCATGTTGTCGCATTACACTTCCAGCCTTTCAAGGTAAATCAAGAAAGAAGTATACACTGTATTAATAAAACAAAACCACATAATTGTACTAGACATGTGGGAAATTAATGCGGGAAAAAATAAATACTCTAAACCCAAGTAGATTTGCACAAACTGAGTCAAAAAGCGTTAGGTTGTGCCCTGCTCTCCCCTATAAACTGTTTCCGGTCCCCATTGACTTTTTCTAAACGAAATATTGCTGCTATACTCTTAATATCTTATTTTTAGTTCAACAGAAGAAAGAAACTCACACAGTTTTGGAACAACATGAGCTTGAGTAAATCATGACATCATTTTCTTTTTTGGATGAAATCCCTATAAGTTGCTTGACTAAATTATTGTCTTTTGTAATGTTTTTAGAGACAAGTTTAGAATTCAAATAGGCTAAATTTGTCATAAATTATTGCCAGAAGGGTATTGAAGAAAGCGAATGTAGGCTAAACGTGTTTTTCTCTTAAACTGAGTGTCAATTGTTAATCTGAACAAAACATTGAAAAGGCAAGACTTAATGTTTAACGAAAAAAATAGACTTTTTTTTTTACACGGTAAAAATTAGACTAACCAATAATATAGATTAACTGTTACGTGGCTTTGCAACATCAGCACTGAGCGTGATGTCATGATATGTTGTGCTTTCTAAATTCCAATAATTTTATACCCCACAGTCTTCGTTTATGAGACAAAATAAAGGAAAATCAGAGGTCAATCTGCAATAAACTAAGCAAAGGTTATCAAGAGAGGCTCAGACAGAGAAGAGTCACATCCATCACCCCTCCCAACAGCAGCTGCAGCTTCACACAAACCTGCCTCACATTATTCCAACGGTCCTTCGTCTGACTAAAACGAGCGCGAGCCTCGCCATATTCATTCGCGTTTCCACATCAGCCCGTGTGCCTGTCCATTATGGATGTGCTGGGAAAGAAAGAGCGGAGAGGTAGAGATGTGAAGGGCTTGCTGAAGAGGAACTGGATTCTAATTGCAACCATCGCCTCGGTGATACTGGGTACGATGAGCGCCTTCGTCTTCCTTTTAGCACGGCCACATTTCTCTGCATTTCTCTTATATATCTCGCTTCATTGTGCTCTATCACACCTCATTCCTTTAATTATGTATCCACCGCTATTGTTTTATTGTTGGCAGCTTACTGTGGTGTTACATAATGGACCGCCGTTATGATATCAGTATAGCTGATTTGACAATAAGAGCAATTAAAGTGTTTATTTGTTGCGTGTATGCACGTACAATATCTGCAGGTGTTTTGATGGTTGATTGTGATAAATGAAGGCATTGATTAGTGTGTGTGTGCAGATATTTTACTACTGCCACAGAGAAACGTGACCAGACTTCCAGTATGACAGTAAAATCTCTCTGTGCTCCGCGTGACGTCACACAAGCAGTGACAAGTATTATTAATTAGTGTAGTTCGGGGCTAGTTGTCACACTTTACTTCAGTGGTTTTGCTGTTTTATGATCAATTTCTATAGACATACCTAAACCAGTTGAACGTGCCTATCGATAGACACTGAAACTCTTGCGATACACAACACTTGCGATATACATTGAAACTTGCATTCAATGCAAAACAAAAAAGACAAATATAGGCTATATTTGCCTGTAAAATAAACATATATTATTCTAGCATTAATTAGTCCACAAACAATATTTATTTTAAAGCCTAAACTTCTTTATTTAAAGCAAAACTAAAACCTGCATTGGGCATTTATCTGTAATAGACCAAGTGTTTTATTTGTTTATATTATTATTAATATGTGCTTTTTAATATTTTTATTTATTAACCTATTTATTTAGCCTGTATCAGAATTTGATCTTTTAATTTTTAATAATGTCTCATTAAGTAAAGTTGATAGTTTTTCACTTTAAAATAGAATGTCCTGCTACTATTTGCTTCAGCGTTTTGAACATAAAAGTATGATTAAGGCTTGATAAGCTACAAATACTTTATATAAAATGTGTATCGCGAGTGTTTCAATGTGTATCGCAAGAGTTTCAATGTGTTTCATCTCATACGGCCTCCCATATCAAAGCTATCTGGTCTTGTTACTTGAATGTTCTCGGAACATTCTGAAACGTTTGGAGAACTCCGGCGAACAATGAACCTTTGGTCTAATAAAACATCGGTGCATAGTCAATCGTTCTCTGAGATTTGTTTTCATGATAATCGAATGTAAAGAGTTTTATTTCTAAAAACTGTTAAGCGTATAATGCTAATGGGGGCATTGACTAAGTAAAAAGAAATCGCTAGTTTATACCACTAACAAGGCTCAAAATAGCCCCACACTAACGCAGTAACATAATGAGGCCCCATACATGCAAAACGAAGCATTGAGAACTTTATAAGTGTACAGACCGTTTAATAAGAAGATACTTTATGAAGACAGTTCACTTCGTGTATACAGACAGGAGCCATCTTAGAAAATAGTCTCGATAACTCAAACCACGAACGTCGTGCTGAGTGATCTGAACTTTATGAAGTTCAGCGAACTTCTGAACTGTATGAACGGCGTTCGGGGATCGACTTATCGAGACTATTTTTTTTAAGATGGCTCCTGTCTGTATACGCGAAGTGAACTGTCTTCATGAAGTATCTTCTTATTAAACGGTCTGTACACTTAAGTTCTCAATGCTTCGTTTTGCATGTATGGAGCCTCATTATGTTACTACGTTAGTGTGGGGCTATTTTGAGCCTTGTTAGTGGTATAAACTAGCGATTTCTTTTTACTTAGTCAATGCCCCCATTAGCATTATACGCTAAACAGTTTTTAGAGATAAAACTCTTTACATTCGATTATCATGAAAACAAATCTCACAGAACGATTGACTAGGTACCGATGTTTTATTAGACCAAAGGTTCATTGTTCGCCGGAGCTCTCCTTTAAAGAGTAACTAAACACTTAACCAACTTTTTTTTAGTTAATTATTTTTTAGTTAAGAATGGATCTTTATTAATACCAGTCATTGATTCGAGTAACTTTTTTGACATTTTTTTTATAAAGTGTTCTATTTCTACAATATATGGTGTAAAAACGTCTTAGTGCTGCCCTCTTCAGGTTGAACGGTGGCTACTGCAGTTGAATTTTCCTATTGGATGTTCCGCAGTCCGCACTTCGTGACGTACGCAGGTTTCAGCTCACCACGCGAGCTACGCCCTTGGCAATATAAAAACCATCTTGTGTCGTCAAAACCATTGTAGGGAGTCAGGAATTGGAATTGTGAGTATTGAAAACGATCAGGATAGAGTGTTTTAGCATCTATTTCGTCCCCTCTATCTCCGCTGGGGGTCTGCCCACTTTTTCAGCATTTTCAAATATTGCCAGTGCGTTGAGTCAGGCTCTGACCAGGGGTTTAGTTACCCTTTAACGTTCACTTAACCGAGACAAAATGTGTTTCAAACATTCAAAAATAGAACATTCGAACAATTAAGTTTTCTGTTTTCAATGGGAATGTTAGCACAACATTCTAAGGACATGTTTTTGATGGCTGGGCTGCCCCTTTTTATAATTCAAAATGCTGAAAAACATGATTAAACCAGGCTCAATATGGGCTACTGGTCTCCCAGTTTAGCCGTGCTGGTTTTAGAGAGGTTTTTTAACTTGGAGAGGCTGGGAAATGAGCTTGAATCAGACCTGCAAACTAGCTTAAGCTTTGAATTTTCATGAAATTAACTATTATGTTTACTACTCAACCTGCAGTGAAAAGTGATACAACATGCGTGTAATTCTAAATTACAACTTAAAAACACTGAGAGAACACCAGGAGAACACAGTTCAACCTTTCTGTTAAAATATATCCTCATCACCTACTGTAGTTGAACATTGTCTTAATGCCTATATCAGTGTGGAACAAAGAATGCTAACTCTCCCCTAGGCTACATTGTGCATTAGCGTACAAAAAAGAAAGGACACTTAACCATTTCATGAGCAATTCTTGAAATTAAAGCATGCTACTTTTAACTGTAAGTAATCAGAAATGAGTAGTTATTTGCTTTGCACACAAGTGGCCAGTTCATGAAGGCTTAGTCATCAAAACATTAATGGTTTAATGCTTTGCAAAATGCATAAAACTAATAGGCTAGCCAATAAAATCTCACTATTGCTCTATTAGGCTTTTCTAAACTGATCGGTGAGGCAATTAAGCAGAGGTCATAGATTATTCACTATATGTTCTGACAAGACAACAAAAAAAGTCTTTATTGCAGTGATGGCATGTACACTTTTATAATATATTTGATATATTTTAATATATTTCTATGTGTATATTAAATTTGATATGTTACAGTATATTTGATACTGAAAGTAAATTATGCTAACGGTATTTCGTTTTATATGTTTGTGTACTGACACAGATTATTATGCAAGCCACGTAAGCTTCACTTACAATAAAACAAAGGCAGGTCAAGCAAATCACTGTTATTTTCTCAATCATAAGCACCATAATCAGTATAATACTAAAATGTACTAAAGATAAGATACAGTACAACAGAAATTATTGTAATTCATGTTGGCTTTGGGTTTATCTGGGTTTGGTTTAGCCTTGTTAAAACCTTCAAGACTTCTCCTTGATGCGTATTTGGAAGTTATCTTGCATTTTAGCCACAAAAAAAAAAAAATAGTTGTGAAGCTAATCATACTGGTCCATGATGCTTTTATGGCATGTTAATTGCAACTAAATGAAAATGCATTATAGTTTATATTTATATATAAACATTTATAATGGTGAAGCACAATTTAAAATATATTACCTTTAAATGTTATATCGACTAACACACTACAGTTAAAATTATAATCAAGTACCTCACATGTGCTTTAGTATGTTAGTCATCACATCAAATAAGTGTACATCTTTAAAGCATGAAAAAGGATTCTCATACTTTAAAGTGAAAAATGTAATTTGACATTATTGCAAAGTTAAAAGTGTGCTGAAGTCTGTTAAGAATACAGTCATGAAAGTGTAAGTAAACTTAAAGGGATAGTTCACTTTGAAATTAATTTTTGGTATGTTTCAGCTTACCTCAAGGGCATCCAAGATGTAGGTGTCTTTGTTTCCGCAGTAGTTTCAATTTTGATATTTTTAGGTCAAACCGTTCGTGTTTATCAGTCATATAATGGAGGTCTATGGTCACCACCTCAAAGAGCATGCACAGAGAAGTCCAAATTAAACATGATTTAATGACTCATAAATGTAAGTACACATAGATGGCCTAAGACACCAAACGAGCGATTTGTGTGAGAAAACGAACAGTATTTATATCGTTTTTACCTCTTGTAACAGCCACAAAGCGCCTGCGCCCTCAGATCACTTGGACGTGGCTGTGGTTACAAGAGGTAAAAACGATATAAATACTGTTCGTTTTCTCACACAAAACGCTCGTTTCGTGTCTTAGGCCATAAATGTGTACTTACATTTACGAGTAAATGTTTTGCTTAATACTGCAAAGAAAATTGTGAATTTTGCTAACATTTCAGAAAGAAATTGGAAGCAGTCACACATAAATACATTTCGCTGCAGTGCAGTCCATATACACTTCATTACGTTTATTGGAAAGCTTTTTAGTTTATTTGGTATATGTCATATCTGACGATATCAAAGTTTATCATTATACAAGGATGGAAACAAGATGATAAAAACTCAAAATGTAAAATGGTACATTTGTCTGAAATATCTTTATCAGTTTAACAGCTGCAGATAATTTAACACATCTTGTGTTATGCATCTGTTGACAACAAATGCAGGTAATTTATTTGTGCCCTGAATGTCACAAAGCATTATTAGCATACTCTCAAAATGTCAGTGAGATGACGCTTCGTTTTTGTGATCATTTTGATACAGAGAAGTTATTATGGAAGCATGTTTCTGCCACAGAATAAAAAAAAATGCAAAAGATACAGTAATTGTGACTTTTAATCTCACAATTTGTTCTTACCTTTTTTTTCAGAATTTGACTTAATTCACCACAAATCAATATGAATTTATACACTCTTAGAAAAAAGTTTCAAATTTATTGAACCCAAAAAGTGTCTACACAAGGAGAAATGTATTGAATGATTGCATAATACTTTCATGATTAATGGGTTACTTAATTTTTTTTCTTGTCATAAAGTATGCTTACGAGCTGCTTAATTCATAAAAATGAATTACAATTAAACAAAATTCATTTATTAAAACTAAATCCATACAATGGTCCCATGATGGGAAGCCCTAAGGGGTTCAGAACCTGACAGAACCCTTTAAGGTTCAGTATCGAAGCTTTTCTTCCCAGAGTGAATCTTGTGTGGTTGAGATATTCTTGGAATATTTAGCTCTGCACATTCAGTCTGGCTTGATGTAGATTAGGCACAACTAAGAGCTTTGCATTTCCAGTTAGTTTGACGGGTTCTCTCTATCACTCTATCCATTGCAGGGATCGGGCTTGGAGTGCTGGTGCGGGACTATACCTCTCTGTCCCAGCTGGAGAAGCAGTACTTTGGCTTCCCAGGAGAAGTCCTGATGAGAATGCTAAAGCTGGTCATCCTGCCGCTCATCGTCTCCAGCATGATAACAGGTATCTCTCTCTCTCTCTATCTCTCTCTCCCTCTTCAGCCCATCACAGTATCTACATTTATGATTCAGACGTGGTAAATGTTGCCTTAAGTTACCAATATTTTACTTTTTACAATAGAGCAGTCACTCACCATTTGCATGGGTGTGTAAGAATGATAAGGAAAATAGCTGTTCATTGAAAATCAGTTTAGCTGCATATCATATGATACAAGGATTATAAAACGGCGTCATTCATCTGAGCTTATATAAGTCAAAATTTACCATCCATTAAAAAAAAGAAGAGAGAAACATTTAGTGTTCAGGAGACTGTTCATGTCCACATATGTACATGTGTGCGTACAAAGGCTCATATATGATTATTACAGGCTTGATAAACTTTATCCTCAGATTAATAATGCTTAGACCAAATTAGTTTCAAAAATAAATACAAAACCTGTTCTAATTGAAAGAAAGCAACTTGACAAAAATATTGAATCCAATATTTGGTGATAATATAGCATAACGAGGTTTAGAAGCTATTTTTTGTAGTCTGGTGAATAGGAAAACCACTTGTTTGACTGTACAAAATAAAAGCATTTCAATGCTTTTATTTTGAAATGCTTTTTCAAACATTTTGCTTAAACATTAAAGCACACTAGTGTAATAAACAGTGACATTTTTCCCCATATTTTTTTGAATATTGACAAATTTATCACAAATAAGGCTTTTTTCCACTCAAAAACTAAAGGGGCACAAGGTCAGATCAATGACAAATACAAATCCAAAGGTGTTACAGGGTTTTCAACACAGCGTAAGAGTTAAGCTTTGTACATACACTCTGGTGGGTTGTTTTAACCCAAATTTGGGTTAAATATGGAAAACCCAAATTTGGGTTAAAAATGTAATTTAAACATTGAACCCAATGTCTGAGTTTATCCCATATTTGACCCACAGATGGGTTAAAACAACCCAGCATTTTTTTAGAGTGTGCATAATTTACTGTGATTAATTGTTAAACTACATCACCTTAAAATAATGTGTTACTGCACTCTAAATAATGCTGGGTTGTTTTAACCCAAATTTGAGTCAAATATGGACAACCCTAAATGTTGGGTTAAAAATGCAATTTGAAATTTCAACTTTCACTTTCAACTGTAAATGTAAAAAATTGCATTTTTAACCCAAGATTTGGGTTTTTGTCCATATTTGACCCAAATTGCATTTTTTTAGTGTAACTGAGCAGTCAGAACACAGTTTAGAAATAATTTGTATGTAGCTAGTAAGTTCTGAATTCATTATTTTAATATTTGTGTACTTTGCTTTGTCTCTTATCAACAAAATCATCTAATAAAGATAAGGATTTATGCTGCTGATTATGTCGAAAACGGCACGCCTAAGTGCCTTTTAAAAATTCTTTTTTAGTATAACCCAGTTGCAATGTAACTTGCATTGTTGTTGTCATGTGTTAATGAATGGCCTTGCTTCCTAAAGGAGTGGCAGCGCTGGACTCAGAGGTGTCCGGCAGGATTGGGCTTCGTGCAGTGGTTTATTATCTCTCCACTACCATCATTGCTGTCGTTCTTGGTGAGTTGCATAAACAAAGCCATAAACTTGAAAGTATGGCTGTGCAAAGATTAATTGCGAATAATCGCATCCAAAATAAAAGTTTGTATTTACATAAAATATGTTTGTGTGTGTGCTGTGTATAATTATTTTGTATATATAAATACATATCCATGCATGTATATATTTAAGAATTATTTGCACGTATAGACTATATATATTTTGCTGCCGTCAAAATAAAAGTCCCGCTTCCAACGCATCGGCCAATCCAAAAAACTTATCGGCCGATGACGATATTTAAAAAATGCCAAATATCGTCTGATTTCTCTGTCACGATGTTGCGTGAGGCAAGTTCAAAAGAGTTCACGAAGGCAAGCAAATCCAAATAACAGCAGTTTATTCCAGAAGACGAAGGGAGCACGCACGCATCAGGGTGATACAAACAATACCAGACACCAGACAAGCAGGAACTGAATACACAGAGATAATTAACAAATGACTAACAGCTGTGATGAAGGTGATTGGTGTCCATCCATGGTGACTGATCAGTGGCGGGAAACACATGTGAGGAGTGAAACTGTGACAATATCGGCCGTGGCAATGTATCAGTCGACCACTAATATGAATAACACATCTTCTTAAATATACACATGCATGTGTGTGTATTTATATATACAAAATAATTATACACAGCACACATACACATATATTATGTAAATACAAACTTTCATTTTGAATGCGATTAATCCCAATTAATCTTTGCACAGCCCTAAAGACATATATTGTGGTTGTTTAACAAAAATGTTGTGCTCAAAAGGAATCGTTCTTGTGACGACTATTAAACCTGGGGTCTCTCAGAGTACTGAAAATATCGAGAGAGCGGGAAGCACACCAAATGTGACCACAGTTGACACCTTGCTGGACCTTATTAGGTAAAACATTTTTAGAAACTATTTTTTAAATCGCACCCCTTGATCTACGTAAGAAAGATAATGACACTTGAGGAATACTTGATGCATAAATAAACTTTTTTAAGTATAGCTTATGTGTCCAAATATAATATAATATGCATTAAGCACTTAAGTTATTTGTTTTTCTCATTTCTTTAAAGGAATATGTTTCCTGAAAATCTTGTGCAAGCCTGTTTTCAGCAGGTAAAATATAAAATGTTTTAACATATTTCTTAGAACAATCCAAATATAATACTTTGTTGAAATAAACTTGATTGTGTTCTAGTATAAGACGCAGCGCAAAGAGATTGAACCATCGAAAACCAACACAAACACAACTACATTTCCACCCTTCACCACCATTATTTCAACAGTTGCACAGGTGAGGCAAAGATGTTGAAGAATGTAGGGTGAAGAAAGATAAATGAAGAAATGTATGCATTTATTTTTGCCTTCTTTATGCTGTAGAATTTGACCCAAGACTACAAGATCGTGGGCTCATATTCAGATGGGATTAATGTTCTTGGTATCATCGTATTCTGTGTGACTTTCGGCCTTGTCATCGGCAAGATGGGAGAGAGGGGACGCATCCTGCTAGAGTTTTTCGATGCTCTGAATGAGGCCACCATGCAGCTTGTTCAGATTATTATGTGGTTAGTTCTGACACATTAAAAGCATGTCTGAGGTGGTAAGAAAACCCTAGAAACCACATACCCACTCTCTAGCATCCACCCAGAACACTGTATAAAACAACATAACTCTCTAGCAATCACACAGAACACCTTAGAAACCTCAAAGCAACTCCCTAGCAACCACTCAGAATACCCTAGAAACCATATTGCAGCTCCCTGGCAACATCCCAGAACACCCTAGAAACCACATAGCAGCTCCCTAGCAGCCTCCCAAAACATCCTATAAACCACATAGTGACTCCCCAGTTTACCCTACAAACCTTATAGCAACTACCTAGCAACACCTTAGAAACCCCATAGCAACTGCCTAGAACTACCTATCAACCACCCAGAATACCCAAGAAACTACAAAGCAACTCCCCTAGCAACCACTCAGAACACCCTAGAAACCAATCCCAAGCAACCACCCAGAACACCCTAGAAACACAAAGCAACTCCCCAGAACACCCTAGAAACCACATAGCAACCACCCAGAACACCATATAAAACAACTTAACTCTCTAATCACACAGAACACCTTAGAAACCTCAAAGCAACTCCCTAGCAACCACTCAGAATACCCTAGAAACCATATCGCAACTCCCTAGCAACTTCCCAGAAGACCCTAGAAACCACACAGCAGCTCCCTAGCAGCCTCCCAAGACACCCTATAAACTGCATAGCGACTCCCCAGATTACCCTACAAAACCTAGAGCAACTACCTAGCAACACCTTAGAAACCACAAAGCAACCGCCTAGAACTCCCTAGCCCAGAATACCCAAGAAACCACAAAGCAACTCACCTAGCAACCACTCAGAACACCCTAGAAACCACATAGAAAATCCCTAGCAACCACCCAGAACACCGTAGAAACACAAAGCAACTCCCCAGAACACCCTAGAAACCTCATAGCAGCTCCCTAGCAACCAACAAGAATACCCTAGAAACAACATAGCAACACCCAAGAATACACTACAAACCCCATAGCAACTATCTAGCAACATCTTAGAAACCAAATAGCAACCACCTAGTACTCCTTAGCTACCACAAAGCCACTCCGTAACAACCACCCAAAATACCCTAGAAACCACATAGAAAATCTTTATCGACCATTCAGAATACCCTAGAAACTGCATAGAAACCATCTATAACAACCACTCAGAATATTCTAGAATATGCATAATAATCACCCAGAATACCGTAGCAACCATTCAGTGTCAGACTACCATAGAAACTACTAGAACAGCCTAGAAAGCATATAGCAACAAACAAGAACACACTAGAAACCACATGGTTACTCCTTAGCAACCATTTAGAATACCCTAGAAACGGCATATTAGCAATCAGCCAGAAAACCTTAGCAACCAGTTAACTACACCAACACATTTTTTTGCACAGATACACCTCTAAATCTAGGTTTTATTACCGTTATTCACTTTATTCAAATATTGTAGGGAGATATATCAGTGACATATTCTCAGGAGTTTGTGTGTCATATTGATTATAGATCAACTGATATTAAACAAATGTTCTCCTGCAGTTACATGCCCATTGGCATCTTGTTCCTGATTGCTGCTAAGATCATTGAGGTGGACGACTGGGAAATCTTCAGGAAGATGGGCCTGTACATGGTGACGGTGCTCAGCGGGTGAAGAAGCTTCTTTAATGTTCCCTTGCTGATTTACTGGCCGTTTACTGCTCCCGTACAGCTTCATATCAGCTCTGTTCACTCACAGATAAGAGCCAAGGACATTCAAAACTGCTCAAGCTGCAGATGTGCTAATAATACATTTCATAAACTCCAAATTTCCACTTAATAAGAGTGATTTAGGCAACCGAACATCAGTCGGTGTTAAACAAATGCCATCTGCACTCGTGTGGAATGGACCGAAAGGACAGTTTAGATTGCACATTGCTGAGTTAAACAGAAAAAAAATAAAATAATTGTAGGATATAAATCCAAGGCCTGGTTTTACAGACAGGGCTTAGATTAAGCCTTAGTTTTATTAGGACATTTAAGTAGCTTTTATAAATGTGCCTTAGAAAAGAACATTCTGGTGTGCATCTTAAAACAATGGCACTGACATAGTTAAAGATTAGTTGCTTTCAGTTAAAGGTACAATATGTAAGTTTTCACCGCATTTTTAAAACGATAACAAAGACGTAGCTTAATGATGCTATAAAGGGGTAGAACGATGGGAGATGTTGTTTTCACCATCCAGAGATGTATGGAATTTATTAATCATGTTCACGGATGATGTAATAAATTAGTTTTTGTATTAACCTGTAAGTATGATCACACTATTTTATGTCATCGTTATGAATTAGCTGCAAGGAACGTGAAATATAATGCTATATTAGCCTGTTAGTGATATACGACTATTTGTAAAAACAATCGTACTAAAAGTAAATTAACAAATCCACAATATTTGCAAGCTAAATATTTCTGTGCAACACATAGTGTATTTAATTTCACTACCATAGACTTGGTCACCAGACTAGATAAAACGTGTTACTGAAGTACAAACAAACTGCAATATAACTGTGTACAATAAATAATATTTGCTTACCTGTCTATTAAAACACATGCGAGAGTGGAGTGTCTGTCCATCTCAAAAACACCACGCCGGTATTGATCCTTGTTTTATTTCTCCGTTTTGTCTCAGTTGATCTACGTTTGAGTTTTTGGATTTTCTGTACTCGCCAATCAATAATCATGAACCATGATGACTGAACGACACAACAGAGGCGTGCGAGATACTGTATCATTGATATAAATATATATATATATATATATATATTAGTGCTGTCAAACGATTAAAATATTTAATTGCGATTAATCACATTAATGTCATAGTTAACTCACGATTAATCGCACATTTTTAATCTGTTCTAAATGTCTCTTGATATCTTTTTGTCCCATTATTTTTTTTATTTTAAAAGTAAAATTTCCATTCAGAATCTTATTGGCATCTCGCACTCGTCATCCACTCGAAATGTAACGTTAACCAACTATTTGGCCGTCTCGCAAGCCTAAGCAAGTGTGTGAGGCGGCGTGATTGTTGTTTTGTTTCCGGTCTAGCTAGATCCGCTTGCGGTTTGGTCGACGAAGCAACAAAATGTCCTCACGCGGCACAAGCCATTGAAATGAATGGGTTTCATAGCGCGCGCAGCGCCGCGTACTGTTGCAAAAGCATGTGAAAAGTTTGCTAGGCCAAAAAGACAAATTGCGCGATAAAAACTCTGACGCTGTTAAAATGGGTTTGCGTTAACGTGTTAATAACGCGTTTAACTGACAGCCCTAATATAGATAGATAGATAGATAGATAGATAGATTCCCCATCAGCAGTTTAAGTATAGCAGCCCATCAAAAGGCCCGCTAATGAGGTATCTATGTATATATATATGGTTTCTACAAGTTACTACTTGTAAATGTGTACCTTGAAATGCTATGTAAGTTGCTTTAAGTAAGTTTTTACAAATCCTTGGGAACTTTTGGGATAATGGAAGTATCCCAAAGGTTTTCGAATATTTCATTACAAAAATCTTACATATTGTGCCTTTAAAACAGCTTAAAGATGCATTTTAGTCTGGGAGTCTAAGCCTTGTCTGTGAAACCGGGGGTATGTGACCTTGGTAAAAAATATACTGGATATCCATTACTTATAATAATCTATAATAGTAATGTTTAATGTTTTAAAATATGTTTTCCATCCACAGACTGGCCATCCATTCCATCATATTCCTCCCCCTGATATACTTTGTGTTTGTGAGGAAGAATCCATTCACCTTCACTCTGGGAATGGCACAGGCCTTGGTAACGGCTCTCATGATTTCCTCAAGGTGAGCCAATGAATATTCTAGCATCTGTATTTTCTGGGCATGTTGATTTTAAAACACTAGCACTGCATCCAAAATCGAATACTTCTCTTCTATATAGTATGCGAAAAACAGTATGCAAACAGAATTATGTTCAAATGCAGAGTATTCATAAAACAGTATGAACTGATTCAGAAGTGCTCATTCGGTCAGTAGCACCTTGCAGTACAGGAGATCCAGGGGGCGGAGTCAGATCCAGATCTAAGGGGTGGAGTTGGGTAGGTTTAGGGGTGGTTTAGGTATTGGGAGTGGAGCTAGGTAGATTTAGGGGTGGGTTTAGGGCTTGGGGGTGGAGCTGGGTAGGTTTAGGGGTGGTTAAGGGATCGGGGGTGGAACTGGGTAGGTTTAGGGGTGGTTAAGGGATCGGGGGTGGAACTGGGTAGGTTTAGGGGTGGGTTTAGGGATCGGAGGTGGAGCTGGGTAGGTTTAGGGATTGGGGGTGGAGCTGGGTAGGTTTAGGGGTGGGTTTAGGAATCGGGGGTGGAGCTGGGTAAGTTTAGGGGTGGTTTAGGTATTGGGAGTGGAGCTAGGTAGATTTAGGGGTGGGTTTAGGGCTTGGGGGTGGAGCTGGGTAGGTTTAGGGGTGGTTAAGGGATCGGGGTGGAACTGGGTAGGTTTAGGGGTGGTTAAGGGATCGGGGGTGGAACTGGGTAGGTTTAGGGGTGGGTTTAGGGATCGGAGGTGGAGCTGGGTAGGTTTAGGGATTGGGGGTGGAGCTGGGTAGGTTTAGGGGTGGGTTTAGGAATCGGGGGTGGAGCTGGGTAAGTTTAGGGGTGGTTTAGGTATTGGGAGTGGAGCTAGGTAGATTTAGGGGTAGGTTTAGGGCTTGGGGGTGGAGCTGGGTAGGTTTAGGGGTGGTTAAGGTATCGGGGGTGGAACTGGGTAGGTTTAGGGTGGTTAAGGGATCGGGGGTGGAACTGGGTAGGTTTAGGGGTGGGTTTAGGGATCGGAGGTGGAGCTGGGTAGGTTTAGGGATCGGGGTGGAGCTGGGTAGGTTTAGGGTGGGTTTAGGAATCGGGGGTGGAGATGGGTAGGTTTAGGGGTGGTTTAGGTATTGGGAGTGGAGCTAGGTAGATTTAGGGGTAGGTTTAGGGCTTGGGGTGGAGCTGGTAGGTTTAGGGGTGGTTAAGGGATCGGGGGTGGAACTGGGTAGGTTTAGGGGTGGTTAAGGGATCGGGGGTGGAACTGGGTAGGTTTAGGGGTGGGTTTAGGGATCGGAGGTGGAGCTGGGTAGGTTTAGGGATCGGCGGTGGAGCTGGGTAGGTTTAGGGTGGGTTTAGGAATCGGGGGTGGAGCTGGGTAGGTTTAGGGGTGGGTTTAGGGATCGGAGGTGGAGCTGGGTAGGTTTAGGGATCGGAGGTGGAGCTGGGTAGGTTTAGGGATCGGGGGTGGAGCTGGGTAGGTTTAGGGGTGGGTTTAGGAATCGGGGGTGGAGCTGGGTAGGTTTAGGGGTGGGTTTAGGGATCAGTGGGTGAAGCTAGAGCTGTGTCTGAAATCGCTCCCTATCCATTATATAGTGCACTATATCGGGTGTCGGCCATTTTGTAGTGGTGTCCGAATTCTGAGTGAACGACATCATTCCCTACATTCATTCACTACTTTTACCCACAATCCTCTCTGAAATTCGAGTGTACATTTGATGTACACTTGCTGAAGCCCTATTTCCCAGAATCCAATGCGGAGAGAACTGAGCGTGCATGAAAGTGCGGCGCGAGCAAGTTTAAACCAGAGATTACATTACATCCAGTGGAGGAATTGAAAAATATCCGTTAATCGTTGTTAGGAAGCGTATTCATTTGAATATAATAACGGTCGCCAGAGGGCGCTCGACGACACGTCATCTGTGAACGTGAGAGTTACAATTTCAGTCGATGAAACTACAAAGTTGGCACGGAGGTATATAATTACAAAATAAAGTCATTATGATTGTTATTGTTGTAATATTATTTTATAAAGTAGGTAATGTAAGATAAAAGGAGTTTTATCAGTACGCACGCGTGACGAAGCCTTTTCTGCGACAGCTCCAACTCTCCGACGCGCACAGTGTAAACGTCAGCGTCCGAATTCACTCACTTCATCTCGTTCACTCCTTGCAGATATAGTGCACTCAAATGCTATACACTATATAGGGATTAGTGAATGAGTGAACGAGTGAGCGGTTTCAGACAGCCTAGGTGAAGCTAGCAAAAAACAAAGGTACAAGACTGTGTACTTAACAGCTATGAAATATAAAACTACTCATTTAAAATGTTTTAATATATACACATATATAGTGTGTATATATATAAATATAAGAATAAAAAATAAGGAAATAATGTGCATGACAAATCACAATTTTTTTTTGAATACAATAAAACTCAAGTGGCACTCAAGTGTCGCAATACTTTTTTGGCCACTGCACAAACAAACGGCAAAAATTCCTTCAAAGCTGTGAATAATTCTTTAAAAGTCTTTAATGTTGCATTTTGATCATTATTTTTGAGCTGTTTATACCAGGACTTCCTGCTTCTGAGGATATGTCTCTCCAGTTTTAGACCTTTTATGTTTTTTTAAACCCACAATAATCAATGAAAACTGCTATTCTGGCAAGTATTATGCTTTTTATAATAACACAAGTCTTTACTAAATCAGCTCAGCCACTCTGCCGGTCACATTCCGATGTGCAGAAGAGAACAACAGGATTGACAAGAGGATCACTCGCTTTGTCCTTCCAGTTGGTGCGACTATCAATATGGATGGCACTGCACTGTATGAAGCTGTTGCTTCTATATTCATAGCTCAGTTGAACAACTATGATCTGGACGTTGGCCAGATTGTTACCATTAGGTAAGTTGTTGGGTATACGCCAGTTGGCGTGATATAATAGAGTTAAGTGGCTTTGTGAGAGACAAAAGCCCGAATAATACTTTTTTGACATGTTCTTTAAATAGTATCACAGCAACAGTCGCCAGCATTGGTGCAGCAGGAGTTCCGAATGCTGGACTGGTAACCATGGTGATAGTCCTCACAGCAGTTGGCCTTCCAGCCAACGATGTCACCCTCATCGTTGCTGTCGATTGGCTGCTGTAAGTATGTCAGGTTTACTTAATGTGAGACAATAGAGTGCTGCAGGATGACGTATTTTTGCAGGCCAACCCAGAAGTTAGCACTACACTGGTGCCCTTGACAGAACCAAAATAGGATTTTTCCATTGGCTTTTGGATTATTGAAGAAAATAAGCTTAACACAACTTGTATGAATTTAAACCTAAATGCAATTTGCAGAAGTAAATAACTAAACGTAGGCTATAAATGAACTTCACCTTTCACCACGGTCATATTACTTTAACATCACCACAATTAAAGGATTGTTCACCCAAAAATAGTGAGCTACAAGGATGTTAATCCATGATATTTGCTTCAATTGAAGCCATTAGCTTTTTTTTTTTAAGAATCATGTTTAACAGTGTAATTCCTGGTGATAACCTGCATTACCCATGATGCTGTATAGAAAATTACACCAGAGAGTTGAAAAAAGCAACACGCTCCAAATTGCTCTATTTTGATCAGCGCCATTGAAAAAGGGGGTGGGCACTGTTGCACTCTATTGCATCTGCAGCAGTCAGGTGGTACAGAGGTCACAATGGAAAATTCCCAGTATACATGTTGAATGAACATTTTAATGCATTATAGGCCCTGTCTACACCTGGTATTAAAATGCATTTGGTTGAACGGATCACAAGTAGGTGTTTCAATCTGTCTCTTTTATCCACTTTCAAACACTTCTGTCCCGATTTCTTCGAGGGGAGGGTCTATGGGCGGGTAAATGTATGGGTTTTTCAGATCTTGCGATCTAATAGAAATAAGCTCACAGAATTTACATATGAACGCACCTGGAGACGATGGAAAAAGACCACGTAAGACTCTGACCAGCCGCAAGATCACGCCGAACACTGCAAGTGTGTGTTAGAAATCAGGAATGGTGAGAGAACATTGTGCTTGGTATGTTTTTCATCCATAAACCAAACTCGGGCTTCCAGCCGACAAAGTTTAAATCTCGTCTGGCTAGTGCACTTCTTCTTTTGTGGCTGTTGACACATGCGACCAGATGACTGTTTACATTACGAAAGCAATCCGGTCGAATGTGTTTTTGTCTACTCCTAGAAGTGGTCAAAAGTGGACAAGCTCAAAACATTTTAGACCTTACACCTGCATTTAGGTCGTCCACTTTCGATCCGATTGACCAAAACCGCATCTTAAAGGATTAGTTCAGATAATTTGCTGATAATTTACTCACCCACATGTCACCCAAGATGTCCATGTCTTTCTTTCGTCAGTCGAAAAAAAAATTAAGGTTTTTGATAAAAACATTCCAGGATTTTTCTCCATATAATGAACTTCATTGGGAACCAACGGTTCAATATACAAAAGACACTTTCAGTACAAACTGCAAACTGTTCAAATGGCTTTAAACGATTCCAGACGATAAATAAGGGTCTTATCAGGCGAAACGATCACTCTTTTTTTTTTAAAAAAAGAAAGTTTAAGTTTTATAAGCTCAAATGCTCGCCTTGCTCTGTTCTTTGATGCACGTTCGTGACTCTACCGTTCGAACTCGTTCAACAAAACGAACAAATCTTTTTCCGAGTCAATTCGTTCGTTTCTTTCGCCGAATGAACCAAATGACTCGGAAAAAGATTTGTTCATTTTGATGGACGAGCTCGAACAGGAGAGTCACAAACGTGCGTTACAGAACAGAGCAAGGCGAGCGTTTGAGCTTATAAAACTTAAACTTTGTTATTTATTTATTAAATGAGCGATCGTTTCGCTTGATAAGACCCTTATTCATCGTCTGGAATCGTTTAAAGCCCTTTGAACAGTTTGCAGTTTGTACTGAAAGTGTCTTTTGGACCTTGAACCGTTTGGTTCCCACTGAAGTTCATTAAATGGAGAAAAATGCTGGAACGTTTTCATCAAAAACCTTAATTTCTTTTCGACTGAAGAAAGAAAGACATGGATATCTTGGATGACATGGGGGTGAGTAAATTATCAGCAAAAGTTTTTTTCAAAAGTGAACTACTCCTTTAATACCAGGTGTAAACAGGGCCCATATATAGGCCAATCCACACTGCACTGATAGACGCCAACCATCGCGGACAATCACCAGATTACAGCACGTCAATTCTCAGACATTGGCCTTATGATTTTTGAAGGTTCATGTGACACTGAACATTGGAGTCATGGCTGCTAAATATTCGAACAGCTGCTATAATGTGAGAGTTAACATTAATTTTCCAATCAAATCAGCGATCGCTTCCGAACCATGATCAACGTGTTGGGAGATGCCTACGGTGCTGGAATAGTCCAGAAGCTGTCTAAGCAAGAACTAGAGAGGATAGACCTGATTTCAGACGTGGATGCGGCCAACCCCTTCGCCCTAGAGACCACGCTGGACGACGACGAGTGCGAGAAGAAATCTTACGTGAACGGCGGATTCACCATTGACAAAAGCGACGCCATTTCCTTCACCGAGACCTCCCAGTTTTAGAGGTAACGTGACATCACTGAAAGGAAGGTTCAGAGAGGTAGGAGCCATTCATAAAAGCTGTGCTATGACTAGGACAGAAAGTCATTAGCAAGGACATGATTGAGCGCAGACATTAGCAATACCTGCCCTTGCGGTTCTCCTTCCTTCATTTTCCATGCTCTTGAACTTACGTGTGCGCTAGACAGAGAGAAAAAAAAATGGCCGTAAGGAAACTATGTGCTTCCACAGCTCATTTACATGTTGCCATGATTTATGCAAAGCGTTTTTTTCTTTAATTAACTGCTGTTGTTTTCTTTGGCTTCGTACTAATGAAAAGCTTTTTAGCAGTAGGTGATTTTTGTATCGTACAACAAAGAGCATGTTGCTAACTAGCCAATGTTATTATACACAAAAAACGCTGAATTTAAGGTCATCGAAATAAATCTGCTTGATTTTTCTTCGCAAATTACGTTCATTTGTTTTAGACTCGGTAAAGTGTGAAATTTTGCCAGTTATGTATTTGCACTTGCTATTGAGAGCCAAATGTGTATGAGCTTTGCGTGTCTTTCATTTCAGATTTGTGCCAAATTGTTGATATGAAGGGGAACATTTTTATACAAACTTCTAAAATGAAATGAAATATTGCATGATAAGGATTTGATATGAAGTACAGGAATGGCCTTGAGAATGAAAATCAGATCCTTTGTACACAATTATTTTGTCATGACACTGAAGGTGGCAAGCCTTAATAGTTTCTTCAGCAAGCCACTCATTTTATGGTTTTACTTTGTTGTTGTTGATGAATCAGAGCTATTTTGACGAATATTTTTTAACAGACTACACCGATGATGTTGTCAGTGCCAAATTTCTGCCATTGAATTCGTTTTTTAAGTTTATTTTTACACTATTTAATTTCTTTATATTTTGTTACATTAGAAATGAGAGAAAACGATCAATGTGAACTGAAGCATTAATGGTCTGTCTTTGAGGTTCTGGAACTGAATTACCACCATAAAGCACACCATTGTACAACTGTATTTATACAGAACAGTAGTCAAATTAGTTATACTGTATGATTCAACAAGTACTGTATGTGTATCCACAAAATAATAAAGACAAATGTCAACACCTGAAAAATTGCCTAAATTGACTTTTTTCATGTAACAAAATATGTTGAGATGTTTAACACGTTTCAGCTTGTGCTGTTTAATTGTAGAGTGAAATGTTTCTAATATTCTTTGATATACACTCACCGGCCACTTTATTAGGTACACACGTTCCTGCCCCTCTACTTCCGGCTCATGGACCTTATTTCGGAAAAATATGTGTGGTAGTCAATCTTTTTATTCCATCTGAACTGTGCCCTGAATTATTTAAAAGATAATTCTGAAAGTCAAAAACGTCGCACTCGCAGTTTGTCATAAAACAGAAGAGTAACGTTTAGTTTTATGTGAAAATCGCTCAATGAACTACATCTGCCGCGGGAAGCAAAACAACGAGCGAGATCCGCTGCTCGTGTGTGTGCAGTCTGGTACAAAACAGTCAGACATGACGGCGTTACGTTACGATTATAATAACGTAAGACTATAGAAACAATGATTGACGTTCGCTTCAGCTAAGTTAGCTTCATTCATTGAGAGAAAATGTGCGCCTTTGGGGTTTGTAGTCTTTGTAATTATGTATTTTCACAGTCTTATACTCAAACGTTTTACATCAAACTGCGACTTTCTTTACCTTAAAATGTCCTATCTTTTAAATTGACAAACATCATGTGTGTAATTCAGGGCGTAATTCAAACGAGATCAAAATAAATATTTGTTGTCTCTCACCATTGACTACCATACAATATTTTTCCGAAATGGTGGTGACCTGAAGGGGAGGGACTTGGGCTCTCTTGCAAATATCTAATCAGCCAATCACATGGCAGCAACGCTATGTTTACACTGAGCATCAGAACAGGGAAGGAAAGGTGACTTTAACGTGGCATGGTTGTTGGTGCAGATGGGCTGGTCTGAGTATTTCAGAAATTGTTGATCTTTCACACAGAACCATCTATAGGATTTACAGAGAATAGTCTAAAAAAGACAAAATATCCAGTCAGTGGCGGTTTTTGTGGGTGAAAATGCCTTGTTGATGCCAGAGATTAGATGAGAATGGCCAGACTGGTTCCAGCTGTTAAAAGACAGCAGTAACTCAAAAGTCCAATCTTGAAGCAGAAGAGCTACTGCAGCAGAAGCAACACTTCACACTGGCTCATCAAAACTGGACAGTAAAAGATAGGAAACTGTTGCCTGGACTGATGAGTCTCGATTTCTGCTGCAACGTTCAGAAAGTAGACTTCTCTGAGGAGTACTGGGCTCAGATTAGAACAAAACTGGACCTCTTCTACAGACAGCACATTCTCACAGAAATTTGCACACACAAACTGATGAAACAATTTCTGATCGCAGAGACTTGCTGTCACAAATGTGTAGGCTTAAAAAGGCACAATGGTTTTGTTCAGATTGTTCTCCATAATCCAAATAAATGTGAATTCATACACAACCTTCCTAGTAATTTGTTAAAATTGTTATTTTAATAATTGAAATATGCTCAATCAATTGCAGGACAACAAATATTCTCATTACCAAACAAATGTTTAATAATTGTATATTATGGTCATTTAATTTAATTATTGTAAATGTAATAATTGTAAAAATGATAATTAAAGACCAAACATAAATCCAATAGAAATCTATATACAATAGATATACAGAATGACGTACACAATCATTCAATAACAAAATAAGAAGGTTTTCAACCACTTGTAAGTGTGAAAATCCTGAAATGTTTTCATCACAAACCTTAATTTCTTTTCGACTGAAGAAAGAATGACATGGATATTTTGGATGACTTGGGGGTGAGTAAATTATCAGCAAATGTTTTTTTTTATAAATGA
The DNA here is from genome assembly GCF_016745375.1 of Pimephales promelas. The sequence goes on from NW_024121155.1 coordinate 17,162,042, forward strand.
ACTAACTTACTCCGTTAAGGCAGTTCTGAAGGCAAAAGTGGGTCCAACACGGTACTAGCAAGGTGTACCTTATAAAGTGGCATAGACGGATGTTCTTCATTTTACTCGAGGGGGGAATGCGGTAGACAAAACACACCAGAGGCTCCCTGACACAAACAGAATAAGCCGTTTGAACTTCATAATCAACCAAAGAAGGGATTTCATTTTAATTGCTAATAATTGAAAGGCAACATTTGCATGCAAATGCAAATGCAAAAAAAAAAAAGAAGAAAGGATGTCATCAAAGCACTGCTGAATGGAAGATTTTTTCTAGAGTTTTTCTATGTTATTAATGGACCTTTGCCTTATTTAGATTTTTATTAAGGAATCTCATTGTGAAACGGTGCATGTCAAACACTTTTATGACGATGTGCAATGCTACTGCATCACAACTTTTTTGTTATGAGGGTTATATTACACATGTACCATTTTAGCATCACAAATGTCTATTTTGGTCTCCATTGTCACAAGTTTATGAGCTGAATCAGGTGTGTACTTTTTGGGGGCCTCCAGGAACAGGATTGAGAACCAGTGTGCTTTAAAAACACATGGAATATACTATTTCACTTCAATACTGCAATACATACACAACTACAAACAAACACACTCATAATTGAATGAAAAATGATGCAATGCCACAAGACATCACAGGGTCCTCTGCTTCATCTGTAGATAAAGAGAAGGACGCTCTTTAAATAAATACCCACTGAAGCTGTACAACCCTTGAGAAAAAAGAAGTTTGCTTAATTGGCTTAATTATATATATATATATATATATATATATATGAAGAGTTCAGATGCAAAAGCCTCTAAATGCCATTTGAAATTTTCTTCTAAAATGACAATTTTTATCACCATGTTGTATATACTGTAATTGCATAAAGTCACAATATTAAAATACAATATTAATGAGATAAAAGGCCACTTAAGTGTGTACTTAAAAAGAGTAGACTTTAACGACTGTTTTTTAAGTTTTATGTATTTTGTATCATGTATTTTTAAGTTTTACTTTAAAATACATTTTAAATCATGTTTTAATAATCATCATTGATGTGTTGACTAACATACTAAAGCACATGTGAAGTACTTGATTATAATGTTAACTGTAGTGTGTTTTTTATATTACATTTGATATTTAAATATTTAATGTATTATGTGAAATGCAAAAAAAATTCAACTTTTATCCTTACAAATGTATAACAAATATATTTAACATGACATAAAAGTTTAAATAGAAATGACATTAAAGTATTTAATTCACTAAAAAGGCTTGTCAGTAAATTCAGCTGACATTTCAAAGACGAAGTAATTATGAAATTTCATAGACTTAATTAAGTCCTACTTTAGTGGGTAAAAAAAGCAATTCTAAATACTTGTTATTTTTTATTTAATATCAGTTTAAACTATAATACACATACTAAACTAAAATAAACATTAAATTGCAATTAACATGCAATTGACTGAAAATATTACATTCAGTTCACACTTAAGTATGCTTTTTAAGATTATGGCCAAGACTCTTATTATTATTGCAATAATTATAATTTAAGCATATACATACCACTTTCTTATAACACACTGGTGTTTAAAATGGGCATGAGTGGGCCAAAACACATCTCCGTATCAGTACCTCGTCTATCTCAGAGTCCGTGGCACCCTGACATCAAAAACAGAGGCAGAGGAGGTTAAATGATCCATCCCACAATCAGCATAACATTCCACAACAATTATTTCTGAAATGGACTGTGTGTGTGTGTGTGTGCACACACACATTTGAGTGGTACTCACACTTGCTAGTCTATGAACTGCTTTAGGAGATGTTAAAAGGCTCTGAACCCGTTCCTGAACCTCCTCCCAAAGGTCAGAAGAGCTGCAGAAAATAACACAGTATTTACTTTTTTTTTTAAAGAAGGCATCACTATCACAGTTGCTTATACTTAAAGGAGTAGTTCACTTTTAAAAAAAAACTTTTGCTGATAGTTTACTCACCCCCATGTCATCCAAGATGTCTTCAGTCGAAAAGAAATTAAGGTTTTTGATGAAAACATTCCAGGATTTTTCTCCATATATTGGACTTTACTGGGAACCAAACGGTTCAAGGTCCAGAAGACACTTTCAGTGCAAACTGTTCAAAGGGCTTTAAACGATTCCAGGCGATGATGAATAAGGGTCTTATAGTGAAACGATCGCTCATTTAATAAATAATTAACAAAGTTTAAGTTTTATAAACTCAAATGCTCGCCTTGCTCTGTTCTGTGACTCTCCAGTTCGAACTCGTTCATCAAAATGAACAAATATTTTTTCGATTCATTTGGTTCATTCAACGAACGAATTGACTCGGAAAAAGATTCGTTCATTTTGATGAACGAGTTCGAACTGGAGAGTCACAGAACAGAGCAAGGCGAGCATTTGAGTTTATAAAACGTAAACTTTGTTGTTTATTTTTTAAAAGATCGATCGTTTTGCTTGATAAGACCCTTATTCATCACCTGGAATCATTTAAAGCCCTTTGAACAGTTTGCAGTTTGCACTGGAACTGTCTTTTGGACCTTGAACCGCTTGGTTCCCATTGAAGTCTATTATATGGAGAAAAATCCTGGAATGTTTTCATCAAAAACCTTAATTTCTTTTCGACTGAAGAAAGAAACACATGGACATCTTGGATGATGAGTTTTTTAAAAAGTGAACTACTCCTTTAAGATCAGTGAACAAACACCTCAAACCAATGTATTAAAACTCTGGCAGGTAAACTGTACAGCTTCAGAAATGAACGATACTTCATATTGTCTGATGTGGAAAACCGATGTGGATTCATGCAAATCTACCATGGGAACACACACACAAACACACCCATTGTGCCTCTGGCGTTCCTTGCTGGAGTAATTTGGGCTGGGAGATCCCTCATATCCCATCAGGGAATGATGACGGCCCACTTCCTCAGCGTAGTCGAGGAGATCATCTGTGTCTGAAGAGTCTTCATCAGCCATCTGAGGAATATACAGTATCGCATAATGGCAGCTCATGTCTGGATTTTCATTAAAGAAATACCCTTGTGAAAAAGTGTGCTTAATTATATTGAATCTGCATGTGGCAAGCAGGGCAGGGCCGAGAGCCTTGGGAATGGAGCGATGGAGGAGCTCCATAAGGATAAAAGGAAGAATGACGACTGTGCAAGACTCTTTTTTAACTGTATTTGCAGATAATTTAACATTAAAGTGCCCCAATTATGCTACTTTAAAGCTTCCTAATGTTATTTTCGAGTCTCCTACAACAGGTTTACATGGATCAAAGGTCAAAAAACAATATTTTATTTCCAATACACATTTGCACATCACCACATTTTTCAGTGACTCTCAAAAGACTCGTCAGATGAATCAATCTCTCTAAATCCCTCCTTTCCGCGAGCTACTCTGCTCTGATTGGCCAGACAACTCAGTCTGTGGTGATTGGTCTATCGTGTACAGTGCAGGATAGACACAGTTTTATGTAATAGTGGCCCTCAAGTGATTAGCAGAAGTGAGACAGTAATAACGCGATTAAGCCAGTTAGCAGGAGACCTACACAATATCAAACTCTGAGAACACTGGCTGAAAATATATACATCAATAATTGTTCATATTTACAGGTTGTGATATTGAGGAACAAGTTAGTCCAAAATAACTGGTACTACTATTGTTTTTGGCGGCCTGTTTTAATTTTAGTTTTAGTCTAGTTCAATACTCTTTTTAGTCTAGTCTAGTTTTAGTCGACGAAAACGGATGACATTTTAGTCTAGTTTTAGTCGACGAAAACTGATGACATTTTAGTCTAGTTTTAGTCGACGAAAACGGATGACATTTTAGTCTAGTTTTAGTCGACGAAAACGGATGACATTTTAGTCTAGTTTTAGTCGACAAAAACTGATGACATTTTAGTCTAGTTTTAGTCGACGAAAACGGATGACGTTTTAGTCTACGAAAACGGATGACATTTTAGTCTAGTTTTAGTCAACGAAAACTGATGACATTTTAGTCCAGTTTTAGTCGACGAAAACTAATGACATTTTAGTCTAGTTTTAGTCGACGAAAACGGATGACATTTTAGTCCAGTTTAAGTCGACGAAAACTGATGACATTTTAGTCTAGTTTTAGTCGACGAAAATGGATGACATTTTAGTCTAGTTTTAGTCAACGAAAACTGATGACATTTTAGTCCAGTTTTAGTCGACGAAAGACATAGTCTAGTTTTAGTCAATGAAAATTGTGTTTTAGTCTCTTTTTAGTAGGCAATTCTATTTAACCCAGTAGTAGGCTAGCCTATAGACGAAAACGAATCTTATCTTCTTATAGTTATCTTCTTATATTATTGTTACCTTATAGACTCAAGAATACATCCATTCCAGACACGGAAGACGCTCTGAATTGAATTTACAACATATTTATTTTACCAACCAAACATGTTAGTAGCCTACACACATGATGAAATGAAAGTTTTTCCAAATGTAATTTCTTCTTTTTTTCCCAAAGACGAATCCCTTTCTCTGTGTCAGACTTAACTTTTTGTGTTTAATAGAGTACAGACAGAGAATGACAAACAATATTTACAACTAACCCAATGTCTGGAATAGCCTCTTCTCAGGTCTCCTGAAGAAAAACAAGCAGTACATAGAATAAGTATGGTTTACCCATTAACATTCAGTTGGTTAAAGTCAAACGTCACTAAACTTAAAGCAGTCATCGGATGCCCATTTTCCACAAGTTGGTATGATTCTTTAGGGTCTTTATGTAAAGTTTGTAGCATACTTTGGTTAAAATTCCTCAATGGTTGTGTAAAACAACACCCTTTTTACCTCCTCAAAAACAGCTCTGTTCATAGCGACCCGTTGCGGTGCATGTCTCTTTAAATGATAATGAGCAACCCTTTGCCTTGACAGACAGTATACAATTGGCTGAGGGCACAAATATGCTAATACGGGACAGTCCGTCAGTGATCGTGGGCAGAGCATGACAGCTTGAAAATCCAAACAGCTTGATTATTGAAAGTGTTTAGGCTTTTGAAGATTAAAAAAAAAGGGGTGAATACATTTTTTTTTCATTGTAAGGTGGTCTACACAATGAAAAGACACATTTATATTAGGGCTGTGCAAAAATTAATTGCGATTAATCGCATCCAAAATAAAAGTCTGTGTTTACATAATATATTTGTGTGTGCTGTATATAATTATTTTGTATATATAAATACATACACACACATGCATGTATATATTTAAGAAAATGTGTTATTCATATATAAAATATTTATATTTATATAATATAGATTATGTAATTATACAAAGTATATATATATAGAATTTAAGCACAAATAATTCTTAAATATATACATGCATGCATATTTATTTATATATATACAAAATAATTATATACAGCACACACAAATATATTATGTAAACACAGACTTTTATTTTGGATGCGATTAATCGCAATTAATTTTTGCACAGCCCTAATTTATATGCAAACACCATATAAAAGTGAATTTTGCATCCAATGACCCCTTTAATAAAGAGAGTTGAAAAAAGCTTAAACAAATGAAGCATGAACAAATATGATAAGTAGATTAATGGTTGGTGTTATAGCATTCATACCTGCTTCTCTTGATGGTTTAGAGTGATGTGGTGAAAGACTCCTTAATCTGGAGTTTCTGTCAGAGACGGGTGAACAATGGGAAGAGGACCGTCCACCTGATCTCTGAACCTGCCGTGGGCAAGCATAAACACACAGATGTTCAGGAACTGATGGGCGACTTAGCCACCATGGTAAGACTGTCTTAAGAACTAGTTTGTCGCCCTGTAGTCAATAAGATTATTCCTTAAAACTCATATTTGATCAACAAAAATGACATATTTAAACATTTTTTTTCCTTGAAAAGAAATGTGTCATGCTTAAAATGCCTGAATGTAACTCATACACCCTTGCCTCATTTAGTATACGTTGTTCTGTGAATATGGAAATTAGCCCCGCCTCAACTCACTCACACCTGTCTGCAAAATTCAGCTTCTGTCAACCCACCAAATGCGCCATTCATTTATTCTCAAACCCAAAGTATGCGCACATAAAGCTGTCTCTCAGTACTAAATTGAGCTCTTTTCGCTGGTTATTGTGCTTAAACAGTCAAATACACAAAAAATAATGTCAAAATACCAGTCTTGGTGTATTAACGTCAGTAATGTTTTAAGTGAGTGTAAACAGTTGGGAAAGAAAACGCAGTATAATGAATCGTGTGTCAGGTCTTAAAGTGACAGCAGCCTAATTTATCTGCTGCCAAATTATGAGATAATATTTAAAATAAATATAAGGCAGTTTTTACCCCATGGTATCAATGTCAAAATTGTGGCAATGCTGAGTGGCTAGTAATTTTGCAAAATCACTATAACCTATAATATTAAAAGGAATGTATCAACTGGGGTTGCCCATAGTATACAGAATTAGTTGAGACATCTGATACCTGATCTCTGTTGCGGTGTTCTCTCTGACTCCATGAAGCAGACGGGAAATGTCTTTGGGATGAGGTGATATGCTGTTTCCGTGACTTTTTAGAGGTTTTCCTTATTGCCCTCTAAAGCAAATAAAAACATCTTTCAAGTTCTTGCAATCAATCTTATAAAGCAATACAGCTAAAGTCGTTCTTTCATTTCAAAATCTGTATTTTTACCACAGGAAGACTCTGGAAGCCATTGTTACTGAAGATGTCACTGATTGTGGTCTTTGTGGAGAACTCTAATCTTGGAGAGATACCCTGAGATGAATCAATGGATATAAAGACAGATTTCCCATTTTAATAATGCACAATAATCCATTATTGGTGTTGGTAAGCAAAGAAATTAAATCAGTATGGTAAATAAATAAGCACTTACAGGAAAATTGGGATGCCGTGTCATTAATACCTCTCTCTCTACTCCAGAGAAAGATGGGACCAGCTTTGGCTCTGGGAAAAGAAAACTTCTGGCGTCTTCTTCAAAACTGGCCAATATTTCTCCAGCTGTAAAAGAGCAATAAAAAGCAAATAGAGATTTAACTGTGGTCAGCAATCTGCAGAATGATTCATGTAGTAATATTTGAGAAATAATAGCGGGTGTACCTGGAGGAATCAACTGAATGAGTTCTATTTTCACTGGTTCACCTGGGAAAGATATAAAGTCATATACAACTAAGACTTGAGGGTGAGTACCGGTAAATTGTGGGATCATTTTTGGGTGAACTATCCCTTTAAAGGGATCCTCCATTGTGTGTGTGTGTGTGTATGTATGTTAAAGGGATACTCCACCCAAAAATGAATATTCTGTCATCATTTACTCACCCTCAAGTTGTTGCAAGCAAACCTGTATAAGTTTCTTTCTTCTGATTGGAACCAAACAGTTGTTTGGCACCACTGACTTCCATAGTAGAAAAAAAATACTATGGAAGTCAATGGTGCCAAAGTTCCAATCGTTCTTTAAAATATCTTCCTTTGTGTTCATCAGAAGAAAGAAACTCACACAGGTTTGCTTGCAACAACTTGAGGGCGAGTAAATGATGGCAGATATTTCATTTTTGGGTGGAGTCCTACTTAAAGGAGTCGTTCAATTTAAAAAAAACTTTTGGTGATAATTTACTCACCCCCATGCCACCCAAGATGTCCACGTCTTTCTTTCTTCAGTCGAAAAGAAATTAAGGTTTTTGATGAAAACATTCAAGGATTTTACCATATAATGGACTTCAATAGGAACCAAACGGTTCAAGGTCCAAATGAGAGTTTCAGTGCTGCTTCCAAGGGCTTTAAACGACACCAGACGATGACCCTTTGAGTCATGACTCGAAAAAAGATTTGTTCATTTTGATAAACGAGTTTGAACAGAAGAGTCACGAATGCTCATCACAGAACAGATCAAGGCAAGCATTTGTGCTTATAAAACTTAAACTTTGTTATTTATTTTTGAAATGACCAATCGTTTCGCTAGATAAGACCCTTATTCATCGTCTGGTGTCGTTTAAAGCCCTTTGAAGCGGCACTAAATCTCTCATTTGGACCTTGAACCTTTGGTTCCCATTGAAGTCCATTATATGGAGAAAACCCTGAAATGTTTTCATCAAAAACCTTAATTTCTTTTCGACTGAAGAAAGAAAGACATGGACTTCTTGGATGGCATGGGGGTGAGTAAATTATCAGGAAAAGTTTTTTTTAAAAGTGAACTACTCCTTCAAGTGGGTCAAAAGAAGCAGTCTAAAGTTTTAACTGAACTAAATTTAAACTATAATGTACATTATGACATGCTATTATAAAGTGTGAGAAAATGTTACATTTAGTTCGCACTTGAGCATTTTATTTCTGTTATGAGTACTCCTTTTAAAACTATGTTTAAGTGTACTTCTTTTTCACAAGAAAAGGCAGAGGAGAATTACCAAGATGAAGGAGAAAAGGAGGAGGGAGGAGAGAGAATAAACGCAGCAGCTCACTCACACTGCAGGAGTTCTGCTATTGCTGCAGGATCGGTGGAGACATTCAGGATCTACAAGAAAAAAAAGAAGGGAGTTTACAATAAAGTTAGATGGCTTTTTAAATCTTTATTTAAAATAGATAGAATGGGAAATCACACCACCTTTTCAAACCTTATTTTCTCCCGAACCAATAATGGAAACACTGCAGGAAGACATTCTGACTTCCGGTATTGATTCATAAGACTCACACTGAGGTAAACATCATCTTTGGCTGGTAGATGCACACCTGGACAGGTTATCTAAAATACAAGTATGATAAAACAGGAAACAGAAAGGCACACAACAGTTTGCACTGGCCATTCACTTAGGGATAGTTCACCCAAAATGTTGTCATCATTTACTCACCCCTTGTTCTAAACCTGTATTAGTTTCTTTCTTCTGTTAAACACTGACAAAGATATTTAAAGAATGTTGGTAATCAAACAGTTAATGACCTCCATAATAGGAAAAAAATACTGTGAAAGTCAAAGTGTACCGTCAACTGTCAGTCTGGTTACCAATTATTATTTCGTGTTCAACTGAAGAAAGAAACTCATACAGGGTTGGAACTACTTGAGGGTGAGTAACGTTGTCGTTAAATAATGACAGAATTTTTATTTTTTGGGTGAACTATACCTTTAAGTACGCAACAGTTATCTTACTAAGACAATTATCGAAAGATCCTCACCGCCCTCAAATGAAGTTCAATGATCACTTTAACTGCTTTGTGGGACATTCTGAGCTTTGCTGTTACCGCTAGCGAACTGTTATTTTCCAGAGATCATTTATGGTCAATCCAGGAGAGCGTCGCGTTTCCATGGCATCATGTGCACAGGGAAATCCAGCCCATTTCCGCGATTCAATTTATTCGAACAGTTCATTTCAATGAACCGGTTCAGGTTCAAACACCACCCAGTGATTCTTTTGTGTAATTTAATGCGTCTCAAACAAATTGTTGCCATTTTTTGCTCATAAAAACATACTTTTGTTAAACAGAAATATAATTCAAACTCATCCAAAATATTACTAAAATTCATTTTAAATGTATTTGTATGCATAAGGCTTTTTTAAGATTATCTTTCATTTTAAAGATCATATTAACAACGTTTTCTTCGTGACATTTCTGCTATTCGGTCATAAACAAGGATTTGACTAACAATGGTCATTCTTCAAGACTAATTCATTGTTATTCGCGAAACGGTGCAAGTAACGCTTTGCTTACGAATAGGACTTTTATTTTGAAGCAGAAACTAACCGGAAATCAGAACATACAAAATAAAAGTCGTATGTGGTCGTAGTTTTTTTTTTTTTTTTTTTTTTTTTTTTTTTGTCATATCTCATTTGCTACATACACATACACCTTACTCTATCATTTATCAGAAAACCTGTCTGGATTTAATTTTAAAAAAGAAAAAATATAAATTTACTAATATATATGTATAATATTTATATATAACCAGGGATGGGCAGTATTACTATTTTGTATTTTGTTATACTATTTTGTATTTTAAAGCCTTTGGAAAAAATCTAATGTAATTTGTATTTAAATACATTTAAGATGAGTATTTTAGTATTTTATAATAAGGTTGGAATAAGTTGAGGATGTCATGATTAATTCCAGTCTTTCAAGATAACATGAAAGAACAAAAGAGCACAGACAAGTGAGAAAATAGTGTTAGCCAATCAGTCTTGATTGTTTGTTGATTTTGATCAACTACTAGGTTGTCAGTTGTGTTTAATAAAGCATTACTGCATGTTAGGGCTGGGTGATATGACACTACATATAGCATTGATATAAAGTGTGAATCGATTGAACTTTTTTCTAAATCGTTTACATAGAAAATCTTCAGCTTTTAGTTTTATTAATAAAACAATAAACTTTGAGTAAATAGCTTCAAATTAATCTAAATAAATTCTAATTTAAAAATTTTAGATACATTTTCTACTTTTAATAAACTTATAGAAACAAATAAATTAAAAAAGCATTGGACTACCTGGAAAAAAACAAAAAAAAAACAAAAAAAAAAAAAAACAGAGTTTGAAATTCAGTTTTTGCTGTGGTTTCAAAACTTATGTTGAGAATTGTGAAACCATGATATGTTTTGTTACTGTGAAGTAAAATTAAGATTTTGATCATACCGCCCATTCATATTCCCACAGTTTTACGTATGAATTACGTATTATACAGTATGAATTTTAAGAGTTCACCACAAGTAATAGACTACATTGTTACCTGGTCATAAATAAGCATATAAATAGTAATTGTCAGCAATAAATAAATAGATAAATAAAAAAGAAAGAAAGAATGACAGAGAGCAGAGATAATGTTAGGAATTTAACCCATGTAGTTTCTTCATTCACTGTGTGCTTGTGACAGTGCCATGCTAAAGTTTTATTTATTTAAAATATATATTATTTAATTATTTAAAACATATTATTTCGTGTTCAACAGAATACCTGTACTGGATGGCCAATTTCACATGTATTTTGTATATTATTTTCAAAACAATGTATTTGTATTTAAATACATTTTCCACACATTATTTTAAATATATTTTCATGTATTTATGCCCATCTCTGTACATACCTTCCTCAATCACCTGTCCTCTGACAACCAGGAAATCTGAATTTACTATTAACTGAATATATATATATAGGAAACAAGCAAGATCCTCTATTATAATTGTGGACAGGTATAGTTATTATTTGCAATATTTAATTGGTGCACAGCTGTTTCCCTCTGAGCCTCCATATTAAGCATAACCCTTTGTTTACTTTACCAGATGGTGAGATAAAATGACGACAGACAAATTTCACGTGCGTTTGGTTTATATGGTCAACGTCAAGGGTACCAGAAATACAGCTGAATACCAAGATAAGAAAAAACAAAAACTGCAAATAAAACTTGCACTTTAGATTTACAACTTAAAATAAATCTAACCAGCTACTTTTTAGGTACAATAATAAAAGTAAATCCAAGTAATACACTTGTGCGAATTCTCAACTGACCGACCAGCGAGTGCTGGACTGCACATGCTAGTTAGAAACCATCTAGAAAGAGCAAACATTCGTTTACGGTCAAAAACATTAAAAATGAGCATGACTAGGAAACAAAACCTGAACGGTATCAGTGACATTTTCATTGTATTAGAGCTAGTGCCTGACAGTTTTGTAAGACACCAATGGAAAAACTACTTCTTGGTAAATTCTAATAAACATCAGAAATAAAAGGATAAAACATGAAAGGATATATGATCGAATTAAAGCAAAAGTGCATCGGTTACTTCAGTTCTGAGAGCACAAGGCCACCAGAATGACGTCTATATACTGTTTTAAAAGGAAGAAAGAGAGGAGGGTGAGGTTCATTTCCCATTTGGCTCTATTCTCCATACACACTCTCGTCACTGTAGGCGATGTAAAGGAAGAAATCTTCTTCATGATGTTCCTGTGTGCGAGAACATGACATTACCAAAGGAACAAAATCAAACGACTTGGATATCGATGAGGAAATAGTGAAATACCTGGTACAACTGGCCCATGGTGGCAGAGGTAGGGGGAATGACATTGTTTACGAAGAAGAAGAGAGCATCCTCTGCTCTCAGGTGGATTCGTTTTCGGATGAGAAAGTAAAACTGGCCCACTTTTAAAAACAAAACAAAAAAAATCCATAATATAAAACAATACAGATAGAAAAACATACTTTAGAGTTGACAGTGCCCCTATCATGCTTTATCAGACATTACCTTTCATGTAGTGTGTTATATGGCTGTTTGTGAATGTAAAAGACAAAGTTTTAAAGATTAAAGTGCACGATAAATGGAGTGATTGTCTCCTTAAGGAATTAACTCATTCTGAACTGCCTCAAATGTGCGTCAGCATTTCCAGTCTTACTTTCTGCACGAACCTACGTAGGATTTAACACGTGTGCATACCACCAGCCTATGGTCTTCATTGGCTGCCCACGAACGACACATACTTTGCCCCGGTCCTTAAACACTAGCTGATTCTGGAAGGGTTTAGTTGAGGGCTGCAACAAACGATTATTTTGGAATTAATCGATTAATCTAACGATTATTAGAACGGTTAATCGACTAATCATTGATTATTGGAGAGCGTTTTCCAAACGATACGTTTTTGTTGACTTAAAACGCCGTCTCAGTGTGGACGGAAGGCCAAAACGGAGAGAAAAATATACGTTTTCAAACTAAAACGTATTAGTGTGGACACGGCCTTAGAGACGGAATCCTTTATCGAACTGTTTCAGAGACTGTGAGTAAAGAGGCGATGCTGCAGTGTATATTATGAGACAATTACTGTTTTTTGACCTTGGATGCGTGTAAACCTATCGTATGTAGGAGACTCCAAAACAAAATTAGGAACCTTTAAAATAGCATAATAGGGGCACTTTAAAGAGTACTTTTAGAAAAGCTCAACAAAAATGTTGAAGCAATCACTGACAGTGTAAATGAACAACTTTTAAAAATAAAATTTGACATAAAATGACTTACCCGTCAGGTCGGAGGGGACCAGGTATTTCTTCTTGTCTAGGTCACCTATTCTGGCTTTAGGAGCTTTTTCCACAATTACCTAGTACAGAAGCAAATATACACTTTTTTAGTAATGGTAGAGTTAACTAAGCATTATATGAAACAGAATGATGATTTACTTTCGATTGATTTTCACACCGTACTTATTTCAAGCCTACCATGGGTGATTTTTAACTTGGTGCAAAGAGGATCTGATAAAAGCTGTGCTATTTTTGATAATTAGGTTGAAGATGAGGAACAAGATAACTATACAAAACACTTTTGGACCCAAGATTACCCAAGACTACTTAAGTCCAGTGTAGCTGCATTTTTTGTTTTGTTTTATAAAAATGGTTTCCTCAAAATGAGTGTCCCCTCAAAAGTTATTTTTAAGAGTTTCTAAGCTATGCAATTTAATTCGATGAGTTTAAGTGGTCAAAAAAAGTCACAAATTGGCTGTTCACCCATAGGAAATGAAAGAAACACAGAGCAAATTTTTTTTTTTACATATGTTGAATAAAATCTATATATCAGCCACGATGTTGAACAAGCACAAAAAAATAAGTAGTGAAACTATACAAAAGATTCAAATGACGAACAGACAATGTGTGAACTTAAAAAAAAAAGCTTAACCATTAAAATGGAAAAATCTAATTTTATCGAGACATTACAGAGTTGTAAAACGTAGGCACGTGTTATATCCTGTACAATACTACAACTCATTTTAATATGTTGATTTTAGAATTATCAGTCATATTTGGACACCTAAAACAATGATTAATTTGAACCAGATAAAAAAATTAGTCACACACTTTGTATATGCTACAAAACACCACCTAATTTTGGTTGCAAGTGATTTAAACAAAAGGAATATAATGAAATCAATATTAAAATTTTCAAAATTTAATCTTTAGAGTATTGCTTGTTTGGATGGCTTGGTTATAAGGTAAACAAAGTCAACCTTCTGAATGTAAACATGTTGACTATAGGACACCGAGACTATTTTAAGATTCACCACTTTAACGTGGTCCTGAATGTATTATTTTACCCATAACCAAAATTTAAACATGTATTTTTTGTTAAATACACACATATACAATTTAAATACACCGCATTATACTTAAGTTCAAGCTTTTCACAAAGCCTTGCAGATTAAAGCAGATGAGACCATGAAAACAAAACGATGTGAATGAATATTGAATTGTTCACCTTTCAAAGATTTGAAAAAAGTGATTTTGATTTATATAACCGTTCAAATACGCCATTAACAAGCATAACATGGGAAGACTGTTCATTTTAATAATAATAATAATAAAGAATTTCAGATTATACATCAACGTGGCCTTCAGCAGTTTCGCCCTTCACGTGCTACTGAAGCTAAAGCTGTTTTTGTTCGTGTATGCTTAAAAAGAACGAATGAACACAAGATTTGTTTGGCCACGTTCAAATAATGTATATCAATAACGCCGTTCACGTTTTTACTGGTTTGTTGTGGTTCCCTATTATAACGCGAGCTTCTGTTTACACATTTCAAACGATACAAACCGACTTACAGGAACCCTGTCTGGATATTTCTTCCTGATTTTCTCTCCCTCTGATCGCCTCTTCTCAAAAGGATGCTCTTCTTTGTATTGAAACTTCATGGTTGCTAAAGGAAGAGTAAATTTGTCTCAGAAACACACAGAAGTGCCAGAAATGTAACGAACGCTTCTCTCATACACAGCTGCAAGTGCTTTTCCTTCAGCGCATTAATACGGGCACAGTATATTTACATTATTTTTGTCAACTCAGACTCCACCACACATCCTAAAAACTATTACTATTATTTAAAGTATTTGACACAAGACGTATCGAAGGTCCTCGATTGTTACTAAAGTGTTTTCTGACGTTTCGTTGTTATTTGTAAGGTAGGGACTACTTTCTCGGTTGTACACACTGTAGAATTGTCAAGCGGTGCTCCGGTCAGTCATATGACTATCTCCCCTCACTTCCGGTATTCGGTGACGCAGGGGTGTTGTGCAAACGGTCATTTGTTTATGACTGAATAAATAATTAACAATTTATATTAATCGCTCTTAACGTCACCAACCTGTTCTCTTTTGTAAACGTAACATTAAAAAATGTTACAGCATTATTACAAGATTTATAATCGGCTTTTGTCGTGTCCAGTAAAAATACTTGTACGGTCAAACAATTTTATCAAGTTTATGCCTAAAACAAGAAAAAAAAATTGGCAAAGCACAGTGACTTTGTACAGAATCATATCATCCTGACCCATGATTATTTGTAATTAAAATGGTAGACACTAAATAACTCAAAATGTTTTGCTTTGCCCATTTTTTTTTTGATTTTGCCAAGGAGAGAGAGTGTGTACACACATACATATATACATATGCCTAAGCTTTTTTTGTGCAGCAAGAGGAAAGAAGACCTTTGTTGCCTACTTGAAAAGTAGAGTATACCATTAATAAGACAGTAAAAGGAAACTGAACCCAAAGTACAAGACAGTGACACGTTTTTATTAATAACGTGCACAGGTCTATGGACTCCTTGTGTCCCAGGAAGCTGCCTTGAGACTTAACAAGTGTTTGATTGATGAGAACAGAATTGACATTATCTGACAGGTGCACAGAGAAACCAACAAGGCCTTGAGTAAAAAAAAAAAAAGGTGTCTGTTGCTCAGTCAGCTCTTCAATACAATGAAGTACAAGTTTCAGAAATTCAAGTCTTGTCATTATTACATTTTCAGGAAAGAAAAAAAAAATTGTAAAAAGGCGCCCAAGTGGTAGGATTTCATAACCAACCACATACATTCTTGTAGAGAAGAATTAGAGCAGAAAGGCTTAAAATCTGTCGATAAGCTTCTTCAAAGCACATATTCTATTACATCCTCCCTGATAATCATGATAAATTCATTTACAGGATAACAATTGACCAGATTAAAAAAGAATTTGCTGCAGAATATGGATAATAGCATCTTCCACATTCTGAATTTGGACAGGTCTACCATACAGATGTCGTTAAAACCCATGTTTCCCAAGACAGTACCTCAATAATAGCATACACAACTCTACAACAATAACCCCCAACTGGTCTGTGTCATCAATAGTTTTCCAGTGAACTCTATTAGATGTGTGTGGCCAGTCTGTTTAGTAGATCTCCGTTTGCGCCACCTTTAGAAGTGAGGTATGACGTCCCAAACTGGAATTGAAGACGCAAGTCATGAAAAGGTCTGTTTTTATCTCGTTTCAGTCTCCAGTCACTCCATATCTTCAAATAATTAAAAAGAAAAACAGCAGATGTCCTCATACACACATTGCACAAACATAACTCGCACACGATCAGCATAGGTAGAACTGTAAGGCAGAGACTCCATTGTGAAGAAGGGAAAAAAACCTAGGCAAAAAAGCTCCCTGAAACATCCTAAAGTTTGCCTTTTCCATCCCCTTTGAGTTCAGAATTGACTCTCGTCCTGATAGACCTCATGAAAGGCCGTTTTTGAAAGGCGATGAGTCAAGAGTCGAGGGAGAATGATCAGGCGGATGTCAAATAGGGAAGCAGTTCGACAAAAACAAAACAAATAAAAGAACGGACTTGAAGAAAGCCCTCGGTCGGATGATCACCAGAGTCGATGCTGGTGGAGATTTCTGCTCAGGACGGACCGTACGTCTGCGGTGAACCTGAAGAGGGAACACATAATGAAGTGGTGCTATAAGATTTCAAGTGAACAGCATACAAATTGTTCCATGTTTTAGTTACTTTTAAGATCCTTACCTTAGTGCATCCAGCATGGGCAGCAGGTTGAGAAGTGCTGTGTCACTGGGGTCACTAAACCATGACTTTATAGGTATTGCATTATCTATGGGTCAGAAAAGAAGTGAAAACAATTACACATTCAAACCAAACACGTTCTCCACTTTTTCCTCAGTAGACCTTTTATAATAAATGGGTAATTCAATAAAAAAATGGGCTTTCAAGAAAACTTGGATGTCTATACGGTAGAAAGGTGAAATCATTTCCGAAGGCTGTTATCTTCCCTTTTGCCAAAACTTAAATTTAACTGGTAGGGAACAGGTAATAACAAGTAGGAAAACACCCATAATGCACTGGGCATGTTGTTGTCCAAGGCCACTCCACGTCTGTTTTGGATAGGCTTGACCAGTCAAAAACCGCTTTGATTGAGTAGGAAACACTCTTAGCAAACTTTTAGACACAACAGTGCTGACTTGTAATGTTCCTGGGTGCAAAAATGCAAAGAATAAACATTTAGCGGGAGCAAGATATTTTCGGTTTCCAGTGAAGGATCCAGAGTGTTGTAGGCAAAGGCTGCAAAGAATAGGAAATATGAAGACGACGGGACACTGCGACGGAAAATGTGAAAAATCTGTGTTTGTAGTCTACATTTTAAACTGAATGACTATGAACAGTGTTTTAGATGAAACAGAGCGGGAAAAAAACTAAAGAAACCGCCATTTCATCCGTTCACTTAGAAGAAGACGAACGGGGAGAGCACCTTCTGCCAAACCAACCGAAATGTAGGCTGCCGCCATAGTATTTTTACGATAATACTGTTTAAAGAGTAGATGAAGTAGGTACTATACATTTTTCAGTGATAAACCTACCCTTACAATAACAGATCTGTTAATAACCCTGTAAGGCTTTGCAAAATTACAAAATTGAATTGAGAATGACTCCTGAATTCCAATTCAAAAACAGGATCTAGAATTACAATTCGAATTTGAATTAAAGGAAGCAGAATAGCAATTCAATAAAAATTCATATACATATTTTAAGTGCCGTGTTTAGCAATGAAGCTTCACAGTATATCTCAGATATTGCATTACATATTCATAACTACTTACATAACAGGAAATGTTTTCCTCCAGCAATTAATGTTAAAAGTTCTAGTCACAACAAATAATTAAGTTTGATTTATTGTAATTGTAATTTTGTGGAACATGATGGAACATGACTCAATTTCTCAAAATTACTTATTTAAAAAAAAAAAAAAAAAATTATATTTTTTATTAATATTACTTAATATTTGAAAAAAAAAACTATTTGAGGGGGACATTTGTTTTTATATATACAGTATATATTTTAGAACAAAATGTATGCAGGGTTGAGGATGTATGCAAGGTTGAGGATGTGTAATTAAATTATGTTATTAAATTACAAAATGAATGTAATTGTATTTAGTTGTATTACTGAGGTAAAATGTGTAATTCAATTAGTTACTAATCAAATCAAAAGGAAATAAAGTAATCCAAATAAAATAATCCAAACCACATTTATAATGGGTGACTTATAACAGTGTGCAATTACATTACCATACTGTGTGGAATTTCTTTGAATTGCCATGATTTTAATTCCACTTCCTGTCATTCCTATTCCAATTCAAATTCAATTCAAATTCGAATTCATGAATTGAATGGAGGCCAATTCTGAAATTCAGAATTTTGCACAAGCCTGAACCGTGTCGATCCGACTCTCAGTGGGCGGGGACACAAAAATGTGCAAGTAAAATCTATATTTTGTCAAATGGACTTGCTGAAGAAATAAACTGGAATTTCTCAGTCCAGCTAACACACAGAAATAGAAAAACACTGTTCATTTATATACTATCGTCATTGTACCAATACAAAGTGAGTTGAAAATCAGTAAACATACATTACATTTGTGACTAAATATGCGGTTACATTCATCATTGTTGATCACATGGATTCGCTGACCAACAGAAATCTGCTTAGTTTGAAGGCGACTTCATACATCGCTACACTATTTTGACCTTTTTTGTCAGTGAAATTTCTCTCGTGACAACAAAAGAACATCACAGAGCAGTAAAATGTGTTTTATTCAAGACCAGGATCAGTTCTTTCTAAAGTGATGTTTAAATTGGTATTGATTGCTGTTTTTCTATTTAGTCATTTACTTTCCATCCTAGAGTTCAGATGTTCATTATATATACGTGTATGATCAATTTCAACTTCAAAAGTCAACTTTATAATTTACTTCCATAATGTAATGCATTTCAGAGTAAAATTAATACAAAAAATAGGGGAATTCATCAGGAATTGTTTGGATTCTAAAAGTTTTCTGTACAGGACTATATAATATGATATATAAATCCTATATATGATATTAAATCCTGTTTTTGCATATGGCATACATCACTGTGATGCTAAAAATGCTAAATGGCCTACAGTACACATCATGCAGTGAGACCAGCTGGGCAACTCTTCGCACACCAGTTAATCCTGCAAAGGAAGCAGTGCAAACTACAGCGCGTGGTTGAAATCACGTTATAGTCTTACCTGGATGACTGCGATATGCCCCTGGCGAGTTGTCAAGAATGACTACACTTGATAAGTCATCATGTACAACGGACAGGTCTTTAATATAACTACCTGAATCCAGTGTACAGTGCTGCACAAGATAAAGAAACGGAGAGTATTGTTGAAATATATCCTTGACTAATTTCTGCCTTTTCCATATTTCTCATAGGAAAGGTTTAAGAACAATGAAAGGTAAAGAGTTTCAGTGGTTACCTGTCTGTAGTATCTTCTTTTTAGGATTCCCTTGTTGTTATCCAGCTTATCAGCTACTGCAGAGCCATAGATCTCCATACTAGCAGTGAAAACTACTAACTCATACCACTGACTGACCACCTCTAAGAAGAAGTCGACATGCGGCCTTTTATGTACAAAGAATCTGACTGGGTGTTTGTCTATTACCACCTGAAAAAAAAAGACAGTTATTCATGATTAATCGAGAAGGATTTTAATAATATTAATAATCAGGGCTGTACTTTGCAACATGTCACACATGCTATGATAAATTGTTCTGCAAGATGAAAACTTACCAAGACAGACCTGTTTGTTTTTACGAAACGAGAGCCATTTCATGCACATCACGTAATATAAATACACTGGCGCAATGAAGTAGCTACTGCTTAAAGTTTACCGACACATTATTAGAGTGATAAACAAATAGACATGATTGAGGAACAGCATAGAACATATTAAGCGGTGAAAAATAACTCAAAACGGTACATGTTACAACAATATTATAGCAGTGTTTTAAAAAAGGTTAACATACAGCCCTGATAATAATAGCCTATAATTATATTTTTTATATTTTAATATGTAATAGTTTTAATAATTATTAATTATTTTACTTTAAAAATGTATAATATATATATATATATATATATATTATGTTACAGCAATATTATAGAAATATTATATATATAATATTATATTATACGGTACATGTTACAACAATATTATAGCAGTGTTTAAAAAACGGTTAACATACAGCCCTGATAATAATAGCCTATAATTATATTTTTTATATTTTAATATGTAATAGTTTTAATAATTATTAATTATTTTACTTTAAAAATGTATAATATATATATATATATATATATATATTTATGTTACAACAATATTATAGCAATATTATATATATATTATATTATACGGTACATGTTACAACAATATTATAGCAGTGTTTAAAAAACGGTTAACATACAGCCCTGATAATAATAGCCTATAATTATATTTTTTATATTTTAATATGTAATAGTTTTAATAATTATTAATTATTTTACTTTAAAAATGTATAATATATATATATACTATATATTATGTTACAACAATATTATAGCAATATTATATATATAATATTATATTATACGGTACATGTTACAACAATATTATAGCAGTGTTTAAAAAACGGTTAACATACAGCCCTGATAATAATAGCCTATAATTATATATTTTTTATTTTAATATGTAATAGTTTTAATAATTATTAATTATTTTACTTTAAAATGTATAACATATATATAAAAAACTATATTTATAATTTGAATAGTTTTTCATTTATTTCATTTATTTTATAATTTTTTATATAAGAATATCAAAATCTTTATTTTGTAAGAGCAACAAATAGGAGCTGCTAGATAATGAACTATTATAGAGCCAAGCATAACTAGAAAAAACATAACCATAAATAGAAATTTCCATGAACCTCCCTGGCCTGGAATCACAATACCTGACATTCCTACGTTTTAAATGAGCGTTGGTCTATAGATGTGCATTTTATAGTGCAAATTTAATGTAGTCTCTAAAAAAATGTTTGATCTTACTTTGAGGATGAAGTCTGGCGGTGTACCAGGCCGAACTGTAGGTCTGAGGACTCCATCGTGATGCGAATGGATCAATGTCTCGTCAAGATCTAAAACTAGGATCTTTCGCTTCACGGTGTCTGAACATGAACACAAACACACATTGACAGGTCAATAAACGTACATGAAAAGACTTCACACAAACACAACACTGTCTCAATTCGACTGTCTCAAAGACAAAGTACACTCAGATTGGGCATGTTAAATCTCACCGGCAGCATTGTGATAATAATAACGTCTAACTTGAGCAGAAGAAAAGATATACTCACTGAGTCGGTTTCTGGAAATGGGGGACAATGCTAAAATGTCATATCGCACTGTTTGATACTGGATTATCTACAACAGGAAGAAGACAAAACAGGAAACAGCCACCTCAGTACAGCACAGTGCATGACACATTGCAGCAGAGGACATTGTGTGCACAGTCTGCACACCTTTTACAGTTTATTTAGCAAGATATAATATCTAGGCCAACATTTATTAACTCTGAACTTTTCAGAACTCAAAAGTAAATAAAGATCATTTAATAATCAATCACATGAAAGCACAATAAAAAAAAAAGCTTGCTGAAGCAGATGGCTTTACCGGTCCGGTACATTATCCAGAATTAATTTTTTTTAAAAGTACAGTAAATTTACTAATACAGGAGTATCTATCCATCCATTCATTCATTCAATATTTCTTTATCTCTCTCTCTCTCTCATATTTTCTTTTTTATTCCCCCCCATTCAACATGTTAATGCCATGTACTTAATTTTTTTATGAACATTTTTTAATTATTTATGTTTATATTTATTTTATTTATAAAAAGCAATATTTAATTAAACATTACTACTAAGAATACGCATTAGGCCGCTTCTGCTCTTCATATTCAAGATTGGCAAACAAAAATAATAATAAAATAGAATGATCATTAAAATTTACTATAGAAATCTCTCCATGCCTAATATGTTATTAAAAATTGTCTAGGCCCAGAAATCGACAATTTAGCCATTAATACAGGGGTTTTCGTGACCACGAGAACCCTAAATTAGTCAAAATTAACTTAAGAGGTGTCCTGGACTTGCCTTATTTAAAAACTTCAATTAGCTTACTCAAGTATGCAACTGAGCTCAAAGTCAGATCACTGTCTCTTTAAGAGGTCCGAGACCCTCTGCTCCAGTCCAGCACTCACCACAATGTGGATACTCTTCCTCTCTTTCTCCAAATCCCTCTCTTCTGAGCTATCTTTAGCTCTCCCAGCTGTCTAAAAGTGTCAGAGGAACTTCGGAGAGAACAGCCAAGCGAAACTGCCAGGGTGACTTTGAAAAGGGGGCTGTTTATTCCCAACTTGCATTAGGCCTCAATAAGGACTCATTCATAATATCAGGTCAAGTTGAACCGACCTGATGGTTGCATGAGAAGTGTCCGCTACTCCGGCACCCGTATCAGAGTCCCAGACGAGTAATACTTCTATAATTGCGTCTTAATGATCATCTTAAAGATTATTATACAACTGGCTCGCCAAAGCCTGTTGTGCACAAGGGGATTAGAGCCTGTTTTCCTAGCCAAAGTGTTTACATACGCTGAGCTAAAGCATGTGACTTGTTTATCAGCTACTTTTGTAAAAACAAAAACCTACTGATTATTACTATTGTTATAAATTAAACAAAAACCTACTGATTATTACTATTGTTATAAATTATGAGTCCTCTATTTTTATAAATATTTTTAAAAAATTGTTTTTGATTTATCCATCTAACCCTGATCATTATTGCTTTAGGCTCACAGTAAAATATCATATACATGTTACTAGTCTAGTTTTTAATGGGTCGTTCGACTATTTATATTTTATTTAAGCTTGATTTGAATTGACAACATTTTGTTTTCATTAGTTTGATTAAAAACAATAACACTGGTTGCAAAGTTTTGCACTTATCTCCCCTAATCATTACTGCTTTAGACGCATAGGGAAACGTAATAATTTCATGAAGAAAAATAACTAATTTCGGTGTCAAGTCTTATTTTACACTAATGGTACAAGTTCGGCTGTTTATTAACGCTTTAGCCCAACGTAAAGTGTCACATTTACCCAATTTAAGAAGTTTACAAATCTGCTGTCATTAGTTTGTAAATGTCAGTGTGTTTAATGGAATCATAACACGTTATTCTTCATAACCAGCAAACAAGTTATGCAGTTACCAACTAAATAAACTGTCTTAATGGACATGTGTGTCTCTCTAATGAATCACAGACCACTTGCACTGAATAAACATGGGTAACACTTTATTTTAATGTGTCCCTGTTACTGTGTAATTACACATATAGTAATTAACTACATGTACAGTACTTACTATAGGGTTAGGATTAGCTGCATGTAATTATGCCTATTTAATAGTTACTATAGTAAATACACGTAACGTATAACAAGGACACGTTAAAATAGTGTTACCTAAACATGACATAAAAAGCCACTGGCTACTTTATTAACATCTAGGAGATTAAGAATGATTTACAAACCTATGTTTCCATCCAGGTGTCTGTTTTCCCTCCAGACACCTGCGTGAAAGTTAAGTGCCAGCCAGGTCATGAAACAAAAGTTGCTCAAACATGAAAAGGACACTCACCGTTCGTATGTGCTTCCTGAGGATGTATAAAAAGAAGCTCCACAGCCTGGATGTCACGCCGAGGAAAGTGCGCACACCGAGCAGACATTGGCGGGTCTTTAGCATGTCAACCATAACACCAGAGTCCGTGAGGTGTGTTTTACACCGCTGACAAGAGCAACACAACACACCTGTGGAAATAAGATCCTGCCAACCATTCACAACTTCACACCTCACGCGTCTTGATGTGATTCAAACAAACGAGTGGAGGGTGCTAAAGTGCAGCGTTTACAAAAAAGTGCGTCGGTTATATATATATATAAATATCACTTGGTGAATGTCTTTGTCTTTATCTTTAGTGAGGTAGTTGCTCTGTCCGGCTCCTTCAAATGCTCGCTGGCTAAGATGGTCAAACAAACTGGAGTGTCGAACAAATGTCTCCGTTCTGCCAAAAGCCGCGAGAAGTGTGATTGTCCATCTGCTGCAACATTAAAACCAAAATGTGGATTCCGCTTCTTTTTGATAATCTTCGAGAAAGCGAAAAGAAAAAGCGTACGATTTCTTAGCGCCGAGAACAGTTTAAAGCCAATACGGTAGAGCAACACGGGCCGCCATCGCTCCCCTGACGTCACTTCCGCGAAGAGACAAAGTTTGTGCTCACGTGGCCGCGGCGTTTTTCAAAAATACTTTTGAGTTCCCATTCAGTGTTCACCAGCGAGAATTCAAACCGTAGGAAGCTTCCACAATTTCCTGTCATTTAATTTATTTCACTGATGATAGTGGTGAAGTAAAAAACAAGTCCTTATTTTTTTTGTGATATTAAATTATTGAATTCCCTCACCAAAAGATTATTTCAGAAGTCACCATGAAATCAAAATGTAACATTCTTTTCAAAATATTGGAGTATATATTATAAATAATCCATGCACATCCATTTTTTTATTCTGACATCTACTGGTGTGAGCCGACGGCGGGACAACCTGTCACTCACATGAGATCGACCAATAGCAAACCAGAACAATCCAACAACCCATTCAAGCCCCTCCCAACGTTATTTTCTTGTTCGAGAAGCCGTTTCATGTTGAATTTAACCTTCAAATGGTCTGTTTACAATTCTGGGCTTCAGGGTAATACCCCAACAATTGTACAAAAATATATCATTTTTTTTGTTTACTTCTCATCTTTCCATTAATAATGCTGTGTTTTTGGAGATATAAAGTACTTTTGTATCCACAATTCCTCATCTACACCATTAGCTTGCATATGAAATATAATTTTTTATGATACATTACATTTATGCTCTAGTACTAGGCCTTCATTTCTGTGTACAGATTTTCAGATTTATGCTGGATTTATTATTTATTTATTTGACACATGAAGAAAATATATATTTAGCTTTTTTCACATTTCCCAGTTATTTCAATGTGGGGTCATATTGACCCCGAGGACCATAAGCGAATACATTTTTTTTACTTACCTTCTGAACAACCAAATAAAGCCCAGTTTTTAATGTATGAAAAGTCACAAAATCTTTTTTCCACTGAGATGAAGGGACCTTTTTTTTGTTACGTAAAAGTCATTGACGTCGTATAGACCCCATGACCCGATTGAGGGCTACGCATGTTACATTGTTACTCCAGTAGTTGGAGACAAGCAAGTGTCACTAACTTTATTGATTTGTTATATTTCGTCAGGCACAAAACACCCAATGTCTATTGTCAGTGTAACAATGTATGAATCACAGCTCATTCACAAACCACTTTCCAAACAAGCAGCTGTCTGTTGGTTTACTCACACATCAGATCCAGTAAACGGAAACTCAAACATGCTCACTTGACGCAATAACCAAAGGTTCATTCTCATGTTAAACAGCACATTTGAACTTCCCCAAAAACCAACAAGGTTTATTCTTGCAAGTCAAATAGATTCGGTTGAGCTTCTGTTTATTTTCGCTGATCAATGTTTAAATGTGAATAAAAGCTTAAATTGAATCTGTTCATCATATAAAGCAATCGTGTTTCATCAGAAAATTTGGACTTAACCACTAAATCCATATGGATTCGTTTACAATCTCTTTATGACCTTTTTAAAGCTTCAAAGTGGTAGTTGCGTAGCTGTCAATGAAGAGACAGAAAGATCTCAGATTTCATCAAAAAGATATTCATTTGTGTTCAGAAGGTGAACTAAAGTCTTGGGTTTGGAATGACATGAGTCATTAATAAAATAATTTTCATTTTAGGGGGAAAAACCTTTAATAACGCTGGTCAACAAAGCTTAAATCAAAAATGTGTACAATTTGTATGCATGTTCGACTTTCAATATAATTTTATGGATAATTGACTGTATTTTATTTTGTTTGGAGCATGTCTGAGGTCACATGGCACAAAGTTTGGCTATTGTCCCATGAGCTTTGTTCAAGATCTCCACCAAAAAGTGAAAAGCTGCAAGTCTACAACACATATATAAAACCAGAATGATATAAACTGTACAAAATGAGATAAGAAATGTGTCAAGCATAATCATAATTGGGTAGTTATGCTTAAATATTATCAAATCAGTGCTTGAAAATAAGTGCTTTTTATCCACAAATATAAAACTGCATAACATTACTAAGAAGTTCATCAATTATGTCAGAATAAAAATCCTCAAACCTGGCCTTGTAATAGCTGAGAACAGACTGACTATTTGATTCATAATAAAATAAAGAATCATAAATAAATAATTTATAAAGATGGAGTTGACATTCCCAGATTTAGGACATGATGTGTCTTCATTCACACATCAAGATCATCATCTGGATCCTCCTCATCAAAGTCATCGTTGGCATCAGGCTCGTACATGATCCGTCCCGAGCCAGGAGTCGGCCTCAGAAGAGCTGATTTTCTGGAGGAGGGGGGGGGGGGGTGGGCAGCATGAAAGGCTGAACTTCTCAGACATCAAAATTGTTCAGATTACAGTTTCCTTGTTACATATTTTACATGTATTAATATAACAGTAAATTATGCATAATTACATAACTAACTAACCCTAAACCAAACCGTACTTTAACCCTACAGTAAGTATATGTTGTTACCTAAAATGTACAGTATAGTCAAACTATAACAAGAGATCCTTAAACTAAAGTGTAACCCAGACTTTTTGTTTTTAATAAATAATTAATCGATTTGTTTTAAAAACAGTATTTTTAAAACTGTACACTAAAATTACGAAAAATTGTTTTTGTTCATTGAAATAAAGTTGAAATATAAATACTAAATGAAAAAAACAAAACAATGGAAATTATAAAAGTAACTAATACAAAAATTTAGGTGTAAAATTGCTAAAGCTGAAATATATTTGAATTAAACCTAATTAGAAAAATACAAAAATATAAAATAAAATTACTAAAACTTTAAACTAAAAACATAAAAATAAATTAATTCAAAATATTAATACATATATGAATGGTATATAAATTATACCAAAGTCTCTCTCTCTCTCTCTCTCTACTCTCTATATATATATATATAATGGTTGAATATTAGACAGTGCACTAATATATCTATAAATGGGAAAAACTTAATAAGATATTTACTGAAGCTGCTGTTAGAAGCTCAGATTTAGAAACAGTCAGTGTTCTGATACGAGCGCTTAGGACTGCATATGCACATTTGCTGGCACATCCGAAAAAAATGCAGTTTTTTGTCATGATTTAAGCTTTTAGAAACAACATTTTTGGCTGTTTATATAGACAACAGCAGCGTTTTGGGGGTTTGAAACGCAAACTTTTCAAAACAGGTTTCAAAATGTATGTTTTTTGAAAACAATACTGGTATCATCTTTGTGTAAGCCCAAAGAGAAGGACATGAATAGTTGAAATAAAGTCGTTATTTTTGTTTGTTTGTTTTTGCTCACAAAAAGTGTTCTCGTCATTTGATAAAGATAAAATTGAGTAGGATACACTGTAGTCACTTGGACTATTTTAACGATGTCTTTAATAACTTTTCGGGGCCGTCAAGTTTCAATCCCTCAAGAAGCCTATGGACAAGTATGGAGGAGTGATCCAGCTCTCAGATTTCATCAAAAATATCTTAATTCATGTTCTGAAGATGAAAGAAAGTCATACGGGGTTGGAACAACATGAGGGTGAGTAAATACTCACAGAATTTTCTTTTTTGGGTGAACTATCCCTTTAAATATCATTATGACTTTTTATTAAAGCCAAAATGGTGTTTAGCTTTTCAGTCATTGACAACCAATTAAACATTCACCATGCATTCTAGATAGTCAGCTTGCTGACAATTCTAGAATAATGGTCAAATACAGGCTATTTTGTTATACAGTAGGCTTCAAATGATTATTCATAGATGTATATATGCACTAATGATGTGACAAAGTTATATAGCTGACTGTTGTGGTGATAACTAAAAAAGAATAGCAGTCAGAGCAGCAATCGTTCTCCCCTCAGCCATGTTTAAAGTGTATGGCCCGCCCAAATCTGGGGTATTGGGTATTAAAATGATTGAAAAATTGAAATTGATCTGATTTACGATAGCACAAGATAGCTGTTTTAATCAATAGAGGTCTCTTACTTCTCTTTGCTAAATACAAATGGCAGAGCCACTTTCTCCTTGGCTTTTCTCTCCTCCTCAGACAGGCGTAGATTGAAGGTCAAGTTTGATGCCGGATCAGCCTGTTCAGATCACAGTGAAAAAAAAAGTTACAACAAAAACCTCCATCTAAAGTCATTGAGAATCAAAGCGGCTTTGCTCACCTCTGCTACGTTTTGCTCTTTCCGCACATGCCCATGTTGATGGAGTTTGGCCTGTACAGAAAGGGTCACGTCCTCGGACACATTGAAATACTCTTCCTAAAAATGGATTACACGCTTATGATTTTAGTTCAGAATCACATGTTTATTCAGAGTAAAACCTCATTTCTTACCTCTTGCATAACTTTGCCTGACTTTGTGCGTCGTGTAGTCGTAGCCACAGCATGATGTTCATTGTTTGCAGGTGCCACAGAGATAACAGTACTGGCTAAGTGGCTTACAATCCCTACAACACCTTGTAGGTGCAAATCTGAATGTAGGAGACTTATAATAGTTTTAATATCTCCTCCTAGTGGTCAGTGGAAAAAACAAACAAGAGCATTATTTCCTAAGTCTTGAATTAGTCCATACTTAATGCCTGCTACAGACTGTGTGATTTCAGCAATCCTATAAGATCATTACAAATCACACTGTACGACATGAATCTAATAAACTGGGTATGACATGCATGTAGGGTACTACGATGATGACACTTATTGAATGCCCAAAATCACACAATGCGTCAATGTGAAATGTTTCACCTTTTCTGAGCTCTTGAAGTCTTCGAGAGATGACAACAGGGTCGTGATGTCTTAAAACCAATGAGAGGGAGTCAATAACAAGTACTGGTGCTTTGACATGCTGCGAGTCTTTGATGAGCTTCGTTATGTGTTGAGAAGTGAGCTGATCGACGGTGAAAGATGATCTGCACATCCAGCCGAGGGGATCAGGGAAACCCTTATGAAAATGAAGCCTTAGACACACAAAACACATGAGAAAGTATTTCAGTGGCAAAATACATAAAATCAAATCCTAAAATAGACTGTCCTGAGTGGTAAAAGAATGGAAGTAAATTAATCATTAATATACTAATATATTTAAATATTACACTGTTGTTAATGCCCTTACAAAAGGTGTTAATAAACTGTTGGGAGAAACAATGGTCACTATAAATAATAACAAATAAATATTATCCTACATAGTTAGCAAAATAATAATAAGATAGCAAAATAACCAGGCTTATCAACTTAAAAATAAACATATTATTTATGTCAAAGGCTATGCATATTATGGCACAAATTAATAAATTGCTTAACATGGCTAATATTAATACCTTTACTGTTGTTTTTGCATATATAACATTTGTTAATTAACATCAGTGATAAATAATGGGAAATGAAAAAAATATAAAGTAACTAACAATATCATACACAGTTAAGGTAACAAAATAACCACCAGGCTTATAAACCTAAAAAAGAAATATATGTGGCACAATTTTCAGTACAGGTTCTTTTGTCACTTGGTACTTTGGCTATTATTAATAAAATATAACATTTCTGCTGATGTTTCAGCAAAACTTAAAATAAAACTGCATATTCTAATTTTAAGTTAATACTATTTATTATCAAGGCATTAGCCAGTAATAGTAAAACTTAGTACTTTAAATGTAAAATGCCCTTACATTTTCTGAATGTTACATTTTCAAAAAAGATTAGTCTGGATATACATACAATATTTATGTTTGTTTTGCATACATTTAAAAGAAAAAAAGTTTAATTTTAGGGAGATTTTTATTTATTTTAGCACAATAAACTGTTTAGTTTGGTGCTGTGTCACCACTTGTAAAATCTTCTTGAGTCCTGAAACAAAACAGTTGAAAACCACTGTACTATGATATTTAAAGATTTTAAATGATGTGCATCCTAAATTACACACTGTCAGGACCATTTAATATACATTTCTATGATGTAAAGTGCTTTTAGGTGTCACCATATGCATAAAAGCATGAGTTGATCTCTCTGTTAATCTCTCAACAGAGAGATCAACTCATGCTTTTATGCATATGGTGACACCTAAAAGCACTTTACATCATAGAAATGTATATTAAATGGTCCTGACAGTGTGTAATTTATACATAGATATTAACATCAGTGTTAATATATATATATATTAATGTATGATATATGATATATATATATCATTATACATAGATATATATTAACATAACATATACATATCTATATATATAGATATATATATAGATATGTATATGTATATAGTTTATTTAACTCACTTCTGCACACAGCTTCTGTCCAAGCCTTCACACACTTCTGTTTCACTCGCCTCGAATCCCAGCACATGTACGTCCTCGCCCCTTTAAAAGATTTGAACAAAAACCAAACACTGTAAAAACTTAATGCAAGTCATTAAAAAAATGAATAAGAAAAATCTGCAGACAGGAACTTGCCTCTTTACTGCTGCATTAATAAAACACCTGAGGATGCCCCGACCTGAGCATTTGACAGTATCTGAAACGAACAAACATATATTTACTATACTCAGCAGTGTAGAAATGTACAAACGCGGGGTAAGAGTATTGATATTACCTTGAATGAGTATGAATCCTCCAGCCTCTGCTCCCTGTAGCACATCTAGCAGCATGACTCAAACGCTCATAAACACTATTAGCTAACAGCAAAACAAATCACTTTGGGGCTTGGCAAGCCACTGGATGGCTTATTACACCAGCTCTATTGATTAAACATCTTAAAGACCCAATTAGAATTCAAAACTCGTGGTAATATAAAAGAGTTATGGTAAAATTCACGATCAACACGAGTTTGATTACAGCGAATACTCAATTTCCCAAAAGCACAGCGGCAACTCGACCCGTCACCCGTGCTCTTTCTTCTGCATCGCTGTTTGCCAGCTTGAGTAATGCATTAGCGCCACCTACTGTGCTGTAGTATATAGTGCATGAGTATGATAGAATAAAAGATTGAAAACCCCCTGATGTCATCAAACACATTTGATAGGGATAGGGATGGTTCACCCAAAAATTTCATTACTGACAACATTTACTCACCCTCAAATTGCTCCAAAGCTGTATACATATATTTTTGAGAATATTTCTATAAGTCAATGGGGCCTATCAACTGTTTGGTCAACCATATTCTTCAAAACTACTTCAAAAGTGAACTGTCCCTTCTTCAAAAGTGAACTATCCCTTTAACCATGTGTTATGAGTCTCTTGTTTTTAACGCCTCTATGTCTGAACAGCAAGGATATTTTTAATTTATTAAAGAGGCTGTAAAGCTATTTGTTTCCTCATAATCGTTTAATAACACTTCAGATGAGTTGGTTTGTTTTTGTCATTATTTTGTTTTGGTTTATTTTTATTGTTCTGAGTTCTTTCAGTCTAATTTGTTCTCCCTTGTCATGTGTATAGAAAATCTCTTTTCAGATGATTTGCAGGAGGTGTGATTCTAAGTTTATAATATAATAAGATTTATATTGTAAAAAAATATATATATATTTTGTATTTGTTTCCTCAAGGCCCAACATAACATTTAGTGACAGCTCAACATTGCCCTCTATCGATATTATACGGAACATGGGGGAACAGTGAAATCTAACTCCCATCTATGATAGCTCACTGAATTGTGAAAAGAGAAAAAAATAACTAATATGACTTCAATCTTTAAAAATTATTATTGTAAAATGATATATACATAACATGTGTATGTAGGCCTATATATAATATATGCATGTAAAATAATGATATACATAATTATATGCTATGATATGAGTGTGATATGAGTATATAAATACACACAGTGACAGTAGTAACCCATAAGCCTTCCTTGAAACTGAAATGTTTCTGCTATAACGAAGCCGCGAATCAACTCCTCCATGACGTCATCAGCGTGCGCCGCTGGGTTTCAGTCTGCTGGCCTCTGGAATGGGCAGATATCACCAGCCCATATTTCACCATTGATTTATTGCACGAACTCCACGGAGAGTCTTTATTTTTCCCGTCGTCTACACGATGCTATGCGGAGGTGAGTGTTTTTGTCACAGGGCGTTTGCGTGCGGCTAAAGGAGCGGCGGTTTGAGTATGTGGGAAGAGCGATTAGCTCGTTAGCGTCGGTCCGGTGGAAATCCCAGCCTTTCATTTAGTCCTACTTTAGTTTCAAACATGCTTTAACTACCAAAGTTTTTGACTGGACGAAATGATGCGAACGCACCAAACTGTTTCTCTGCAAATTATTGATCATTTTGCCCGTGTGAAACGTCTGGCTAGTGAAGTTAAAGGCTTTAATAGCAGCTGGCTAACGTTTGAGTCTTAATGAAAACATCACTAGTGTCTCGTGCCACGATTCACTCCAGCGCGATGTCAATCCTGACAGGGATTACTAACGCCCCAAAACATCAAATTTGTACGTTATTGTATCTTATTTTTGGCTAGTTTAATGTTTTTATTACGCTTTTCTTTGTCTGTTTTAGTTTAATAGTGTCAGGATGATGTAGGCAGGCGAAGTTTCCGTTTCATGGAAACTTTTAATTTTAGCAAACGATTCGGTGACTTGCTTTTTAATTTATGAAATTGGCTATCAAAATGAGAGTACTATATTTAGAATCTGGCATGTAGTAGCAGAAATCTACTTTTACTACGAAGCAAAATTGATCCTTGAATTGATTTTATTATTAACATTCACGTGTTCGTATTTGGGTCTGTCGTGTATTTATGTATGATAACGTTACTTGAAGTCTGCTCTAAACGCATAATACGTATAGATATGTATTAATGTGAAATATACCAAATGTTAGACAGCACACAAAAATAGGAACTAGTATGGTGGTTTAGAAATGGTTGCTCCTATTTCTGCACTTTCTTTCTCTTTATTGAATCTGACGTGTATGAGTCACAGAAGCATTATGGGTTCAACACAGTTAGCCTGGAAGAAATGTTATTAAGTGCTTTATCTTTTAGGCCTAATTCTATTAACTATTATGCCTGTTGCTGCACTTATTTTTTTATTGTGATGTTTCTGTGAGATGTAACTAACTGTATTATTAGAATAAGCTCTGGAAAAACTATCAAAAAGGTTGTTTGAGTATGATGTCAACATTACTAATTAAAGTAAAATGTGATAAATCTTCCATTTTGAATGATTCTGCTTATCTGGAAATGGAAGTTTGCAAAATTTCCCTTTAACTGCTCTGAGGTTAAGTGATGTTCGTCATGATGCTCGTATTTTTATTTCTAGTATCCTCAACATTGTATTTAGGACGAACTGGAAGGGGCATTTGTGGATTTTCTTGGTAATTTCCAATATTTTAGTTTTTTTGAAAAGTGGCTTTTGATGAATGAGTAAAACAGGTCTGTGGTTAAGGTTACTCAAAGAGACACTTCCACATTTTGCTCTAGAATATAAACAACATGGTTATACTTAAAAAAATGACTTTTGTTGCTGTTTTTCAAAGGTTTTGTAATGTTCAGTTAAATTTTCGGCCCAGTTTTTTATTTATAATTTAATTAGGGCTGTCAAATGATTAATCGCATCTAAAATAAAAGTTTGTGTTTACATAAATATATGTACTGTGTATAATTATTATATATATATATATAAATACACACACACTTGCATGTATATTTAAGACAAAAATAATTTATATATAAATCTATATACATGAAAATATTTCTTAAATATATACAAGCATGTGTGTGCATTTATTTATATATATATATATATATATATATATATATATATATATATATATATATAATAATTATACACAGTGCACCCACATATGTTATGTAAACACAAACTTTTATTTTGGATGCCATTAATCGCGATTAATCATTTGACAGCCCTAAATTTAATTTAACTTTATTATGAAAACTAAAACTATATAAAAAAAATGGTTATCAATCAATAACAACACTTGTGTTATAACCTATATTGTATTATATGGTTGTTTAATTAATGGTTTAACAATTATTATCAGTTCTGGCACATAAATGGCAAAATTGTGTGGATTAGTGGACATTGTCCAAATAAACTGAATTGAATCAAACTTGGCAGCAACAAATAAATCTAAAGGGTTGATTTGTTGTTTCAAACTGACAAATAAACGGGGAGACAATAAATTGTCCTTTAAAAACGTGAAATGTAAAGTAAACTACTATGCTATGTAATACATATTTGAAAATACGTTATCTTGCATGTTGTTTATAAGTAATATGGCATTTGTACTCAATATTCACCAAAAATTTTATAGCAATTTATATGTAGAGGGAATGCATTGACGTCACTTTCCCGCCGGAACAACCCCCCTCAGCCTGACTGAGTGGCAAAAGATCTGCTGCGTGACTGGATTTAATAGGGGAAACTGCGAAAATGCGACTAAAACTTACTATTTTATACAATTTAAACTAAATGTTGGACTCAATATAGTGTTCCTTACAACTTACTAAAGATCCAGTCAAAGTGATCCATGGATATTGACATGCAGCCAGGAATCGTGTTGCCTAACATTTACGTTTGCCTGATTTCGACACTGGGGAAATAAAAGCAATATAGACCTAACCATAAAGCAAATTTGCCTGTGTGAACGCTTTAGATAAATACAATATAGGTAGGTCTAAATCCGGGTGATCTCTTATGGAAGAGCCTATATATCATCATATCTTCCAGCCCTAAAACTTAACTTTTTTTTTTGGTCAGTGTTTATTAAAAAAACATCCAATAATGCAGAATATGCACTGATAAATATTTAATTGATGAGTTGTTAATATATATATATAACAATACAAAATGGTTATGGTTTTACACCTATCTAAATTCAGCTTATTGACACAAAATGATAACTCCAAATCCACCTTTCGCTGACTGTTCAGTTGTTTCTGTGAATTGCAGCGATCAATTTGCTCTTTCTATAGCAGTCTGTAAAAATATACCTCTGATTTTTTTTGTCAAATCTAGTTGTACAGTCAAATCACAAAGCTCTTTCCCACTTTATATGTGTTTCGCGGCATTCACGCTGAAACAAATACAGCCGCTCAGTCTTTTTGCCACTCACTGTGAGTAACTATAGGCACTCCGGCCGACGGTGACGTCATGCGTAGGGATGCACCAATATGAACATTTTGGCCGATACCGATAATGATAATTCTTTTTATATTTGAAAGCCGATAACCGATATATCGGCCGATAAATCTAATTTTTATATAATTTTTGAAAGCCTGATTGCAAAAACAAAAGTCTCACAATTAAAATCAGTTCCCGAACACAATTATAATGTTCTCATTATAATTTCATGTACATGTTTCACTTTTTCACTCTTTCCTTTTTCCTTTTCCATATTTTCCTTTTTGATTCCAATCATATTTCAAGCAATTAAGATCAATCATGTTGAACAGTGCGCATCTTAAGTGTCTCAGGTGTTGAAGGAAATAATTTATTATTTCTCAGCTTTAATATATCCGCCAAATGTTATTATCGGGCCGATAACGATAACATAAAAATGAACAAATATCGGCCGATACCGATGTGGTGGCCGATATATCGTGCACATTCTTTAATTGACTAGTTGGCACAGTTGTCTAAACCAGCCATTGTAATTGGCTTGGTCAGTATGTCCATCAATAGCCTATATACATCATTGGTTTGAATGTGTTGTTTATATGTATAAATCATTTTTTTATGCATTTAGGTAAGGTGATGGAAGAGGCCAGCGGGAGGTTCTCAGAGCTGATTCCAGTGGTGCTATTTCCGCGGCTGTCAGGCTTTGTCCCTTCCTCTGTTCAGTAACAGCGCCCGTTCTCATCCCGAATCACCATGAAACCAGTCCACGAGCGCAACCAGGAGTGCCTCCCTCCCAAAAAGCGGGACCTCCCTGTTAACAACAACAGCAACAACACCACCTCCACCAACAACAGCAGTAGCATCAGCGGCGGAGCGGGAGGCAGCGCAATTGGGAGTGGAGGTGGAGGTGAGGATGGCCCGTCTTCACAAAGCTCTGGAGTGAGCGGAGAAGCCCAAAGTGGTAGTGGCGAGTGGGTGCGAGCCCAGCCGAGCGTGCATTATGGGGTGGAGGGTGCTGAGGGTCTCATCGGGTTACCCATGGATCAGTACAGCATGCTCTATAAAGTAGCTTTGCCCGCTGGCACCTACTCACCTGTTCTTAGCCACATTTCTCCTGCCTACAACGTTCCTTCCTCGGTGTTACAGCATACCGGTGTTCCCTACCCTCCGCTCGGCTACACCCAGATCCCGCACTCCTCCTTGCAGTTTGTTAGCTCTCCGTACGCGACTGCGGTTCCCTACGGCGTGCCTACGGGATTTGTTCCCCAGTCGCACCTAATTCCATACCAATCAGTGATTCAGGAAGGCGTAGTCTCGTCCCATCAGCAGCAGCAGGTCTCGACCCACGCGTACGCCAAAATGACAGCGCCTCTGGTGCTCCCGTCTGAGCAGGCGGCGACACAAGCGGCACTGGGGACCGTAGGGATGTTACCTGCAGGGGAGCACAGCCCGAGAGGCGTGCCTGTGTTCTACCACCCCCCCGTCAGGGGCGTCCAACCTCAACGAGTCCCAGAACAGGAAAGGGAGGTGAATGGTGGGGACCGAGACCACGGAGGCAGGGAGAGCCATCTAGATGCAGTTTATTCGTCCAGAGGTGCAAGGCTGATGCAGGAGTCCCATCAAGACAAGAGCTTGAAAAACCGCAGGCAGGAGGGGAGAATGTCTCCAGGACAGAGAAGCACGCCAGACACTGATCTCGAGGTAAGGGACAGATGGTTTACTATTATAGCCCGACCAATAAAGGATTTTGAAGGCCGATACAAATATTTTTGGGTTTTAAAATCCGATATTCCGATATATCGGACGATATTTTATTTATTTATTTATTTATTTATTTTTTGTCATGCTTATTTGAGTTAAAGGACAACTCCGGTGTAAAATGAACCTTTGGTCTAGTTACACATTGCTACCTAGTCAACCGTTATCTGAGATTTGTTTTCATGATTGCCGAATGTAAATAGTTTTATCTCTAAAAACAGTTTAGCCTATAACGCTAGTATATAGGGCATAGAGTAATGGCAAATAAAAATCGCTTGTTATTACCACTAACAAGGCTCAAAATAGCCCCACACTAACACGACAGCATAATAAGGGTCCCTACATACAATCCAGAGCATTGAGAACTTTGTCAGTGTCCAAACAGATTAATAAGAAGATATTTTATACATACAGTCAACTTCGCGAATACAGGAAGAAGCCATCTTTGAAAAATAGTCTCTACCAGTCGATCTACGAATGCCGATCCAAGTGCGCTGAACTGTGCAGAATCTCATATGGTCCGTTGTTTTCGGAAGAAACACAAACACGAACCGTTTTCTTCTCTTCAATATGTACACGTAGCCTACTGTTCGCGCTCAGCTTATCACCTTATTCACATCTCACCAGCGCACATGGATCGGCGTTCGTAGATCGACTGGTAGAGACTATTTTTCAAAGATGGCTTCTTCCTGTATTGTAGATAATGTGAATGTTCATACATTATCTATCTATACACAAAAACACTGGACTTGATTCGGTTGTTCTGAAGGTATGTAAAAAAATGTTTACACTTCTGGTCTTCGAGGTCAATATGACCCGACACTGAAATAAATGGGAAATGTGAAAAAACTAAATATATTTTCTTCATGTGTCCAAAAAAAAAAAATTTCCGGCATAAATCTGAAAATTTTTACGCAGAAATGAAGGCCAAGTACTAGAGCATAAATGCAACGTATCATAAAAAAATTATATTTCATATGCAAGCTAATGGTGTAGATGAGGAAGAGTTCCCTCTGGTGGAACTATACAACTCCAACACTCATGACATGGTTGAAGCGTGTTTCATCCGTTTTTATTTTATTTTCGAAATATTCATTTATCGGCCATTATAACTGCCGATACAATAGTTTGGAAAATGCCTAATATCGGCCAATAATATCGGTCTACCGATATATCGGTCTGGCTCTATTTACTATTATAAGATCAATGTGTTAAAGTATGTAAGATGTCTTGCTGAAGGTTTCGTTGAGAGTTTTAGAAATGGACATTATTCACAGACTTTGCATTTCCACAATAATCAGCATTGCAAATTTAGTAAAAAAAAAAAAAAAAAAAGTTGTACACATGATCTATAATTCTATGCATTGTCTTAGCAGTAAATGACACAAAAAAAGTAATTAACACAGCTGCGACGGCTGAGGGACTGATCTGATGGCCAATTTCTGACCAACATAATCACTCTCTTGACAATAGTCATGAGAAAGCTAGCACGATTTTGATGTTGGAGCAAATGGGAATGCAAAAATGTTTTTTTTTTTTTTCTGTCATCTTCAGTTTACCCAACTGACGACTTATGCTAATGGAAATCTCATGGGGTCATGGGGTCTATACGACACCAATCTACTTTTACTTAATAAAAAAAGGTTCCCTTCATCTCAGTGGAATGAGATTTTGTGAATGTTACATTATCTATCTATACATACACAAAAACACTGGGCTTGATTCGGTTGTTCTGAAGGTATGTAAAAAAATGTTTACACTTATGTAAAAAAATGTTTACACTTCTGGTCTTCGGGGTCAATATGACCTGACAT